>VZTX01004439.1:147627-168416 GCA_013400915.1 Pardalotus punctatus | reverse complement strand
AAAAAAAAAAAAAAAAAAAAGCTCATGCTACCTGAGAGGAAAATAACTGAAGATGAACAGAATACAACTCCTCCTATCTTTCCGTGTGTTTGGATATTACAGCGATAATGCTGCTTTGTCTTTAGTAATCGCCCAATATAAGCTGCTTAAACGTCTTTAAATGGGGTGAGACTGGCGAAAAAAGCCGGGAAATAACATCCATTGCTCAAGCCGATGACACACTTTTCCGAAAGACAAAAAGAAAACACAGTAAAACACTTTTTTTTTAGCCAAATAAGAGCGTGAAATCAAACACTGAAAAGACAAGTACATAGTGCCAGATGTAAGTAAGAGCTTTAATAATGTCATGACCACGAAGGGAGAGGAGCAAGGGAAATCAAGGGACCTCTAGTACTGATACTTCCCCTGACTGTTAATCAGATGTTGTGACACAGCTCTATCTCCTCACAGACACAGAAAAATTTCTTTAATCTGAAAAGAAATTTATCATGGCAGCAGTTATTATCTAATTAAATTACTGATTTGCCAGATTGCGCTTTAATTTTCAGTTAAATTGCAACAGAGTGTACTTTGCAGACCAAGGACACATCATCATCTGCTCACAGGCACTTAAACGCCACCCATAAATAGAGGCCTCAGATAGTCCTTAAAGCCTGGCAAGGCAAGTAACATTTAACATTTACATGTTCAAAGAGCAGAATGTAATCAGCAAGCACTGTTTCCTGCTTACTGTCTCATGATCAAGTATTAACTGAAAACATTAATAGAGACAATCAGATCACCCTGTCTTTCTTGCAGAAGTATATACATTTATTAACCTTTTCATCTGTGAGAATAATGAAACCATAAGTAATGAGAAGTAATACTGTCATTGGAAATGGAACATCCTGAAAGCCATTTTACATACTTTCTGTCAGCAGTCACCAGTGAGAAATTAGAAGGTGAGGCATAAAAATATATTTCAACACTTAAGCCTCTGCAGTGAAAAGCTCAACCAAGAGTAAATGAGATTACAGAGTTCCACCAGACCATATCGCCTAGCTAACGAGACACCATCCAGAGAGAGTTGTTTTTTTTTTTCTTTTTTTTTTTTTTCTTTTTTTTTTTTTCTTTTTAGGTGCATCTTTAAATGTGTTTGTTGCATCAGTCGCAGCACTCCATTGTCTTTTGGAGAGATTAGACACAGCCTGAACAGGAAACACAACTATTTTGTGTGTCTTCATTTCTGGCTACATGAAAGCTGATTACCATGGAAAAACACATGGATATGAACTTCAGTTCACTAACACAGTGAACCATCTGAAACAGAATTATTATGATCAAATATGGAAATAAACTTTCCAAGGGCAGAAATTTGGCTGATGTATTTTTTTAATAGAAAGACTTCATTATAGGCACTTATTACAGCCATAATTATTGTCATGAATATGAACAAACTCAGATTATTCCTGCTTCAGCATTAAGTCTAGGCAGCCAAGAGCTTGGATTTGGCCTTAACAGCGAGATGTCGGTGGTCAAAATCTTTCTCGTTTTTCACTTTCCAAGCAGATATCACCTTTATGTTATCAATAAAGACATTTGACTAACGACAATCAAAGCCTCAGCTCAGCATCAGGACTTGCTAGCTTGAAGAGCCTTCATCTGGTGCAGGCAGATTACCAGCTACAAGATGAAATTCAGGTCTGCAGCACTAAATATCAAGCCTATCCCCTGAGAACACAATACAAAAAGCCCAGTTTATTGCACTTTTCAGATATCCACTAAACAGAACAGTCCTCCCACATTCTGTGAAAAGGCTCATCTATTCCATGAGCTCTCCACTCCTGCATTTTCATTTCCTCCATTGCCTTTCATCCTCTTTAAAACCCACAGAGATAATGTGAGCCGCACAGCTGTGCACATTGCACTGGCCAGGGCTGAGAAAGGCTCTGCATGGTGGCACCAGCAGACATCCACGAACCTCCTGTGCCTTGGCAAAGCCATGCCAGCACCACCGGATTTCCTCTCCATCAGCACTGTGCTGCTTCACACAGGGCAGGCATGCCAGGCACCTGCACCGCTGCCCTCGACACCAAATTTAGTTTCACCTTAGTCCACACAACTCCCAGTCCAAAATTACTACATATGACTATATATATATATATATATATATGATGCTGTAATAAAAATACCAATATGTTTCTCAAGCACATAATAGATAATCCCCAGACACAAGCAGGATCAATAGAGCCTGCTCTAGCAGTTATGAAAACTACTGTCTTTCAACATAAATCACCTTGTCATCCAATGCATTAATAAGCTCATTTCTGCAGTAGTTCTTTGGAGGGACCCTTATGGGGAAGGGCGCTCCTCAGCAATAAAACAAATTTTGCAGATAATTCTGATCCTGACAGCAATCAGATCCATCCTGGACAGAGTTCCATGGATGTCTGGCATCACTCTTTTTCTCCTTTCAGTTCCATTTGCTTAAGCTTCCTAACCTGATGATAATGGTATTCTCTAGCCCTGGAACAAACCCTGAGTTTGTGTGGCTGTCCTGACTCTGTCCAGCACAGGGTTAATTTTTGCAGTAGCCAGCAGGGAACATGGCTAGGCCATGGTTATTCTACACCACTGCAGGAGGCAGGGAGAAGGTACTCTTCCATGGAGGAAGAGTTCCTTATGGTCAAGAAAATGCGGAGGAGGAAGCCACCTGGTATCATGTATTATCAGGTATGTTTATTCATGTAAATAATTTCTCTTCCTATACCTTTTGTTAATAATATTGTTGCTGTTATTGTTCATTTTCTTCTCACTTGTTCTGCTAAATTTTTCTTATCTACATCTGTGATCTTCACCTTTGGTGCCTCTAACTCTGAACTCCATCCCACTGTAGTGGGAAGGGGGAGGGAAAGGGAGAGTGAGAGAAAGCAATGTGTGATTTGGGAGAGTCTCCGTGGGGGGGACACTGAACTGGGGAGTACCATTCCTAAACCACCACAGCCTTAATTTATCCAGCCCTTATTCTATACCATCCATGACACACCCAGATGCTACACCTTCCAACTAGATAGATATAAATATATACAATCACAGGTATCATTTCTGTGGTCAATGGCCATCCCTCCAAGATGGCTATGGAGTTCATTTAGCCCATGGCTCTGGTTCTGTCCACCCTAGCTGTCTTCCAGGGCAGGAGGGAGGGCTGCTGTGCTGTTGGCTGGCTGCTGCATCTGGAGCTCACAGTCAGTGTATCTAGGGCAGTCCATCCTCCCTGTCCATGGCAGTTACAGTGGCAGGGTCATTCAGCAACCAGTATTATAAATGCAATTCAGCATTTCAGACTGTCTCATCAAAAAGTCAAATCCCCTTGAGGTACACATGGTGTCTGCCCCTCCCTCTGCATTACCCACCAAGTACACCCAGGTCCTTGAGGAAAAACAATCCCATGGGTGCGTTTGCCTTTGCTTGAGTTGCTGCTCTCTGGAGTTGCCACAGCATTCTCCCTAAAACTATTCTGTCACTGTATCACGGTCCTGCAGTTGTCAGGGGTGAACTCCCAAACCACTGGAGCAGAGAATTTCTCTAAATACCAGCCCATTTTCTCCCACATTCCATGACACTCATGACTATTCCCCCTCAGGGCAGATCTCTTAATGGCCTTCCTATAAATCTCTGTCCTGACTCTGAAAATGGTACTGTAGATGGTACTGAGGAGACATAACAGACATGGCAACAAGAACATGCTTTCCTTAACATCCAAAGGCAATTCAAAATTCTCAAAAGCTGCTGTAACACGTCTGAAGGAGGAAAAGGGGGTGAAAAGCTGTGGAAAATCATCCTCCTCTGTTCTCCCCACAGACTGGTTATGATTATTAATGGACTCCCAAAGGCAGTGCCTGAGGTAAAGGCAGGAGAGCAGCACTGAATGAACCCTCATGAATTCAGCAGCACTGAATGAACATCCCAAATGGCCCTCATTGCCCTCGACGTTACCAAGTCATGAGCAGATATCACACAGCACAACAAAGCCATCCTGATCCCTGTCCCTGCACTGGAAAGTATCACCAGGAGGAGGACACGCAGGGGATCCACCCAGGCTTAGGTACCACACCCCATGAACACAGCAAGCTATGGCCAGCGCTCCACACATAAATAACACAACAGGTGCTCTGAGCAATTTGTTCCCGACCCCCTTTGGGCAGATCAGTTGCTATTTCCCCCCTTTCGTGCCAAACACTGGCCACCAATTAAGGCTGTTGTGGTTTATGAATGGCACTCCCCAATTCAGTATCCCCTCTGAAACTCTCCCAAACCCCAGGCTTCTCTCTCTCTCTATCCCCCTTCCCACTGTGGTGGAAAGGAGTTGAGGGAGTTAAAGTAAGGAAACTTTAGGAACGGCAAAGACAATACTCAGAACAGCATCCAGTGTTTTTCCTTACACACATTTTCATGGCTCCAACATGCATATGCTAATTCTTTTTTAATGCTCTTATTTCCCTGCAGATCTCTGTTTACATTAAGGAAAATATATCTATTATTTTATATGCTAAAACAGTGAAACAAATTGCTCTGAAAAAGAAAGGGAGATCCTGCTGAGCCTATAAATACGTGGAAAGAGATGTGTACTCTTTACAAACTGGCAAAATCCCAAGTTTTTGCAATGAGTAATGTAAAAAAAGTAAGACTTCTGAAACTCTCAAGCAGGATTAAAAAAAACACAACCAATTATATTTCTGCCCTGAAGAAAGTTAGTAAAATATTCAAGCATGCATAAAGCAAAGTAAGGCACTTGTCGGCTTTCATTATGATCAATAAAAATTGTCAGTTCATTAGCATATCATTAGCCACCCTGCTGTTTCCAAAGTGTTAACACGTAGAAATATTAATTTACAAACATATAATATCCCAGAGTTCTGAGGCTCTGAATGCCTGCATAAAATAAGAATTTAAGACGGGGGGGCTCCAATATAACTCCTTCCTTTTCCTATGTAGCCATAAACATATGTTTACCATCTGTGGAATAGTGGGAAGCAGCTGAGGTAAAAAACCAACAGCTGTAGAATAAAATAATACTATCAATTTCACTTCCCAGTGACAGCTCAGCTGCTGGAGGATGAAATGCACTCTAGGTTCAGAGCAACCCTCAGACTATCATTTAAGTTGAAAGCTGGCTTTTACCTCTGTTTCACAATTAAAATTGTTAGATACCATGCTGAAGTAAGTTTAGCACAAAATAATTGTCCCAGCTTGCTGAAATCCGGGGACTTTGAGGAGATGTCCTCAGGAAAGAGGCAACTTGTAAAATTGTCCTAGGAACTGACAGCTTGACAGGGAAAGCGAGTGGGTGGTAAATCACCTTGGCAACAAATCCATGCCCAGACTGAGGATAGGCAGATTGGCCTGTTGCTGCACTACAGGCTCCCTTCACAGACAAACACTTGTACTGGGGCTTGGGATCCAAAACTGGAATGAATACCAGAAACTTTTACCTTGTAAACAAGCTGTTTACAGACTGCCCCCAGTTCCCACCAAATTGCATGCTTACTGTATTTCATGAGTGTAAGACAACTAATTGGAAGTATCTTGTTGACTATTTATTACTTTCCTTTTTCATGTGCCATTTCATATCTGCTTACCTTAAAGAAACCATGTTTCCTGTTTCTCTGTCCAAGCCATAAACTGCTTTCAGGTGTCAAATTCGTTTCTGGCGGATCGATGACACGTTCATAAATCCTGCAGAGGGAATATATTGCCATTACTTGAATTTTCTTTTTCCTCTGAGAACTTCCTTGTCAAAATCAGGTAACAATACAAGATGGAAAATAGAACCAAAAATAAAAACAAAACAAAATTCATTAAACACAATATTTATCACTGATTGTGGTGAAGAAAGTCCATTACAACTTTAACATGAAAAAAGGAATTATATACATGCCTACTATCTAACAGTAACAACAAGTAGTGTGAAGTCCATAAGCAACCTTTATGTACTGCATAAACTTGCACATGATTGCAGTAATCCACATATCAAATTCCTAAAATTAACTCATGAAATATTACTGTAATGCAGAACTTTTAAATTAACGAAGTATTTGGAGATCTAGAAAGGTTTTGCTTGGGGTTTTGCTTGTTTATTTTTAGAAAAGCTGTAATGAGGTTTCCGTAACAACTTCTCCAGCAACACAGACCGCTACAGTGGTGTCATCATTTCAGAACATGAAAAATTCAAGGCCAGAGTTACTGACCCTGGATTCTCATATTGCCATGTCACATCAGAGGGAGCCATGAACTCACTGCTTCATAACAGCAACAGCATGCTTAATAAGGATTATGGAGGAGATGATGAAATCTATTTACACTACTGTCCAGCTCACAGGGAGTGTGTGTTGCTGTGTAATCACACCAGTGTGACAGCCAAGAGGAAAGACTCTGAGCCTACCAAGATGCTTAGCTTAAAGAGACGTAACCATCTGTGGTCAATTTAGTTTTCTTCTTTCTTTAAAGCTGTGGCTTTAAAACAAACATGAAAAACAAACACTAAAGAAAAACAGAAGTTACCCAACCCAACTCATCACAGTTATCTTCCCAATTACACTCCAGGTGTTTCTAGCACAGGCTCACTGTCATCAGTGATTTTTCATGTTGTAAGCTGCCATGGGTATTGGATCTGTATTGCAAGGGACTACAAGGGTGGCTTCTGTGAGAAGGTGCTAGAAACACTCCCCATGTCCAACAGAGCCAGTGCCAGCCAGCCCCAGGGTGGAGCCAGGGCTGGGCAAGGCTGAGTCCATCACCAATGGTGGCAGCACCTCTGGAATAACACCTCAGAAAAGGTGGAGAAGTTACTGGGCAACAGCAATTCCATCTAGAGAGAGGCGTGAGAACACATGAGAGAAAGAGCTCTGCAGGCACCCAGGAGAGTGCAAAAGGAGGGGGAGAAGATGCTCCGGGCACAGGAGCAGAGATTCCATGGGGAGGCAGTTGTCCCCCAGCAGGTCCATTCCCCATCCCCCTGTGCCACCTGTGGGGAGCAGGCAGAGAAACATCAGGAGTGAAGATAAGCATAGCAAGAAGAGAGGGGTGGGTGGAAGGTGTTTAGTTTTATTTCTCATTACCCTATTCTGATTTAATTGGTAACAAATTAAACTAATTTCCCCAGTCAAGTCTGTTTTGCCCACGACTGTAACTGGTGAGTGACCTCTCCCTGCCTTTATCTAGATCCACAAGCCTTTCATTATATTTTTCTCTCCCTTTTCCAGTTGAGGAAGGGAGTGACAGAGCAGCTTTGATGGGCACCTGGTGTCCAGCCAGGGTCAAACCCACCACATCACATTATTGGAAAATTCATATATTTGCAGAGGCCCAGAATGACATCCCAGTATTAAAGAACTTCTAGAAAGATCTATAAAGTCATGTCAAAGTACAAAGAGTTATATATTCCACCCACTTTTGCTTATCAAAAAAAGGAGTAAACCATTTGTCAAGATGAAATGGAAGCAATACATAAAACTAAAGGCTAACACTATTTTTTTAAAAGAAACAGCAAGAAAAATCTCAAACCTAAGTACAAAACAGTTGTATGAAAATTACAGCTTAAGAATGTGAGTACAGGAGTCAGAAGACTTCTAATACTCATAATTTCATTGCTAAAGTTTATTATAATTATCATCAGCCCTAACTCATCACATTTCATAAGCATGATACATTCAAAGCTCTAGGAAATTTCTCTCTCTACTGTTTAATTAGATCTATCTATAAAATTACCATGGTGAGCTGTTTATACCTGTTCAAACAGCAAAGCAAGATGGTATTCTTTTAAATCCAGTTTTGAGAATTACAGGAATTTTGCATGCACCATCTCTATCAATATTTTAAAGTGTAAGTAGAGGCCTCTGTCATACTTCATGCAAAATTAAACTACGCAAATGTGAAACTGCTGCAAAATACTGAATGAAGAACAAAGAATTGACATGGACCTTGAGCATGAGCTCCTTGAGAGAATGTGCACTGAGCTGCTCTATCATATTAGGAATTCATCTTTGAATATATAGCACAGCTTTATTCATGATTTCGGTTAATAATGTCCGCACTAGAAAATTTCTCATCTCCTGAAAAGATGAGTCGATATTCAATAAAGAACTCCATCTCTACTAATAGATAAAATCCCAGTGCTGACCAGGTTCAACAACACTACTTATTGAAGAATATTTGATTTTTATTAACCTGGCCTAGTTAAAGCTGAAAAAGGAACTCTACAATATCTGTCTGCAATTGTATATTAAAAAAAAAGAATCAAAACCTGACGTTGTTATATGACAGCTGAACAATAGCAAGTTAGGAAGACAAATCAGAGACAGGCTAAGGTGGCTTATCTTAACTTTTCTGATGATTTAATACTCCTTCAACCTATGTGGAAAGGGCTGCAGTGACTTTCTTTCCAGAGCCTCTTCAGAAAGTGCCATCCTTAAGACACAAAAGCTCAAGATCCTCCATATTCCTTTACTGTTCTACTCTAATTCACATAACATTCCTGAAACAGGTATTTACCTAAGGGGTTAATTAAAGTTAGTTTCTGCCTTATTCCACATATGTCTATGAGGTTGGTTTGTTTTCTTCTCCTTAGATCTGCCCATGAAGTAACAGGCTGAGGATTCAAGAGAGGGCATGATATGTAGATCAGTCCTTGATTATCTTCTTACGTCAAAGATGTTTTGGTTGACACCATTTGACTTGCAAAGGATGTGGATTTACTTTATTATTGTATACTGTTAAACATCAGCAAAAGGAAAGCCCTGGCAAGCATACATAAAACTTACTGCTACTCCTGTAAGCCCCTCTATAATCTTGGGAAATTAAAAGGACAAAAAGCACATCAGTTAAAAAGAAGAAATGAAAAAAAACAAAACAAAAAACCCCTAACTAACAAACAAACTGAACAAAAGAAACCCCCATATTAAGCTTCCACATCACTCACTTTCCCTTGCTTGACTTTCCAGGCTGAGGTGTGTCACCTTCCATGGCTTTATACCCGTGTGACCAATACTCTGTATTTTGGCATATGAATAGCTAAATTATACACTTCAGCTCATGAAGTGCTGGTCTAGAGCTCCTTGGAGAGCAGTTTCCAACACATTTGGCTTTGATACCAACACAGAGAAATGCACAATACACTTCACAAGAAAAGGAATGCTCAGAAAGAGGACTCAGGGGAGCTGTGGTCACTAAAACTGCTGTAGACTGAACAGCCCCTCCAACATGAGGAGACCCAGGTCCCCAGGTTAATGGAAGCTCTGCTACATACTTCAGGCTTTCAGATTTATGATTGCTGCATTCACTTTCCAAAAGAAAGCTTGATTTTCCCCTACTTTATGCCAACATATTTCAAATAAGCTAAACCATAAAACCAGTGTAATAGAACAATGAACCAATCCTACTGTCTTGAAATGCTCATGCTCAGAATATGTTCACTAGGCACTGATCCATTTAGCAAAATGTAGTAAGAAATACACCTGCTAATCAACAAATATTCATTATATTCTTGTGTTTTGTACCTATATCCCTAACCTATCTGCATGCTTTGATTTATTAAGTATTCTTGTGCAATCATCAGAAACACCTCTCTCAAGGACGCATTCCAAACAGGCGTCTCTGCCATAATGAAGACAATATGCAGAAAACAGAAAATCTATAAAATAATCAGTGGATTCCTGAAAGGAGGCATATATAAAATATTTGCATCCTAATACACACACACACACACACACACACACATATCTGGGTCTGCATAGAGGAAGAGCTTCTCTAGAAATCAAGCTCTGTTGGACAAGGAGACAGCTCCCTTCCATGTACCCAATATAAATTATTTTTAGCATCTTTATAATTGCAAATATACAATCATGTTATATATATCATGTTATATATATAATATATAATGGCAAAAAAGGGCAATATCCTCATTTTACACATGCGTAGACTGAAACACAGACAGACTGATTAACCAAGATCACAAAGGTGGGGAGCCTTTGCCCAGAGTCTAAGCCTTTAGACTGGGCATGACTGAGGCTGAATGGCCTCACACACTGGGTCACATTCTCTCTGGAAAAAACATGCCATGGAATTGTCTCTTGCAGTGAATATTACTTCTTCCACACAACTTTTATAAGCAAAATGTAACACTTGAAGAGTATTTCCACTTCTGTGGAGATGCAGCTCTACTTCATACATGCAGTATTTGCCATGCCAGAAGCATTTTTGAAATTGTTGAAATATTTAGCAGAACATGAAAATAAACTTTATGTCTGCTCACATCAGGATACATCAGCCAACACGGCCTGATCAGGAGGTGCCACTGCCTAAAATTCTGAACCATAAAATAGACTGTAACTCAACAGTCACTACAAAGCAGCACAGCAAATCATGACATTTTCAAATTCTTCCATGTCTAAAATACAGGTAGGTTACTAAAACAGGAACGTGCCTTCTTCAAATCTGCAGGCTGGATAGAAGACATTGAGATTAGAGCATGGTGCTAAATAACACCAAAGCTGAGGGGTTGATCCTCACATGGGCCATTCACTTAAGAGCTGTCCTCCTTGTGGGTCCCCCCTTCCAACTCAGAATATTCTGTGAAATCTGTGAACACACACAGCCCTGAACTGCACTAATCAGCCTCGAAACAGATTTAGACAGTGAGGGTATAAAAGCCCAGGGGTTGCTTTGCTTGGGGTCCCTCGTCAGAGGGAAGCTCCCAATTTCCATGAAGAGAGAACAGGTGTTTAATACATCACACCCAATTTCAAATGTCTCCGAAGTTTATACCTACAGTGGAGCTTGTTCTCTAAACTCACTTATCTAATGAAGAGACAGAAGTGTTTCTAGGCTGTGATTCATCTAACAGTAAATGAATCGCTCTCTGAAGGCCCCTCCAAACAGCTGCACAGGAGCCCCCTCCTGACATCAGGGCAAATCATCTAAACAGATTTTTGCAATTCAAAGCCTGATGCTCAAAAATCACACTCTCTTGCAACCATTCATTACCCTGTATACATCCATCTGGATCTTCAGATCCTTTAAATATCCTGAAGGGTACAGAAAAGTTCTGTTCAGGGCAGTCTTTGAAACAGCACCCTCAACTTCTGTAAAGAAAGTCAGAGGAGAGAAGGAAGTTCCCATTTTGCATCCTTCTTTCTCCTAATCTAATTTACAGAGGTGTTGACCACCTTTGACCCTTGCTATCATCTCCAGCTGAGCCTGCAAAAACACAGTACACCTCTGAAATAGCAAATGAGGCTGCCTAACAAGGCCCACTGTATAAAAATAACCAGCTGCTTCAAAAAGTTTGTCCCACGTTCTCTGAACCCACCCGCATTGAGAAACTGCTTGATTATATCAGTTCCTAGCTTTAAGATACAATATTGGCATTTGTCTTTATTCTTCCAAAGAGATTAAGAATTGATTTTTAAAATAAACTAGGATATCTTCACCTATTTCTCTTTCAACCCATTTTCTATATGCTTCCCAATGAAAATGTGTCAATACCAATGTGACTGCATTTTCTTGATAGTGTTTACAGATAGGATGCATTATTTGACATGCATTCAGTTCTGGAGCAACTTTAACTGAATTATTCATTCAGTTTCAGTGTTTTGTTTCAGAAAAACAAACTTCCTGAGGGAAATTTTGATTTTTTGGTGCTATCTCCTCTGCCATAGTACAGGAGTTCACAATCACTTAACACGGGAAAGCAATTTAGATTAAAATCTTGGGATATGAGGGAAGACTTTTCTTATTAAATTTTGAATACACAATAGTAACCGCCAACTATTTAATCAAGGTACTGTTCAGCTTTGGTAGAAAAAAAAGTAGGTGTCCATTGTAATAGCATATGTTAGGTAAAAGACTCAAGAGTGCATGCTCAGTTTACATTCTCTTCAAGCTCTGTCACCCAAATTATTTCATTGATTTTCCTGTACAATCACGGAGATAAAGTTAATGTACTCTATTTTTCACTTTCATTATTCCAAATAAAAATCTAAATTTAAAAATAAAAGTTCATCAAAATCAAATTCTATTTTAAAATATCTTTTTTTTTTTTTCATTCAAGAAAAATTCCAAGTAACTTTAACAAACAGGAGGAAACTACAGAAATGCAAGGGAAGACGGCTAGAAGAGCACATTTCACTGCCAGGTCTGGGGGTTTATTCTCCACATATAAACTGAATGTAGGCAAATTCAGAGATATTATCTGCCCATGTGGTGCTTTCATTACAAAATACCTTATGCTTTTCGGTTTCCTACAAACTTACCCACTAATTTTATCAGCATTTCTTAAGCACTAAACAATCATTATTACTGACTCAAAGTAGAGGACCTAACCCACTGTATGACACAGCAGTGGCCCCACAAAGGACAGAAATGCATCTGTCTGAGAGCTGCCTGTATGGCAACTTCCTTCTGGAGAGCCTGAGGTAGATTCCAACACCTTTACAAACAAGGTCAATATTATGAACTCGACTTGCAAATGACAAAACAGATCCAAATGGTTCCCGACAACAACAGTGTCTAAGCCCTATCAGACTGTCTGCAAGGCTGCAGTGTTTACCCATCTTCATGTAACAAAAACAGCACTTCTGAAAGTGCAAAAAACCCAGAAAACAGGTTGAGTCAGACTCTAAGCAGAAATAGAAATTTGGCCATGTGCTTAGGACTGTCAAGAGTTGTAGAGAAAAGTAAAATATGCCAAGCTATGAGCTGTGTCTTACATGTGATGGATCCAGAGCGGGCCCTTTAGTGTCAAGACCCAAAAGTGGTTTTTTAGTGTTTGATACCCAAATGGTGATCCCACACCACACCACATCACACTGAGCAACATGAGCTGGGGGAAGGAGAGAGAGGATGGGGACGTTTGGAGTTACGGCACTTGTCCTCCCAAGCAACCATGACGTGAGGCAAAGCCCTGCTTTTTCCAGGAAAACAGCTGAACATCTGCCAGCTGATGGGAGATATGAATTAATTCTTTATTTTCTTTCACTTTCCCTGTTAAACTGTCTTTACTTCAACACACTTTTACCCCCCCCACCCCCCACAGTTTCATCCTCCCAACTCTCTTCCCCATCCCACTATAGCTGTGTGGTGCTCAGCTGCCTAACAGAGCCATAGAGCAACCTTTTTCTTTTAGGTAAATCTGAGCTCAGCAGCATGTGGCTCCTGGCACTGCCCATAAAACCTGTATATAATCTACAGGTAGCAGAAGCACAAGAGCAACAGACTTATCTTTACTAAAACCTGTGACAACTTTTGCCAAAGTCAGCACAACTTAAGGTGGTGTCTAGGTCAAAAGAATTCTTCCTCTGAAGCACTGAGGTGAATCTCATCTACATATACAAACTTTTCTTACAAAAATCAATGTGCACAACTTCTATGGATTAACGGGAATTCAGGTCTTTAAACACCTCTATGCACAGCTGAGAGCTACACAGACCAAATGCCACTTTTCAAACAAATATCTGACTCTCCAAAGGTATTTCAGCATCTCTTTGTCACTTGGGAGCAACTATCACTGTCTGGCTACCAGAGCATAAAACACATAGCAGTAGGGTTTTTATGATGCACACAAGTATCCACTACAGTGAAAGAGACAAATACACTTACAAATGAGGGCAATACTAAAACTCACGGGGTCACTAAAAGACACCCTTTAACCTCAGCAAGCTTTGAAGCTCAGGTTCTAAACTAGAACACTGAATAAAGCAAACCGTTAACAAGAAAGCTAAAAGCACAGCACACTCATTTGTTACCAAACCAAATATCATACCAAACACCCTTCTCAGATGAACCAAATGTTCAGAGTACATCCCAGATGCAAGATATCATCAAACCAAGTCTGAGTAATTAAAAGCAGATTCTAGAAGTAAGAGGAAGAAATTAATTCAATGGGTTCTTTCAAGACATAAAAAGAAGAAAAGCTCCTCTCCCACAAATTAAACAAGAAACCCTTAGAGCAAGATACATCTGAGATTAAAAAACTGTATGAGAATATCTATGAAAAAAGTAGTAACCAATTAAGCCTATCTTACATCAGAAAGCAGGAGAGTAAGAACACGGATCAAAATAAGGGCACAAAGAAGCTCTGTACCTAAGGTCTTGCAGCAAAATGAACCACAAAATAAAATTCTACTAGAACAAAGAGGTAAAACCATGATTAATTGGCTTATGCCATCTCCATTCTGTCATGAAAAAATATAAAAAAATATCTAAGATTGCTTTTGGGGTTTGTCACAAGGCATTTATGGGGTGAGAACTGGGAGTGCTGAAACTTTGCTTCTATTCTATCTGCCTGCCACATAAAGGGATGTGCTGATCCCTGGTCCAAGACCTGCAGCACACAGATCTTCACTCCAGCAGCTAC
Organism: Pardalotus punctatus; assembly: GCA_013400915.1. Classification (NCBI taxonomy): domain Eukaryota; kingdom Metazoa; phylum Chordata; class Aves; order Passeriformes; family Pardalotidae; genus Pardalotus; species Pardalotus punctatus. The sequence continues at coordinate 154,027 of VZTX01004439.1, read as the reverse complement.
AGCAGAACCTGATGCATGATAAGCTTTTACAGCTCCAGAACAGCCCCTCTTCACAAAATACACGCAGCCTTTGTCTTTCCTTTTGTTTTTCCTTTGTCTCATGCTCCTCTCAACCCCAAAGTTTATTTATCTAGTACAATAAGACAGGTGTAATTGTGAGAAGAACCAGGCTTTTGATTTCAACTCTTTCTGCACTGCCACAAAAGATAAATTTTAAATTAAGTCAGCCACAAGAAACCTTTCTACTAAACAGCTTTCCCCCCCCCCTTCCAAAAACACATCTGCTGAGAAGCTAATTGCTTTACAGGGTATCTTGTCACAGGATCATCTCATCAAGGGGTTCATGTCATCACTAAATGATTTGTATATAATCATAAAATAGCCTCATCCATATTCCAGAGCCAATTTCCTGCAGTGACTGAAGGCAACTGCAGGCTGAGGATCGCAGGCTTTGCCTTTGCAAAAGCACTGGGCTCTCCCTGGAGCTGCCACTCCTCCTCCCCATCAGCCACTGGCTCTGTAACACGAATTTCATGGCCTCATTCCACGTTCCTCAGTCCTTCCTGTGCAGGTTCAGCAGATAAGCCACATCTCCCTTTTCCCACGGTATTTGCCAACTGTCCGGTTTAGCCTCGGTTGTTTGAAAGATAACGTGACACTCTCTCCACGGTGACTAACTGGCTGTGACTGGGGACGTGTATGGAACACACAGTAAACATAGAACAAGCCATTAGATTGGTTCTAAAATTAAATTTAGATGGCAACTGCCGGTGAACAGGCAGAAAAGCACCCTGCAGGGACAGCACATTTCTCACAACATCTGACACACCGCGGAGGTGAAAGCATGGTTCTGCTCAAGTCAGTGAGAGCTCTCACTGCAGACTGCACTGGGCTGTCCCCCACAGGGACACTGCATGGCACATCTTTCTGACAAGTGTAAGGTAAGCAGCTGGTGTGACACAGAAAAAGTCAGCTTGGGCTGAGAAAGTCCTAGTTGCCTTAGTTGGCACAGTGGTAGTTACTGGTCATTTGCTTTTACTGTTGAAGTGCTGAAGAGAATGCCACTAAAATTGCAGCCCGATTAAGTAATGCAGCTTCCCCTGATTCTTTCCATTACTGCCTGGTCTCAGACAGAAGAACAAGTTCCAGGACTCTGAGCACATCATGTGCCTCAAACCCAAGGAACAAACATGACTGGATCCTGCACCACTTAGGAGTGCTGTCAGTCTTCTCTGTCACTAAATAATGAAATAACAAGAACTGTCAGTTTTTGGGGTATTAAGAAATGCAGTCAAGCAGTCTCTACCTCCCTGCAATCAACTTGGGGATTTTGTAAAGATTAGATTCCTACAATCATTACCTTCTGGGTAATTGCTCTAAACTGCAAAGAAAGAGAACTCAAGTATTAAACCACTTCATAAAACTCTGGGCTGGTTTCATAGATCTCAACAGTCTCAGCGCTGTTTGCTCAATCGCCCTCTCCTGCCCCACCACACTGAGGCTTCAGATCTTTTGGAAAAGCTCTGTACTATTTATTCCATGGAGACTCAGATCTCAAGTCTGCTGTTGAATAGTTCAGAGGGGTTCTCACCTGCTCTTTGGCAAAGGTCCAATGTTTTTACAAAAGTAGGTAACTGGAATTATGCTATCACTTTTTCAATTCAGCTCCAGTATTACCCTGTGTGACTTGCTGTTCTAAACTCCAGAGTTTAGCTAACCACTTCAAATGGAAGAGTTCATTTATTTCTTAGATCTCAGTTAATCTGCCTGGCTGGAGCAAGGTAATTGTTTTTAAAATCTGGAAGGAAAAAGCTCAAAACATTTGCTGTATCTGGTTGATTCTTAAATTACTGTAATCACCTCTCTGTCCATATGACCCCCACACCAACAAATAAAAAGAAAATAGAGCTAAATAACAGGAGATTTTTCTGGAAAAAAATTCTTGGAAAAAATCCAGACATATTTCAAACCATGCAAGCTAAATTTTCAGAGACTACTCTTGTAACTAACAACACCAATTTAAGGGTTTATTGCTTTTTACATTAAAAACTGTCTACATGTACATTGGATCAATGTACTCATATGTGAGAATTTGATAATACACCTAGTCACAGATTTTGGGAAATTATTAAATCATCTGAGGCTTGCCACTCTTGATATTCATAAATAATCATGCCTTCTCCCAGTTCTCTCAATGCAGTACACAAAAGAGTTCAACCCATTTTTTCCAGATAAAAAAATCAATGTTCATTGTAATTGCTGACTGAATTAAAACGTATCATTCAGTCTTTGGTCACACCCATACTACCATTCTGCTGATGCATTAGCCATTCAATGAAAAACCCTGGCTATTTAAAAGCTTCTTTGAAAAGAAAATGATGCTGAATGTATCCTCAACATTTCCTTGCAGTTAACTGTAATGATAGAGATTGATGGCAGCTGATGGGGTGTGCCAGCTGGAGACCTCTCATGCTAAAAAGTTTACAGCCTTTCTGCCAAACAAAAGGGGAAACTGGCAGATGAAAATTAACTTCCATTCCACAATACCACAGATCTGAAGCTGGGCACACCCATAATGCACAATTACACCACTCAACCCAAGAAACCAGTTCTCTGAGAGCTTCTGCTACAGCTTGGAGAGCAGGGAAGCAATCTGGGTCACAAACTCATATTCAAAAAGCAAGAGTAAATTACCTAGCTGTGTAGCACTGCCACCATGCCATTCTCCCTCTCAAGAGAAAGTGTTTAACAGTAACTAAAGCAGCAAATCCCTCTTTTAAATACATCCCTTAACCTTCTCCAAATTTATTACACTTTAATTAAAGTCATAGAACTTTGTTTAGATCAGTTGAAAACCTCAGGTTGGCAGCCAGAATATCTTATTTATAAGAACTCAGAGGTCTTGGATTCCCATATTTGGAGGATGTTACTTTAATTTATTTATTTTTCCAATTAAAAAGTTCTCACTGCTCATGCATTTTTTATTCCCTAATGTGCTGTTCTAACATAAAAGAAGCAGACAACATGTTTTTTCAGTTGGAGACTACATCCAAGCCTGCTCCAGTTTTATAATCTATTCTCTTATGCTCTTACCAACTCCCTCCATCAAACAGCTAAGAGTATCCATCAAAACCACAGGCTGTATTCACAGCAAAAGGCACTCCAGCACAGATTTTCACTGGAAGAACATTAATTTTTTCATCAAAGCACCTTTCTCCCTTCTGTGCCCACAGAGTTCAAGTAAAGGAATATGGATACTGTCTGAATAGGTGAGTACCTTTGTAGCAATATGGTTGAAGACAAATAAAACAATTTTTAAAAAAAATAAAGCACCTTTCAGGCTTACCTCCCCAGATTAATCAGATACACTTGAAAACAACTCAGAATTTCCATTTTGCAAGCAAATTGTCAATGAATATATTTTGATTCAGTACCTGCCCCCTCCTAAATTGTAGGCCCCACACTATTCCCCCATTCTTCTCAACACCATTAAATTCAACGTATTTCTGTGCTGTTACTGACACAGGGGACAAGCATCCCAGTGGGCAGGCAGGTACCATGGGAAACAATACAGACTCTACAGCTGAAACTAATTCCCACAAAAGACAAACATCAGGTCTTGTAGGACTTGACAGCCTCTCGGGGTTGCAAATCTCCTGACAGAGCAGGTATGAACAGGAACCCAATCTGGGAAGGTGCACAGCAGAGTTTATTTGATGATACATACATATATATATTTTATAGATATTTATATTTATGTATATATCTGTTAGTACCATGGGTTATTTAAGGACAATGACACAGTTGCTTTAGCTGAATCTAAACATTCACCAGCAAATCCCTGACAAGCCCTTTTTGCCTAGAGCAGGCGGGCACAGATCCTACCAAGAGCAGGAAAGTTAATTTCCATGTTACTTTGAGCACAGGTTTTACTTGTGCATCAGTAGTACATTCATAATTAATGCAGCCTTTTCATTTTTCTAGGCTTTCAGAACCTTACTAGAATGTTAAAAGCATGTTAGCAGGTGCACCCATGGCTTCCTATGTCAGTTTTCTGAGACACATCCCTGGCTAAAGATTACTGTCCTGACCCAGCACAAAAGCTCTCCACGTTAGTGAGGACAGTCCAGTGACATTCCACAGGTTTCCAGTCTGGATTTCGAGGTATCTTTCTTCTCTCCCATGAAGATAGGCTGAGAAATTTGGGGCTGTTTAGCCTTGAGAAGGCTCCGGGGTGACCTTCTAGCATGTTCCAGTACCTAAAGGGGCCACAAGAGAGCTGGGGAGAGACTTTGGACAAGGAAACAAAGCAATAGGACAAGGGATAATGGCTTCAAATCGAAGTGGGGTGGGTTCAGGTTAGATTTTAGGAACAAATTCTTCAGTGAGGGAGGCAAGGCCCTGGCATAGGGTGCCCAGAGAAGCTGTGGCTGCCCCATCCCTGAAAGTGCTCAAGGCCAGGTTGGACAGGGCTTGGAGCAACCTGGGAAATGCCGCTGTCCATGGCAGGGCATTGGAATGAGATGATCTCTGAAGTCCCTTGCAAGCCAAACCATTCTGTGATTCCTGAGTCAGCAGCTCCAAGCTCTAAGACCAAACTCAGCTACAATTCCCACTCCTTGCTCTTGAAGGAGCACTAAAGGAACAAGTAAGATGCAGCAGGAACTGATTTCAAAAGGACGTGTACTTGGGCAAATAAACCTCCTTTTGCTTGCCCCACCATATGACATCTCATTACAACAGAGGCAACTGCACTGTTTTAAAGGTGTTGCTTTAAAGCACCAGCTTTTTGCTGGTTCTCAAGCACTTTTCCCTAGCCTATCCAGGTCTGAAAAACAAAGTTGCCTTTGAATTGAATCCAAAAGATAATCAAGTACAAATGTCAAAGTAATTTTACAAATCAGAGTAATGTGGGTGATAGGGCTGGGAAGAATAAAAGTAGATGTAACTATCTGTTTACAAATTAAAAGCTTCGTCTCCAATGTTTTCTGATCAACTGCAGTTTTTGGAGGCCAGAGACCAGCTTTGGGTATCACAGTACAAATCCAGTAGCAAAACCAGGTTGTGACTGGATATTCTTCCAAATGCAAACATTTCCAATGCACTCTGAGGTAGAGAATAACTTTAATAACACTGCATTCACATACTGCTCACTCACGATAGCTTTCCAAATATATAACATATTACAGAGCCCTAAACAAAAGGGGTCAGGCATTTATGCAAATTTAGGTGTATCTGTAATGAAGCAATGTTGTGAACCCCTTAAAGAAATACTGTAGAAATTCAAGGGATTCATTTTGGCAGTCAATTGGTTTTTTTCTTTTCCCCTTTAGTTTTGTTTTGCTGGCAAAAACAGTAAATAAAAAGCAGAGACTTTCTTTAACTAGATAGGTACACAGGAAGCTAAATTCTTGTTCTGATGACACCAAGCCTCTGCAGGAGGTGGGACAGGTGAATATATTGACTGCACTCATATCCTGTTTCCTCTTGTTCATTCAAGTCTGCAGAAGCATCACTTCTCACTGGACATCCTGAACTCTGCCAAGAGCCAGACACAATACCAGCATAAAATAGTGACATTCACACGGAAAGTCCACAGCTCTTCACACTGGACTCTGTTCACACTTTCAGCTGCAGCTTCCCTAACACTAACATGGAGAAGGCTCAGGGTTTTCAGCAGTGCTCAGAAGTATCCCTCATGGACTTGCTCTTCATTTTCACAGCTTCGACATTTATTGCACTGTCGAAAGAAAATGCTAAGAGGAACAAGATGCTGACTCCTTTTCTGAGTGCAAAGATATAAAGGGTTAAGATATAATCAAACTAACACCAACATTCACAAAATTCTCTAATTAACCAAACAGTGATGCTACAGCTGACTCAGGAACTTAAAGACTTCCTTTCTTTTTTCCCCTCTCATTTAAACTTTTTTAATGATCTGTCCTCAAGTCATGCGTCCAGAACTATTTCCATTACTTTTCCACAGGAGCTGCCACAAAATACCAGAAATACACAGCCAAATAGAGACATCTTGGTATGGATTTATGCTGGAAGCAACCTTAAGATGTACCACCTTAAGGGACACAGATGGATCAGCCCTGTTTAGGGCTACCTGACAGAGATGGCTATACAGATTTGTCACCTCATGTGACAGCACAGCTCATTCCATAATTGTATTTATCTATTTCTGCCTGTTACTGTAAAGAAAATCAGGTCAAAACCATGACTCTGTGCAGCTCTCCTGTCCCTGGACAGAATTCTGCACCAAGCAGTCGTTTTGTGCTGTCTTCATTTTACATTCTGTGCAAGAAAGCAGCCAACTAAACAATCTGCTAAAAAGGGTCTTCCTAAAACACCTCTGCTGTTCATTAAAAAAAAAAAAAAAAAAAAAAAAAAAAGG
>VZTX01004439.1:112145-147376 GCA_013400915.1 Pardalotus punctatus | reverse complement strand
AAAAAAAAAAAAAAAAAAAATCGAAGTAGATAATGAAGACCCTGTCCCCAACCCCAGTATGCCAATAAACAAAGAAAAAAGCATTTTGTTGTAAGCAAAGAAATAGTGTAACAGATAACTAATGGAAAGATAAATAAATCAAATTACTGAAATGAAGACAATCTTTGCAAACTGTAGAATTCATGCCTCAAAGAAATTAAAATTACTCTAAGTATTTAATTGCTTCTAAAGTCCATATAAGGTCCAATAAGCAACATTGCTTCAGATTGGATTTTTCAGTAGTTAATGGAATTGTAGAAAATGGTTTTAACATTCTTCTCAAAACAGTAACTCATAATTACTTGGGTCAGAATTTAAACTTTTTCAAATTTTCCAATGACTGCATACTCCTATAATACTCATCTAACTTTATTCTGCCTGTCTGAACAAAATGAAGGCTTCTGAAAAAATATCTGCTACCATCACCCAATCCATTTAAGTGCCACAATTCCAAAATGCATATGCTGATCTCACTGAACATGAAGGGTATTTTTTTTCATTCATTTCAGTGCAATAAGATACAAAAGTAATGGTTTGTCTTCCTCATTCATAAACACTATTTTGGAAGTCCCAATTTCAAGCTCTCTGAATTTCCTCATTCAGCCACTAAGTCTGAAGTCTACAATACATTGCGAGATCAAGTCCCAAGGCAAGAGAGATTCTAGGGAGGAGAGATTCTAGGTTTGCTGTTTTGCATTCCTTGAAATCCTGGCAATCTGTCAACTTGCAGTCTCCACAACTTCTAACGGAAAAGACAGACTCTTCAGAATATAAAAAGCACTGGCTCCAGACATGCAATAAAGAAGCATGCAGGTTTTTCAGAGGTTTCCAAATGGGGCAGCACGTGGAAAAATCAGGAAAAAGCACATTGTCTGATTATGTAAAATAAAATTAAACTGTCCTTGCTGCATCTATCTATCTATGTATCTATCCTTCGAGTTCTCAGGTATGCTGAGTGAAGCAGCTCACAGCAGAACAGACTGCACACCCATCCATCACACTTAAATGCAATCACTGGCAAATGTAACATCAGCTACTGCCTAAACTACAGAGATGCATTTAATACTCCCCAGTCAGCAATCAACCTTTTCCACATTTGTTCATAATCACAATGAATTGTTCCATTTTAATACTTTGTTTTCCTTTTCTTATCCCATAGCAGTTTAGCGTGCTTCTTGAACGAGGTATTTATAGGAGGAAAAAAACCCATCCTTTTCCAGTTTTATTCCTGTGCACAAGCAGAGATTCTTTTTCAAAGAAATACAAATTACAGAACAACTTTTCTTACCTGTTGCAGTCCACGTGGAGCAGAAGATGGGATGCACTGAGCGACACAGCAATCTTGTGCCACTGTCCATCTGCCAGGCGGTAGGGGAACACCTCTGTTCTTGTCTTCCCATTAAACCTGTAGTGATACCTGATCTCATCCCGCAGGCCACTGCTCTCCAGCTCAAAGTAGCTGTGGTGAAAACACGGAGAAAAATCAGTTCCACTTCTGGATAGAATCATTGTCTCTGTCACTTTCTTCGTAATTGATAGACTTCTTTAAGCAAACGCCACAATCCAAAGAGGTTACTCAGCATGGATTAGCTACTAATTAATTTTTTTTTAAGAAGTAGCAAGGCAAGAGTATACATTCAGAGCAGTACAAAACCAGCAATACTGATTACATGGAAACAGCTCACTTTCAAAGTACCACTTGGTTAGCCCAGGACACTGAAGTCCTCTTTTCACCCATAAAACAGGTGCAACTACAAGAAACCAAGCTTTATTCTTTTCACCAAAATATTTTGTATGGCTGCAGGCTTTGTAAGAAATGGAAAAAAAAAACAACAGTACATATATCATTACCACAAACAAATAAAAAGCCATTAAGGTAAGAAACCACCAGGTAATCATTAAATTTCTATTTACTACTTGCAAATCCAGTTAGAAAAACACAGCTGTTTATTTTTAGGACTCCTCTACTTGCAACTGTGCTTAACTCATTTTCTGACTTTTATTGTTACTGCTGTGATCACTCAGCTTTAGAAGGGAAGGACAAAAGCTCCTGGCTGGATTTGGTCTCTCCACATCTGGCATAAACCATCCAGCAATCAAAACCTTCATCCAGCTGCCAGACTCACAGGAGAGTTAATGAAGTGTGGCTATTCACCGGCCTCACAGGGGTGTGGGGGGAGCCAATTCTTTCTCTAGGACGAATTTAGCCCTCCCAGGGCACATTGATAGCGTAAATAATGAAGTCTTCTCTTGGACCTCACCAAGTACCTGCATCATATTGAATCTTTTTCCTGCTAAAATGAAGCTCTGTATATAGAAACAGGGTGATGCAGACCTCCATTTATAGTAGAAATACCTCTACAAGTAAGTGAAGATGTTAGATTGTCCAGATAGTCCTTTCCCCCATCTACCTCCAGAGCGTTATAGTTTTTTCCTTATTGGCCAACATCAATTCAACATAGCATTTGAGAGACAGGTGCTGGTTTGGGGTAAGGTGGGGAAAATTACTGTAATGAAATCCACTTCCAAAAAATAAATGCAACACAAACCAATAAATACCGGAGTGCCAATTTTCATTTTCCCATAAGCTTTTTACTCTGCTTGGCAGTACACAGGCCCCAATACAGCCTGTGTGCACAAGCACTACATGGGGGCTGTGCACTTTTTCAAAATTAGATGTTACCAGTGAAGTTGAGGATTTTGAACATAACTGAAAAACAAGAGTTCCTTGGGAGGAAACTTATGACATAAAATACTAGCTGGAAACATGTGCAAAAGATCACAACAGGCTGGGAAGGGGCATACAAACACAACTAAGTCTTCACCAAAAGTGAAATTCAGGCCCTCCTCCATCCTGCCAATGCCTCATCACCATATTTTTCATGCAACATAAAAGCATTATTGGGTCACACGAATCTCAGACTCAAGTAGCAAAGTAAAAAACACAAGGAGGCAAAGGCAAAACCAACACCAAATAGAAACACAGCAGGCACAGGTACAAATAAAATACATACAAGCAGAGAGTGGAAAAAAGATCAAGCAGTGTTGTGAAGGAACTGGTTTGTTTCGTACACATAATGGCACAAGAAGGGCAGAGAAACGGGGTTTTCTGAATAGTAGAGCAGCATGTTGATTAATTACAGCCAACCCCCATTAAAACACCTAAATTACATTCACACGAAACCTGGAGAAGATTTATTACTTTATTTTGACGCTCAGTAACAGGGCAGTCAATATCCAGAAGATGCTGCTGGTGTTCCCTAGCCAGACAAGCACTAGGACAAGCACTGTCAGTGATGTCACACTTAAACATTTTATAATTGCCATCTGCTGTCACAGCACAAAAGGACGTGAGACAGAACACTTAAAAAGAAATGAGGCAGAGCTACGTAACATTTTAGTACCTCACATACAAAGTATTTCTGTATATATGTATCAATACATATAGTTGATCACAGAGGCTTAAGAGCCCCAAAACAAGCCAATCTCCTGTTGGAGGACGCAAATTGCTTCCTGAGGTAATTCTTCATCATTTCCAATAGCCACAGAGCTAATCACTCACCACACAATGATTTCTTTGTTAATGTAAAGGCAACAGTCCAGCCCTGGAAAGGTCAGTCAGATACTGCACTTAATCCCATCTGTGCTCTATTTTGTACAGCACAGGGAATTGCAAAGCTTCTCACCTGACAAGCTTTAGTGTCAATAGTTACCTCAGGACTGAGAACAGCTTGTTGCTTAGGCCTCAAGCCTGGTGCCAATCTCCTGACTAATTTATATAGTACAGAACAGATTACTTAAAATTTCATGTAATAGCTATTTTTATATATGTGCACCTAATGCATTAAGTGCCACAGGACTGTATTAAACACCATATTTTACCTCTTCTGTGGCAGGAAAGGAGGGTGGCAGCAGACAAATTCTGCACCTATTCTTCATCACCCTTCAGCAAGTGCAAATCACAAGCAGTTACACTCAGACAAACATCAGTAAACACCACTCAACAAAATCCCAAGAGCAGAAATCCCAACCTGCTGGGTTATCCCAACCCATCCCTCTCTCTCTACATAGATAGATACATAGATAGCTCAAGTATTTAAAAAACACAAGGCAATGTAAACCAACTCTTGTGTTGATTTTATTTTTGTAAGATGCAGGAATTCACACTGAGACCTTGATTCCACACACACTTAATGGTGCTCTCAGCTCAAAAGTTGTCTTTACCAGAATGTAAGTCATGGGCAAACTGCTTTTTCAGTAGCAAACATCATCTTTTCTTTCCTCCTCCCACCAGACTCTGAGGGAAAAAAGCCTCTTCCAAAGCAATGACACAAAGGCCATTCACTCTTTGAAATAAGTGCACCTGCTCTGTGTTGGAGTTCTAATCTGCAAATTGGGGAATGGAAGACAAATGAGGGGAAAAGCAAACTCAGGCAAGAAATCATCAGCCAGTGAGAAAATAATTAGTAAAGCCAGAGTAAATAAATGGATGTTTTTTTAATCTCAATCTCATCTGCAATTTGAAATGCATTTGCACAAGTTTTTACCTACNGGATTGATAGACTCTACCATACAAGAGGCAGTAAAATGAACTGATCTCTAATGGGTGTTTTGTAGGTACTTTCCAGTATTTTGCAAGGAACTAAAGGAAAAGAAAGGATTAGAATGAATCAGGGCTCCTGACAGGACTGCAGCATATGGGAATGTGAATATATGTATCATCACTCAGCGTGATCTTTCAAGGCTGCCATGAGATCCATATCAAAAGTCCAGGAGGGATCCCCGAGTATTACCTTCCTCCAGACCTTTTCCAAGGAAGAAAGTTGTGAAACAGTAATCTCCTTACAACTTCTTAGCCCTGAGGGACGGTTTCTTGTTTCATTTGTTTTTTCTCAGCAATGATTTATACTTTCACGTATTTTAAATAAGGCATGATCGAAAGTTAACATGTATTTTGACAGATGAAGTTCTCAGAACACATGCATTAAGAAAGCTTGTTTTTTATGGAACAGCAATACTATCTGACCTTGGGTTGAAATTCTCACACTAGTAGAATTTCCCTGTTTGCTAAGCATGTAAATTACTGCTGGCTTCTTTCATACAATTATAGAATTCAAATGCTTTTTATAGGCCTATCCACAGTCTCTCATTCAAATCCCAATGCATAAGAGAAAATGTTGCTCAATTCAGACTGATTTTATGCACATCAAAAAAAGTTGGGATATTTTAAGGGCATGCAATGTGCTTTACAGAAGGTCAGTATTATTCCACAATGGACTCGATGTTTTACAATTCTTTCTGACAATTTTTGCAACCCCTACATACCTCACACACAAATATTGTTAGGAGAGGATAAAACTTGACATAGTTATGTTTAATTACTTTTTTTTCTTCCCCGTTTCTTTTAGTCACCACCATAGTGAATATTTAACTGTACATTTGACTGCTCACTTTACTTCCAGATCAGCAGAGAAAGGTTCCTAAAAGTATACTTTCAGCTGGAAACCCCTTCTGACCAAAAAAACTGGAGAAGTCACTATCAACATTAAATAAGGACATGCAAGGGACCTGAAGCAGAAGAGGCAACATATTTCTATAAGGTGAGCTGGCTTAACCCACCAACTGCATTAAAAAAAAATAGTCACCTATTCATTATCTCAACCCACAGAAGTGATCTTATCCTGTGGCAAATGCCACCATGCTCCATTCGAAGATTTTACTCCTGTCAGATTATGCAAGTGGCCAAAGGAAGGACAAATCAGGCTATAGGATCCCAAGACAGCACCCCAGGAAGAACTGTGGGATAGGTGTCCTCCAGAATATCCTCAGGGTACACAGCACTTTATCTCCTGATCTTTACCAACCCAACATCTGTCATGAGACACTAAAATATCCCACAGTGAAGACAGCAGTACGAAGATTAAATGCTCCTGTAAGAGCCCTAAGAACTAAAGCAGAACTACTTTTTGCATTCAATTATGGCAATCTTCGTCCTTATCACATTCAAACATAAATAAAGCAGAGTTATCATTCCAACTTTACAACTTCCGTCATCCTTGATCAAGTGCCAAATGAAGCCCCACAGCCTCTTTGAAGGAGCAGCACCAGCACTTACAGCAGATGCTCTTAGAGCTACTGAACAGATGTCCCAGGGCAAAGCAGCAGGCACAGATGGCATCCCTGCAAATATGTACAAACTTGGGGTTGCCATCTAGTCACAACATTGTGCATCTGCTTAACCTTGTGTGGGAGAAGGTCACAAAGCCACAGGAGTTCAAGGATGGAAGCCCCATTCACCTTGCACGTGCTGCAGCAACACTACGAGCTCAGGCCTCCCAAATGCTGGGGAAAAAATCACTGCCTAAGAATCAGACTATTACTGCACAGAAACTTCTGGATAAGTCTGGGTCTGGTCAAGACACAATTTTTTTTTTTTTTTTTTTAATAACAATGTAAATTCAGGAGAAGTCCAGAGATCAGTCATTTTGACGTCATTAGCTCTAAATTCAGGAAGCTTCTCCACAATCAGTCTATGTGGACTTATTTGTGCACATGGCTTTTTCATTCCACAACAGCATTGTGCTATTTAATGATAAAAATGGCTTCAGGCAAGACTGTGTGTTAGCATATTTGTAGAAACACTTCTTGATGTATTTAGAGACAGGCAACGAATCTGCATCTGTTAGCGCAGAGATTTCAGGATTTTCAATCTGCAGGGATTCTGTGATTAATCACAGGCCATTCCTCCTTTGGCCTTTTGCTGTTCCTCACCAGCCAGGGAATCTGTGTGCACAGTGGGACACACTCTGTTGGGTGTGCTGCCAAGGGGCTCAGCCTGGACAGCAACATGAAAGTTTAGTTTTAAATCTTGTTTCAGCGGTCCTCAGTGCAAAGCAAATCAGGCCAGGAGCAGGCATAGGGCACTATAATGCAGATAAGCAGGCAGGCTTCTGCCCAAGGCACTGCCCTGTCAGTGATGAAGTCACGGCAAGAAAAAGCAGTGCCTCTGAAAGAAAAGATCCATCTCTTCAAATGAAAGGAAACACTCACTTTGCAGTTGTCACCGCAGTTCTGTGCAGATGCAAAACTAGAACAAGTTACAGCTGTCAAGGCAAATATTTCAGTTGCTTCCACAGGCGCTGTTCCTGTACCCTAGTTACTGTAAAGTGACAGGGTAGGATCCCAAGCTCCGAAGCACTAAGCAGGGTGAAACACGGGATTTTGAAGAAATGCTCTTAACATGCTCAAGCACACAGATCTACTCCTCCACTGCATGTGCACCTTGAGGAACACGTTTGGTGCAGTGAAAGTCTCATGTGGTGCGACTGGGACTGCCACAGTGACCCTGGATGGTAAGCTTCCTTAACATCCATACTTACAAACCATCCAAAGCCACTTTTACAGATGGTTTAAATAAAGACAGACCCAGAGGCTGCACAGCAAAACCATACACGGCAAATCGTCACTTATGCGACATTAAAGGCTCACTGCTGTGGCAGAGATTACACACTGATATCACCAAAGTCAGGCTGTCATCAGGCAGCACAAAGGGTGTCGTGAATAGAAGGATCACCTGGGACAATGGAATAGCTTGCTGAAAAATCAGATTAACTTTCTACAAAGCTGAATCCCAAATACTGCATCACCTACTCCATTGCAGAAGTATTCCTTTTATGCAAGGAAATCCAGTATAGCCAAAATGTCATACTAAACACTTTCAAACCTCTCAAGTAAAAGCCTGAAAGTTCAACTTCACTGTGCTACTGGCTACCTAAATAGGATTCTTTCAAACATTTCTATCCTTTCATTTCAAGCAAAAGAAACTAAATCCAGTCAATTAAGTCACTTTATTTTTCTATTCAGACCACTCTGAGGACAACAGGAATAGCATTCTACCAGCCTAGCTTGAAAAATTTAACAGTAAACACTCCCACACTAACACCTTCTATTAGTATAGAATATTTATTAACATTTTGTCTTTTGTTCTACATGTCTTCTACATGGCAGCTAGGCATGCAAGCTGCAAGGCATTAAGCATTTATGATGTGTTTGTGTACCTGCAACCAGGCAAAGGTCATCCTAATACAAATTTACTTTCCTCCTCTTTGATCATGTAAAGAAAAAAGTAACCCCAACATCTGCCTGCCAGGTAAAAGACAGCTGGAGTCAGAGCTGGTACAAAGCAGGTACATATTTTCATGGCATGTGTTGTAAGGATTGACCTTAAGCATTTTTGTTTCCATTTCATATGTCTAAAAATCTACCATCACTGCGGCTGCAACCTGCCTGCTATCTGCAAAAAGCCTGGTTTCTCTCCTAGTCCTAGTAAACCAAGTAGGTAGTACCACACTACACCTAAAAATAGCACAGCATCCTAGCAGCCTTCAGAGCTAGCACAGCCAGCAGGACAGAAAAGAGCATCACTTGGAGTAAGGTGAAGTTATAATTCTTTAAATGTACCTCAAAAAAAAACCCAACAAACCCCCACAAAAGCAACAAAAAAACCACCCTCACATTAAACACTTCTAATTTTACTGAAAAGAACCTGATAAAAGAAAATATTCATTCCTTTACATATCACCACTCCATCACCATGTCACTTCGTACCCTCACACTTACATCCTGCAGCTGCCCTTGAAGGGCTCATCACCAAAACCTTTGGCCAGAGGTTTATTTCCCTTCTGCAATCCACAAAGCATTTGTATCTGAGGACTTTCTGAATGGGGGTTGGCTATTTTTTAAGGCTAACCTGGCACTCTGAGCTGGCATTAGCCCAGGGCTCTTTGTGGTGCCAGAGTGACCAGACAGTCCCCAGCAGAGCTGTAACCACAGCACAGCCCTGTCCCTCCCTCCCTCGTGCTCATCACCGCAGCAACAGCTCAGCTCAGGGGGATCCCCAAATCCACAATCTCTAAATACCAGATTTTAATAGAACAAAAGAGGATAACAGCTTTTTAAACTAATGAGGTCTGCCACCTGAGTAAAACTACAGTATTTGAAAACAAATTACCCTAATTGCAGTGTCCTTAGAAGAAAGGTTCTTCCCTATACTCTCACTCTCAAATGCAGCAGCTTTTCAGTGATTTCTTTCATTATGACAAATTCCACATGTTGCAAAAAGTGGAATATGCCAAAATTATCTAAAGAATGCCCAGACCTAAGATATTTTAAGTTAGCTAATTCAGACCTTCCTAATCAGCAAGAAAAGACACTTTATCAGTGGAACAAACAGTTACCATCCCTTGGTGAAGAGCATCCTGGAATTAACAAACTGTAAGGCTGTAGTAAATCATCATGTCGTATGTTGATGTATACACTGCCAACTTGGCAAAAAATTCAAGGTCCATGCATCCCTTAGCTGAACTATCTTCATTATAACAACAAAACAAACAAAAAAAAAAAAATCACACCTATAGGTCAAAAAAACCTCTGCCCAGGTGAAGACCCTTCTCTTGGGCTTGCACAGAGGTTAGCTGTGATTACAAAACTTGTATGAAAACTACTGACCAACCATAACATAGAGGCTGTACTTGAAATCTAACTAACTCTGAACTTCTGTGTATAAATAACGGTGTGGAAAATCCTGTCGGCGTGCTTGGTTTGTGTGAAACCACCGAGCGCCCGGGCTTCTGCAGATCTGAAATAAATAATTGATGTCTCTCTCAAGTGTGTAATTATTGGCTTGTTGCATACCAGGTAACAGCCAACAAACACATTTCTCCTAGATTCTCAGGAAAAAAAAACCAAAATACTTTTCCTTTGCCCTCTCTCAAGGCCCAGTCCATGTCTGCTCCATCCGTACGGCCTCAGTCCCAGGCAGCCTCCACCTTCCCTGCCCCACTGCCCCGAGCTCTGGCAGCTTTCCACAGCCAGGAGCCAGCAAGGCAGGCACTGCCAGCCCACTGCCTTTCTGGAGATTGCCTGGAGCAAAGAAAACACACAGGCATCATTGCAAAACCACAAACAACCCAAAAACCTAGACACATCACCCAGACTACTGTCAACCAAACCAATGAACATTAATATCATGTTGCAAACATCTAACTGGCTTATTAACTAGGGGAGTCACATTCTTAATGAGCAGCCCAAATTCAGCAAACAGTTTTCAGAAAGTTGCTTTTAGTGTAAGTTTGAGGCATTCTGGTTGTTTGCCTGTATCAGAGGGTCATAAAACCATCAAACAGAATAACTCAGCGTGTTGGAGAAGACTCCTGGGGGACCCCACACATCCTGCTCCTGGCTGACCACAACATTTCTGCACTGTCCAAATTCGGGTTTAAAGAGTTTCAAACTGTCAGCCATTCTCCTCCAATTGCCATCGTGGTCCAATCAATGTGTTTCAACAGCTGGTTATGAGCAGCATGTTAATGCTTCAGAGAGACAACAATTGTCAGCCTAGGGTACATAAAACACCTGCTCTCAGCAGGGAGCCACAGGATGGAAGGGAACTCCTGGAGTGGTAACTCCTCTCTCACAATGCTTAAATCAGTGGAAGATTTATGTAACAGTACTTCTTCACTTTACTCTTTTGCATACTTTAACCCCAAGAACATAAGCAGGTGAGCACAAAACTATTTGCATTTGCATCTCTAAAGACCTTTTGAGAAGGAAAACAATGTGTATATGCCTCACATATTTCACATCACTTCATTCAGAGGGGTGGAAGTAAGGCTTGATCTTTATATTCTCTTTACAGCTTTCCAGTTTAGCAATTCAACATATAAATATTCATAAAGATGTGTCCTTTACCCTAAGAGAAAAAGGTTAATGGATACATTTGCAGAGTTTTTCCTTCCCTTTCTGAATCCTGGGCATCTTGGAGTCCAACATGCATATACTCAACTTGCAGAGAATAATCTAAAACATAGCAGGGAGTAAATCCAATTTTTCAGGTTTACAACTAAGGTCAGAAGTCACTTGCAGAGGCTTCTTTTCATCAGCTAGGTTTCAGTGAATAATTTAACTAGCTTATTACCCCTTTGTGTTTTTAATTAAACATATAATGGCCTAGCAGCCTTCCAACTGTTATTGGTGAGCATACAGCTTTCTATCTGCCCCTCAACAGCCTCAGGAGCCATTCATGGTGTCACCTGGGGAGAAGGATCCAACAATGGACTGGAGCCCCATGCCTGTTTTACCTCCCCACCCAAAAGTGACCTGCAAGGAATGAAAATCTTTTGCTATGAGCCTGACATATTTATCAGAATCCCCCTGGATATTTATATCCACACTGCTTGCTGCTACATAGCGAAGGGGCAGACTTCCCACACAGTAAATCTGTTTCACCACAGCAGTACAATCAGCTCACAGGTTTCCAAATACCAGGCATGACATAAATTTTCTGAAGTTCAGGTCCTAGACATAGGTTACAGGCATGTTTTAAAAAAAGGAAGAATTCTGAAGAAAAAAAGAAGTTTTTTATGCTTTCTGTAAGAAAATCTTCAACACAATCCTGCTATGACTCAGTCCTTTGTTCTGTCAGGGTGAGATCTCCCATTATGAAACGCTCTTCAGAAAGAATGACACACAGGTACCTGAACATCCTTGACACATTCCTCCAGATGCTGATCTTGGCCAGTGGTAAGAACCATCAATGTCTCTAAAAGCCAGAGATTAAAAGCTGAAAGGCAATGGTGAGTCCATCTGATTTCTCTTCTTGGGCTTGGGACCATGCAAGGCCAGAGCAGGTACAGAGCAGCCAGACAGCTTCAGGTGAAACTGTATTAAATCACTGTTGAAATGAGGAATTCCTTGCGGGTGGAGGACTTCAAGTATCTTGATGGCCTTTTCTAAGTGTTTCGGTGGTCTAAAGAATCAAAGGTTGTGAGCAAAACAGCTCACAAAGCTCATGTAGGAAGAACTGGCTAGCATCATTCTCCAAGCAAGAAAAGAGTTTCCACCTTCAGCATCCCCAAGAAACATGTTTGTCCATCCTATATTATATTTTATTATCTCTGATTTAGAAAAGAAAATACAATCTTCAGATTTAGCACTGTATTCCAGATAACTATATATGCAGTCTGCACAAACTATCAGACTGTCCAATTAGAATTTATCTGTGTTGATTAAAATTTCCATTTTCCAAGATTTACTTTAACACATTTGAAGCACAAAAACACAGTGTTTATCATCATTAAACTGATCCAACAAAATATTAACAAAGATGCATTGTCATCATTGTAGTATAAATCCTGTCCATCAAAGGATGATATAAATTAACAGAAAATCTCTAATTGCTATGAAATACCCATTTAAAGTAACAAAATAGTATATCTAAATTACTGACTTCAAGAAAAATTGTATTAATCTCATTTTATTATCTTCAGTTTAAGAGTTCCATTCTACTGGAAAATAAAAACCTGTTAAAACTTACTAGAGAAATGGAATTTAAACCAGGCATTCTATGTATTACTACCTTAGGACAATCATCTCTACTACATCAAAAGTCAGAATATATAAACCCACATTGCTTGTAATAACATCTATTTCTCATCTATTTAATCTCTGCACAACAAAAAAAAGATATTTCCCATAGAGATATCAACTCTGGTACCAACAGCTAACACAGCTTCTTTACTTTTGGTTGACCTCCTGCACATTCTGAAGGCTTGAACTTTTAACTTGGCCCCTTTTGGTACGCTGGTAATGCATGCCCCTAATTATTATATCTCCTGTTTTGCGCAAAGAGAAGAAATTGAGATGAGTTCTTGGTTTTTCCATAGTCAAAAACTGTACTGGTGAAGTAATAAATGTACCCTTATACTTGTTCCCACACATCTTAATCATGATGAAATAAAGATGCTCTTCATTATCCTCTTTGCAGCGTCTGTGTTCATAGATGCAGGGGAAACTGAAAAAGCTTGACCAAAAAATGGATGTCACCAGAACAGAATCACGATAATTATCAAAAGCTTAGTAGGAACAATTAATAAAAGGCTTCCCCTGTGACAGGAGTCTGCACCCATTTCAGTTCCCATGCCAAGCTATGCAGTGAGGGGAGCAGTTAGAGAAACATCAAAAATCAACAACCTGCAAGTTCTGCTGTTACACTGATCTAATGTAAGCAGGGTCCTCTCCAGCAGCGCTCCAAATCTTTGTTCTCTACTTCTCATCCACGTTAAAAAGCACCTTCTCCACTGTCATCCACTTTATTAACTTCTGTCATCAGACCTGGGGGTCTGAAAGCTGTACCCTTACCAAGGTCTGAGGAGCAACTTTAGAAACAAAGAATGACTTTAAGGGATATACAGCAAGTCCCAAAATGAAGGACACCCACAGTAATCCCTCTGACACTCAAAGTAACAGCAGTCAAGAGCAACACCAGACATGTCTGCTCTGACTCCAGCATGGAATTACAGATTGAAACTTCCTCAGTTACTACAGAGAGCTACAAAGGTTTAACTGAGACTAGCAGGCAATCCTCCAACTGTATATACTTTAAAGCAGATGTCGTAATTTTAAATATTATAGATAACCTCAGTGGCAGAGAGGACTACAGCAGTGTATTTTGTTCAACCAAGATTACTCCTGCATAGCACATCTCCCTACAAGCCTCTGCCTGTCAAGATAGAGGACTCAAGGAGCTGCATTCAGTAGATGCCATATCTAAAAATCCATGTGCCTTGCACTGTATAATCATCACTGCCTGTATAGTTTGACCTTGGATTTTGCTAAGTGCAGGCATGTGACAGCATTTTTCTGTTCAATGGCTGTCCTCAATGTCCTCTTTCTCAAATAAATAATAAACAAACTCTTAACATGGCAAACTGATCCTGTTAACCATGACTTCAAAGAGCTACAGGAGCCTGGAAAAGCTTGGAGAAATTGAAAAGTAATGCAAAAGGAATGACAGAGTAAGAGAAGGAGAATGGGAACAGATGGAGGGAGGGATCCCTCTACAATGTGAAACAATATTTTTCTAGTCTGAGACAACGGTCTGAAAAACACAAGAAGGAATAAAGTAAAAGGTAAAGCAAAAGAAAGCAGAGGTGACAGAAAAGTATAGAATGGGAAATAGCGAAGTCCTCCCCTCAACTGGGGAGCCTTGTGTGGACATCTCTGCTGTTGCACTGGCAAAAGGCATCACTGAAAATTTGGTCATAAGCCACTGCCTTCTCCTTCATACACTCCCAACAAAAAGGGAAGAAATTGTGCTAACAACTGAATATCATGTACATGATTATGACAAATACCAACAGGATTTTTTAAATAAACTGCTGCAGAGTAACTGGTATTAGATTTTAAATGGGAGCAGCCAAAGAACGTCCCATTACTTCTATTACAACAGACAAGACCAGAACTAGTCTTTCGTATGTCTGACTAGACACAAAGGTCCTTCAAGAACTAAGAAATTATTAAAAAAGCATTCACAAAGTTACAAATAGGAGACTATTTGATGCAACACACAGTTTGAGACACCAAAACATCATTGGAATTGTATTATGGACCATAAGACCAAGTACACCTTTTTTGTGACAAACTGAAGTCTGACACTAAAACAGGTAATCAAAGAGACCCCTTTCTCCTCCTACACTGACAACCAGAAAAAATAAGGGGGGAAAAGAGATATATATGAAATAGGAATAGAATGTATTTATGTTGGGAAGAAAATGTACACAGTATTATATGGAAGCACAAGTAGCTTAATTGCTTAATAGCTTAGCTGCTGAATCTCAAAGAAAACATATTATTTTATAATGTTATAAAACATAGTGAAGCAAGAAACGTGCAAGTTTAACTTTTATGGAAAAGCAAACTCCAAAGCACCTATAATAAACCAGTGAGAAAAAATGCATTACAAGGTTTGTAACTTCCAAAGTGCATTGCATCTATACTACATTGGCTTTGATCCTTCTGTTTAAGACATTTTACAGACCAGGATACATAAATAATGAATTCCTCCTAGAACAAAAAAAAAAACTAGAAAAAAGTAGCAAATTGCAAACTATGAAGGCTTTAAGTTGCATATTAGATTTGACATCTGCCATTTCAACACAGTCCAAACAGACCACGGAGCACTCAGTATCTTTTATGCTGCTATTGCAAGAGAGAGAAACAAATTCCTCTTACCTGTGCTCTAACTCTCGGATGGACAATATAACTCCAGAAGTGGATGCCTTTTGTTGCAGAGTGGCCAGAAATGTGAACTCACTTTTATTCCGGAAGAGCTGAATTAACTTCTCACTCACATGGGGTGCTGCGTGGATTTCTCTTTCTGTATCTAAGAATTTCATTTTTAAAAGAAAAAAAAAAAAAAAAGGAAATAACAGTCCAGTAAAAATGCCAAGTCAGAAAGATTCAGATTACATTTTTCATTTTCACATCAATATTTTTCGTTTTTGAGAGTCATCTGCCATGCTCCACCACTGCATTTTTTCAATGAGAGAAACCCGAATGCCATCTCTGTC
This sequence comes from Pardalotus punctatus, assembly GCA_013400915.1. NCBI lineage: Eukaryota > Metazoa > Chordata > Aves > Passeriformes > Pardalotidae > Pardalotus > Pardalotus punctatus. The sequence goes on along the minus strand of VZTX01004439.1, from coordinate 131,930 downwards.
AGCATGTCCACTTGTCACTTTGACAAGTTCACAACCGGTCAGCTACTGATTTTCTGATGGATTTTTGGACGGGGATGCTGAGCCATTTGTGTCTGCTGCGAGCAGATTAAGTTGCTGTAAATAAGGTGCGCTGCAGTCAGATAAATAGCTCCTAAATTCTGAGAAATCTCAGGCGCTGCCTCTACCAACACAACTCACCAAGCTCCAATTTCAGTTTCACCACTGACTCTGTTACCACCTCTCCCTCGTACATCACAGGAAACCTGTCCTGGCACAGTGTAAGGCAGAGATGTATTATTGCTAATAATACTATACGGCTGTGCTCCTGCCTAAGAAATAAATACAAGACACACTCGCAATCCACGGCCATTTCAGGGATTTCTCAGTTTAAACAAGCAAAGTATGACAGCTCATACAATATTTATTAAACTACAGCCTGACCAGGCAGATGCAGAAACATTCCAGCCTTGCTAATCTTCCTGATGTCCAAGCAGCATCATGCTTTGTGACAGCTGATCTTCTAAGATTCAAATGCATCATCTCCCACCACATTCGTTTTTAACTCATCCTTTTATTCACCATGCGTCATCTTTACAAAAGACAATTAGCAACAGAAGGGAGAAATCACGGCATTTCATCTTCCCGCCCATTGCCACGTCCCTCATGCTGGGCCTTTGTCACACATTTGCAAGACCTGAGCCACTTGCAGTTCCTGGATGTCACAACCAATTAGAAACCCGGTGTGCTTCCTTTCCAAAGGTTTTGCTTCAAAGCCAAAAATGCTGGCACAAATTCTCAGCTGACAGAAAACCAGAAAACTCTGCTGAATGCTGAGACTCCAGCCCAGCACACATGATGTAACACACAAAGGAGTGATGAAAATTACAATTCACAATTTCACTGCAGGGAAAAAACAAATGAAAAAAAAAACAAACAAAAAAATTTAAAAAACAAAAAAATTTAAACAAAACAAAACAAAAAACCAAAACAAAAAAAAAAAAAAAAAACCACAAAAAAACCCCACCCAACACTATAAAAAAGCCCCATTGTGTCATTAAATGAGGCTTTGCAGACAGAAAGAAGAGAAAGTAGTTTGGAAAACAACCTAAAACCTCAGATACACAACTACTGAGGGAATGCCATGGACTGAAACCAAACTCCAAGGAAAAAGTATTCAAGCATGTTTGGTAATTGGGTGTCTCAGTTTTTCCTGTGCAGCTTAAAGCCCTCCAAATGAGCTTACACACCCACACCCATACCATGCTTACACTCTGAAAGGCTCACCCCTGAAAAGTACTACAGATTAGACATCCAAAATCTCTAGTCAGCATTTAAAAATCTTTGCCAGGGGCTCAAATCCTAGTGATGAATAAATAACGTGCCCACTTTACAGCAACTAACTATTTGTCTGTCCAACACCACTTTTATCATAGCAGAGGATAAAGCTTCAAAGAACAGAAACCATCCCCACTGCCATCATATAGTGGAATAGAAGAATAAACAATCTAGCACAGAAGACCAGATTTTGTCTTTATCTGTTAGCATTTGTTATCTGTATCATTATCTTCACTTAGCAGGTGTTATTACTGGTCATAAATACCATGTAGTTTCTTTTTAGAAAGCTGATGGAAGAGATAAAAAACAATGTCTCCCATAGACCCATAAATTCTCCAATATCCAGTTTGCTATCTACAGAAACAGATAATCCACTGGTACCAAGTTCCAAGGCACAAGTAAGACTCAGAGGTAAAATGTCCACGACCTGACACATAAAGATAATTATTACTTTTTGAAGGTTAAAGACTTTCATAGCTTACAATTTTTTTCTTAAAGGTGTCACAGTTACCAGAAATAAAATATGACTTGACAAAGCTTTCAAAAATTCTTTCACATGAAAGCATAGGCAGTGCTGTCAGTGGAACATATATGTTTAAACTTCAGTCAAGCCTTGCAAAGTACAACAGTTTCTCATTATAGGAAGGCCCACATCCCACCACCTATCCATCAAATTTCATACAAAAATATAAGGCTCCTTGCACAGAATCATCCATGGTTAATCAGTGCACTGACTACTTCACTTAGAAACATACTCTAAAATATTTTGCTATTCTCTATCACCTCTTCATAGCTGTGACTGTACCAAAACCACATGAAACACTGATACCCGTTCCCTGTTGATTAAAATGGGTAAGATGCAAAGTCTGGAAATTCCAGAGTCTTGGGTTCAAACTACTGGGTAAAAACCAGTATTTACGAACTGCTTTGCAACACTCTGCTAGTGTAATCAGTACACAGGAAGTTACAGAACCAGGCTCTTAGAAATTAACACACTTCTAAGTACAGTGCTATGCATTTGGGGAGCAAGCCCAGTCATTACAAGCACCTTGGGACATCCCTGCTGCAAGCCAGGTGAAAAATTTACTGCCACATGCAAAAATGTCAACAGAAATGCTGCTTTTCATAGCCCAATATTGCTCAATAACTACAAGAGGATTTTCCCGCCAGTTCCGTGCTGGGATGGCAAATGGAACTGGTAAGGCGAGAAGCCCAGCAAGGCTGGCGAGGATCCAGAGGGCGCACGGCCTGGGATTTTGGAGCTGCAGATCATTCCAGAGCCAAGCACAACCTGGGCTAGCAATCTGGAACACAAATGCCGGGAAGGAGAGGCTTTGGGGACAACACTGCTGTCCCCATGGCCCAGCCCCCTGCTCCCCTCTGGCAGTGTCTCCCCTCTCACACACCATCCCCAGGAACGCCGTGCTTGTGTTTCGCTCGATTTCTGCAGAAAATACCATACAAATGAGCTGGGAGTACAATCCATTTAGAGTAAGAGCCTTCTATTTTCAGGTAGATTTTCACAGTTAAAAAAAAAAAACCAAAGAAAAATTGAGAATACACACACCCCCTCACCACAGGTGCCTGAAAGGCAAAATACTTTTTATGCTCTCTATAAAAATAACTGTCTGCTTGTAATGAAATGTCATATTTCCTATATAATATAGAACAATATAGGTTTATACAGCAATCTTCAGTGAAACATCGCTTCATGCTTGAATGATAATGCAATCTCAGCAAAATAAATAAACAAACACAGATACGACTTTCATATGCCCTTCTATGTGATTATATTTTCTTAATTTGAAATACTGACTATCTGGAGGGTTTTTTAAAACATACCAGAGAGGTTTTAAAATTAAACAAGGAAAGAAAGCAAGCACACTCAGTTATCTACAAGTCCAAGAGACACAAATCATCTCAGAGCATCAAGTAAAGGCAACTTTCTACCTTCAGCAAAACAAAAGCACAAGACATAGCTATGTCAGAGAGAGCATAGTTGTTGCTTGATTTTAGTTCTTTTTTTTTTCTTTTTTTTTTAAGCTGTGGGTCCAAGGAAGAAATGCTGAACACAAACCAATGGTGCGGTTTGCCAGGACAGACAACCATATCCACCATTCAGTTGCCACCGTCCCCTGCCTGGCACCATCTCCCCCACACCCAGGGATGCCACCCTTGCCTTCTCCTGGATGCCTTGTCCCCCAAAAACCTATTCAGCCCCTGCCCAGCACAGCCCTGCCCAGCCAAAAAGAGCTGCAAGAGGAAGCAGCACCCAGAGCTACCTGATTTAGACCCTCAAGTCACATTTTCCCAGGTGGATTCAATGCTCTATGCATCACCAGCTCTAGCAACTAAAAATTAAAACCTCAGGCTTTTGCCATTTGTAACACTGAACATATTAGAAGCCCCAGATAAGAGAAATGGAACTGGCACCAGCTCCATTAGAAACAGTGTAAGAAAATCAGCACCACACAGCAGCAGACAAAATGAGTTAGAGAAGGAAAAGGATAATGCTAGGAAAAAAAGCAAAGGTCTTGCCAAGCTTACTGTGACAGTGACAACAATCCATGGTAAGAAGGGAAATACATGACCATTTGGGATGGAATTTTAAGTGATGAAAAATGTGCACCAGTTGTTAAAAGCCAAATCCCAATCCATCTGGGGAATAATTTTTCTTTAATAGATGCCTCCATTAGAGGAAAAATACTAAAACTCAGTTCTGAATCAACTCATTTTCCAAAGCAATAGGTACATTTTTATCATTCACTAGCCTGCCTGAATACCTTTTACTTCCCTTGGCAGAGAACATACTGCAGAACACATTGCTTTATTGGTAACTTCAATCATTTTAAAGCTATTTGCTTCAACATGCTTTCAAGAACCTTTGAACAGTCACTCTGGACAAGCAAGTAGAAATTAATCCTGCAACAACAGAGAATCTGGATTTAAGCTATAGCAATTAAAGAATTGGATATTACAGCTTTTTGGCTTTTACCTTGCTATGGGCAAAATCCAATAAAACTGAAAACTGTATTTAAAAAAACAAAACAAACAAAAAATCACCCCAGTGCCCCACTTTTTTTTAAGTCGCCAGCTTTACAAAAATGAAAACCAAGATTAGAAGGATGATCCAAAACTAGCAACTCTCAGTGTAGGCAGCCCCTAACAGTTGCTGAGGATGAAAAAACACTCCAGCATCACAAACCCTTCCTTGTTCACCGAAGGCAGTTGCTTCACCAAAGTCTCTGGGTCCAAGTGGGATCCGACGCACCAAACCCCTTCCCGCACATTGGTCTCACAGAACAGATTTTGAAGAACTGATAAAAACAAACAAACAAACAAAAAAAAAACAAACAAACCACAAAAAACACCACAAAACAAACAAACAAGCCACACCAAAAAAACCCAACAACCAAACAAAAACAAAACCAACCCACAACAGCAGTGATAAAGGCCCATTCCCACTCGTTTCCACCCTCCTAAAAGCATTCCTCAGTCTACACAAATCACAGGAAGATGCTAAAATCCCCAGAAGGATCTATGGGGATTCTATGGGGATCTTCTCCAAAAAGAATAATTTCACTGCCAAGCAAAGGAATGTTTCAGCTACTTGTGCCTCCCTACCTCAGCAAGGGCAAAATGTAGAAATCTGAAGATTCCACCAGTTTTTTATTTTGAGCTATGGGGATAAATACACACAAATTCTCCTCATATGCAGAGAAAACAGAAGACTTCACACAAATTCTCCTCATATGCAGAGAAAACAGAAGACTTCACACAAATTCTCCTCATATGCAGAGAAAACAGAAGACTTCACACAAATTCTCCTCATATGCAGAGAAAACAGAAGACTTCACACAAATTCTCCTCATATGCAGAGAAAACAGAAGACTTCACACAAATTCTCCTCATATGCAGAGAAAACAGAAGACTTCACACAAATTCTCCTCATATGCAGAGAAAACAGAAGACTTCACACAAATTCTCCTCATATGCAGAGAAAACAGAAGACTTCACACAAATTCTCCTCATATGCAGAGAAAACAGAAGACTTCACACAAATTCTCCTCATATGCAGAGAAAACAGAAGACTTCACACAAATTCTCCTCATATGCAGAGAAAACAGAAGACTTCACACAAATTCTCCTCATATGCAGAGAAAACAGAAGACTTCACACAAATTCTCCTCATATGCAGAGAAAACAGAAGACTTCACACAAATTCTCCTCATATGCAGAGAAAACAGAAGACTTCACACAAATTCTCCTCATATGCAGAGAAAACAGAAGACTTCACACAAATTCTCCTCATATGCAGAGAAAACAGAAGACTTCACACAAATTCTCCTTATATGCAGAGAAAACAGAAGACTTTACAACATTCTCCTGTTGCAGGAAAAGGCTCAGAGCCCCTCACAGCCCTCTGGCAGCCCAGTTCAGCCACCAGCACTCAGGCTCCAGACACCCACCTGCCTGAACTGCTTCCACCCAGCCTAAACAATGGGATTCAGTAAAAGCTGGGGGTTACTGCCGATGGAAAATAAATGTAAATTTATGTTAAGGTGCTAAGCGGGCACCTTGCTGCTCTCTGGGGCCCCTGCATGGGGATCAGGACCGCCTGTTCTACCTGCAAGCAACACAAAGAGAGGGGTCAGAACACCTCAGCCTCCTCTGAAAAGCTGTGCTACCAGGGAGGACCAAAGAGGGCATGATGTATTCTCACAAGGACATCTCCGCTTCTGTGCATTCTCACCAGCGTGAAAAGACACTGTAAATGTTTTTGCCTTGCTAGCTCCACTCAGACTCAGTAATAAACAGTAGGAAATCATGTTCAACAGCACAGCTTTCTAAATTATGATTATTCATTGTAAATCACTTTTTACATGTTGCTTCAAACAGTGTTTCTCAAGAATAAGATCCGTCTGCAGTGAAATGCTTGGTGATTTTAATATGCAAGCCTCCTACAGAGATGATGTCTCATTTTAATTATTGTTTCGGTTTAATGGGTTTTCATTAAATTAGAGGATGGAGCAATTACCAGGGTGAACAGCTAATGTCACAAAGGTAAGTTCCCATGACTATACAGCAAAAGCAGTTCCTCTAGAGAAGGTGGAAAAATAGTGTAATTCAATGTAACCTCTGCTTTTTGCATGATGCAAAACCACCTTTGGCTATACGCACTCATATATTGCTGTCATTTTGATATACATGTTTGTAAACTAGTTTACAAATAGGTCTCTCCTAACAAAATTAATCTAGCATTTAAAATTATATATACATATAAATAAAAATCCTTTCAGGAAGCCATTGCAAACCCAATCCTAAAACTCCAGATGCCAGGGGCAGGAGAATTTTGAGACACTGAAGAAATCAAACGGAGAATACTTATCAAATCACAGTTTCTCCTCAACCACTAATTTAGCTGATTTAGTGGCTTAGTGTCAGACTCTTCACTTCTTGAAAATTGCCTTGACTGGAGCACCAGTGAGAGTGACCACACTCATGCTAATTAAGTAGTTGTCAGAGAGTCTTAAGTCCTTTGTTTGCTTTATCAGCGATTCAAACTGAGCCATGGAAATTGAGTACTCTGGAAAAAAAAAAAAAAAAAAACCAAAAAAACAGAGCAGCAGATACTGCACAAGACCTGGAAATGAACACATGCCAAGAGTGAAGGCAGCCACCCCTGCTTCGCCAGCCCCAGCCAGCCAAAGGTGCTTTAAGTGGCACAAAAACCACAGGGGCACAAAGCTGGAGCACAGCTTATACGGAGAAAATTCAGATGGGTTTCAAGGGCTCTTCCTTGTCTTTTCCACCCACATGGGCAGAACGCCCAGGGAAAGCACAGGAGTCACCTCTCCAGCAGCAGGAGGAGAAGCAGCAGCATCCTGGCTCCCCTCAAAGCCCAGTGACTGCCACTGCCATCAAACCAGCTGGCTGCTACGGACCAGAATCACAAACCTGCAGGCAGCCAAGGGGCTTTGGAGCAGGTTTGCTGCTGGCAGCAACAGACATCACCTTGCTGAGGCCACACATAACCTGCTCCTCAAGGCAGCCACTTGAACTTTTTCAAGTATTTTAAGCAGCTGCTGAGCTCGTCTTCTCAAGTAGGCTCCGTTTTTTCCTCAAGGGATTCCTGCTGGAATCAAGACTGTTTACAAATGGTTGATCCCTTAAATTAAATGCTTCGTTGAAATGCTCCAGAAGTTCACTATCACTAAAAGCACATAATTTACTCTTAAATCATGTGAGTTAATCAAATTACATGTGTTGTTAGTTAATGAGTTCAGGACTCACTGATTGTATCATCTTTCCCACTGTTTACCTACATTAGATAAGGCATCACGTCACTGTGCCTATACAGATTGTCCTTTGCAAACTTGGAAAATAACAACATTTTAACAGAAAGAACGTGGGCTTACACCAGCAACACTGTGAACACAGCGGCAAGGCTGGGAAAATGCAGTAATTGCCAAGAATCATTCCCAGTGTGCTATCCATTTTGCAGGAGTACTGGCCACTTCAGGGATCTCTTTCAAGAGTATATTAAATACTGTCACACACAAATAATGAGCCCCTCAAAAAATATGGCTTCATGCAAAGGCAAACTAAACAATTTTTTTCTTCCCCTTCTACAAAGCATTTTCGAGTATTCTTGAAGTTAGCGACACAGAAAAATTAAGAGATTGCTTTTTTAAAATGCTAATATATACCAAAACTTGACAAAACACATTCTGCATTTTTTTAAGGAAACTTAAGGTAGTAACAGAAGGTGAGGACCCCATAGAACCAAAAATCAGACACAGAAGATAAGTTTTGCAAATAACTACTAATTGTAGGTTTGGTCTTATTTCCTCCCACTCTAACTGCAAGTGTGCTTGTAAACCAGAAATAAAATACAAGCTTTTTCAATAGAGCACGCAGAGAGATTGATGCATTCATAGTTTTAAGCAACATGCAATAATTCTGATTTCTCATTTAGCACTCTTCTTTCTTCCAGGTAATAACAGACACTGCTCATAATTTATGGCAACAATATTTTTTTTTAAATAATCACAAGTACTTCAGAAGTGGTTTATGATTTCTAAGTTTAACATGAATATAACAGATACAGCCAACAAGTAACCCATTTCAAACAAAATTCTAACTACCAGCTTCCAATGAACCAGGAGAGAAGCTGAATGCCTAAAATTACTCTGACTTTGTTGAAAATCCCAGTCTAACTTCAGCAAGGCCACACATAAATTAGAATTTGCCTCCCTGGTGAAAAGCTGCATTCTTAAATGTGTAAATCGAAATACTACTTGAAATAGTTCATGAACAGGGAAGTTTGAGCTAAGCAGAAATCTGACTTGGTGTCTTCACTGTGGAGGGAGGTTACCATGCCTAATGCAGCTGACAGACATGGGTACACCTATCCACAGGTTTTCATTTCCAGTCATTTCATCACATGAATAATCCAGCTAAAGACAATTAAATTATCCTTTAAGTTCAAAGCAAGCATATGCTGAAGTGCTCTCTTGGTTCAAAAACTCCCAAAGACTTGACAGCCTAAGTAGTTTTTTAATTACTTTTAAAGCATAGGTCATGTTTTGCTAAAATGTTGTGGTTTCAGGGTTTTTTATACTCTATACATGATTTATACAAACATTAAACAACACGTGTTTCATGAACTAATTCTCCCTTTTGTTTTCTTTCCCTGAGGAAAAAAATCACTTCCATGTTACTGCTAAAGCAAATTAAATCCTGGGTGTCTGTTTTATTTATTAACTGAATGATAATAGCATGAGGCATAATACATTTGTCAGAGCCCTTCTCTACTGAAGTATAATTTTTGCAGTCAGCCTCTTTATGTTTATATTCAATATTCTAGATGTCTTTGTTTCTTAGAACATACATAGGCACACATTTATATTTTCTACCAAAATAAGTATAAACGCTACTGGTGAAGTGTTTCACAACACCCACAACAAAGAACCATAAATAGCCAATGTACTTAGTCATTCTCCATGAATTTATATTATTTATTTGAGAGATTTAATAATTTCTTTTTTAAAAGTCACAATAATAACTGTTTTATCTTTTTACACCATAATTATGATTTGGAGCATTGCTTTTCTTATTTCACCCAAGCATACCACAACTCATGAATAAAATATGACAACTTTGATAGCATCCATTTCTGTAGGTTCATCCGTAACAGGAAACGTGATTGGGGTACTAAGAGCTCCCTTTTTCTCCATGAGCCTTTGTTTCTGAAAATAAGCTTATATTTAAATAGAACTGCCACATGTGTCCCCCCGTTTGCTGCATTTCTTGCCGTTAGCAGTAACATCAGCAATAATGTTTACTTTTTTTTTTAATGACTACATTTTGAAGCAATTAGGATGGCACGAAGGAAGATGGGCAGAATATCCCATCTGAAAGCTGGTACTCACAAGACATCAAAAAACATTAAAAGCAGTGCCAGTGCCTAAGAACAAAAAGCTAAAGCAGAGGACATGACTTAAATATGTGAGCAATGCTATTATAAAAGAGAAACTATTTTTTTTCTGGCTCCATTATTAGTTACAATGAAGGAAACCTAAATGACTTCCTCCCTTTCCCAAACAAGATCACTGTAACAAATACTGCAGGGTCCTCCTACCACAACTTGTCAGTACTCTCCCTTATGAGGAGGGCTTGGGATAAGTGCAGTACATGAGATTTCCAAGTATCAGCATTTACCAAATGACTCAACAAATAGCATGTTTTAAGGCTGTGCTGTTTCATTTTCCAAACAGCATGGTTAGCATTTGTAGAGATCTCCACAGACCAAGAAAAATCATGACACATACACACACAAACCCCACTCTCTGCCCACACAGCTTGGCTTTGTTATTTTCCCCAGTCCCCAGCAAGAGGCTTTAACATTTCAAAATTATTATTCACAATGACCTGAAGTAGACAGAAAGAAGTAGAGGCAGATATGAATGCCATCTGTAGACAGTCCATCACAGAAGCAACAGGTCTTTAAACTCCAAGATCCAGTTTTATTTGTGTTTTGCGCTTAGAACATCTTCGCTATGTTACAGTTTACAAAAGGTTTTTAAAAAACAAAAATAAAAAAATAAATGAAAGGGGATACACAACACAGAACTAAGCTTTCCGACGCAATTTCATCTGCTTTGGAAGTGTCTGCTCTCACTGATGCCAAATGGAAAACTCACAGCTTCAGAGGGAGGAGTCACCTGTATGTGCAAGGGAAAACAGAGTCTATAAATAGTTCCTGCAGCAGTGATCCTATTTTTCTTATTTACAGCATCACAGCCAATTCCGCTGTAATGTAAGAAATGTTACCACAAAGGAGGGAGGAAGGGGGACAGAAAAGCTGTGATGAGAGACTTTTAGGAAGCAAAAATCAGTTCTGAGCTACACTACTTACTGCTCTAAAATAGTGATTCACAGATCCCTGTTGTCAGAATTACAGAACCAACTTTGCTATTTCAGCAGATATGCAACCTACAACTAAGGATTTCATACCATGCTAGAGTGGATTTCAGGTGCCAAAACCAATTTTTGCACTATTGAAAAAAATAAAAATCTAATGTTCTGCACTTTGTACCACTCAATAGACTGCAAAAGGCAAGGCAATCACATGATCTAATGCCATAAAAGCAGCACAGTAGGACATGAATACTTCATGCCATTTATGTGGTGAAAATGAAAAAATAAGAGAAAAAATGTCCCCCTTGTGTCATCCATACACCCACACCACATGTGGCAGGATTAGCCTAGAATTTGGCATAGAAGGAGGCAGAGGTCTCAGGTAGCTATCTAATTTTTTTTCTTGATAGACAGGTCAAGACAGCAGGATTTTTCACCACAGGAAATGGTCCATGCCTGGCTCTTTCATTAGGTCTGGTTATATTTGCCTTTGTGTACTTTTTTAAGGTACAAAATCTTAATAAAAAAAATCATTGCATGTGTTTAAACTCACGCGATAGTAATTTTAAATACCACTTCCTTTCAGGCAAAAGACGTCGCTGTGTTTAGAAGTAATTTAATCAAGTAAGCCGAGTGTAAATATTTTTCTCGGTTATTAACAAGTTTCTACTAAACCTGGTTTAAAATTTAAGAGATCGCTCTTGGGCTTAAGATACACCATAATGGGCCACTTTGTTTCATTGCCTACAGTAAGAACCCAATTCCTGAGCATTGCTTTTCCCATCCTCTGCATTTCAAGCAGTTTTAGTTCAGCAGTGCCTACTAATGCTCCAGTTCTGCTCTTTTAACCTGGCATCTGGCCAGAAACCCCAGGCTGCAACGCGAGGTGCAGGGGCTTGGGCAGGATTCTTCACCCAGGACTACTCAGGGCCACGCCCCAAGGCAGCACATCCCAGGTACCAACTCTGCTTCACCACAGCCTCCAGGGCTCTGATGAGCACATGGGCCCATCTGACAAGATGCTATAGAATGTTCTTACTCCACTTGAATTCTTGTTTACTAAACAAGGAGCTAATTACAGTATGATTTGACTTAAGAGTATCCGTTTGCCAAAATATTTGCATGAAAAAGACAATTTTTGTTGTGTTCCTACTTTGATGAAGATACAAGAAACTCAAACTGTTATTCTTACTTTTATCTGAGTCGCATTCATTGTAAGGACTCAGATGCTCACATGGTGTGAAACGCCCTTACTATCAGTATCAGAAACTAATTCTGCATCCTCCTCTCAGCTCATTGAAAAGCAGAGAACTTTCGTCTCCTTTCTGCTTATCTTCACGACAGACCTTTGTCAACAGGTTGCCAGAAGCATGCAAGGCTTTTAGTACACTACAGAAGCACTGAAGTGCTTATCCCACTTCCCCTCTGTACTTACCATCATGGCAAATGAAGATAGACAAGTAGCACAATTATTGTCTCCCAGGAAAGCAAAAATAACTGTCAAGGACAGAGGCAATGTGTGCTCAGAATTCTCTCCTAATCATTACAGACATGATGGGAAATCCAAAAAAATGTCAAGTAACAGAAGGCAGCATGACAGCATTCAGGATGGGGGAGAAAAAAAGGGAAATGTAGAAACTGGTCACTGCTGTTTAATGTGACTAGGTTTCTATTTAAGTCTACACTTTCTCGGAAGCAGAGGGCAGGGGTGTTTTAAACAAGACAATATGGAATGAGAAACTCTGAAATTCTTTACAAGTTATACCTTCATATCAACATGCTGCATAAATTTTATTCTTTGACAAGTTTCTAACATAATTCAAACATTAAACAAGAAACAGGAAGGGTATATAAGAGTATTTTAAAAACTACCTCTGGGAACTGGCAAAGTTAATAGTAGTTTATGTATCTTCAAAGCCTAAAACCATTGTTTAATAATTATGTCTCAGGTGATATTTAATTTTCTCCACTGAAGATGATTCATCTCACTCAACACCTCCCTGCTCATTGTATTCAATTCCAGATCATTTCTCTGTTCTGACAATGGTTTTGCAGAGGAAAAAACCCACACTCAGACTAATGGTTTCACTGAAAGAAAAAAACTGCATTGTGTATACAAAACACATTAAAACATTAGCTATACTAAAACATATATATATATAATTTATAAGTTAGGCAGATGTTTGAATTAAAGTATCACAGGCAAACCTTGCTCAACCCTCTGGGGATGAATATTCCAAAACTTTTCTTAATTACAGGATCACACACCTTTTTCCAGAGGGTTCCTGTCTCACAGTCAGTGTACAAAGGAAAGAACAAAGAGCCAAAACTATTTAACAAAACAAGGATCTTAAGTTTTGCTTTATTTTTATTGTTCGAGGCTCACCTCGAACAGTAAATCTACCATATTCAAATCCTTCTCTGAAGGCAGAACACACCATGACCGAGCTAATTATTCCAGCACAGTATCTGAGCCCTCTACAAATATTAATGAATTCTCCATGCCACTGTTGTTAGAGGAAAGGGCATTAGCGCCTCAACTTTACAGCTGAACAACACAGCAAACCTAAGGTTCTAATTCCGTAATACAAATCCCCACGTTGTCCAAAAATGTTTTTGCATCCTCCAAAAACATCTGCATATTATGAGCACACATCACTGGCACTTTACAGCAACACCAAATCTAAACTCTCTGTGCTTTCCCCCCTAATGCTGCCTCTGCTGTAAGCAAACCTTTCCCTAATTCTACTCCCCTGGTCCAAGACTGCAGAGTTTGGGTTTCCCAGCCAGGCCACAGCCCCGTGCCTCTCTCTGCGAGCTGCTTCTCCCAGCTGCTGTGCACAGCTCCCAAACCATCTCGGTCACAGAAGCCGCAGCTCCTTCCCTCCATGCCCCTGGGTGCAGGCAGCCCAGCTGCTGGCGTCCTGTTTAAATTCTTATTTTAGCAGTGCTGCACAGAGCAGCTCTGACAAAGGGCTAACACCTCTGTAACACTCCAGCGTGGTGGGCAGCTGCCACAGCTCCCAAGGGCCAGGCTGGAGCTTGGACAAACGGGATCAGCTCAAGAGATGCGAGGGGAGCACCAGTGAGGATCCCACTCTCCACGGGATGGGCTGGGCCCTATTTCTCATAACCCCACAAGTCTCCAGCATAGGGACAGACACACACTGGGGACAGAGGTGCCCGTGGCTGCCTTCAGAGCCAAGCAGCCCTGAAAGCACATCAGATTTGAGCAAACCATCCATCCTGCCGAGATGAGGTGGGGGGTGGATTCTCAGAAGGGTACCGAGTGGAAAGGCAAGGGAAACAGCCAAAATTCAGCACCAAGGAAGTAGCAACACCTGAAAGTTACTGCCTGATGGGGGCAAGAGACTGACCCCCAGCTCGGGTTCTTACTGACACACACAAAGGCTTTTTATCCGATGGCAGCTGCCTCTCCCTCACTAACTCCCAGGAGCCCGGGACAGGCAACATGGGGTAAAACCCCAAATTTACCCACCCCTGTAGGAACCAGAGCAGGCCTACACAGCATGACACAGCACTGGGAAATTCCTCACTCTGACCTTTAAAAAATTAAATGAAATCTCACAAGTTCAAGGAGCTTGCAGAGTTTCCAGAAAGATAAACCTGTGAGGTGCAAGACACCTCTGGGAGGGGACGTGCTGCTGGTTCTGGCCAGCCCCACCTCAGAGAACAGCCCAGCCCCTTGCCCAGGCTGGCAGCACCTCAGAGAAAGTGTATTTAAAAAGGGGGAAAAGAAAAAATCTCATCCAGCTGGAGGGGAGCAACTGCACAGGCACACTGCCACAAGTCCAAGTGATGGTGGGCAATACCTGGTTAAAAAAAAATTAAAATAAAAAACAGACATTGCTTTCCAAGAGTGCAAGGGTCATCAGCTGCTTTGCCAGCTGTCCCAAAGCACATGGAGGAGAGGGCTGCCAGCAGCCTCAGGAGTGCCCAGAAGCTCTGCCCCAAAAACTCCAGCATCCCACAAGATGGGATATTCAGATACACCATGCACGGAAAAGATACTAGAGTTCCTCTCTCCTATGACAGTTGAAGGCAGAACTAAGATTTCCAGCCATCCACGTTGTGCCTTCCTAATTTTTCTGCTCCTGTAAGATTCCTGCTCTGCAAAAACAATACTGCTTATACTTAATATCTGCTATAAACATAGCAGGAGAGATCCCACAGAAAGCAATGACTCCTATCTCATTACCTCATGTATAAAGAGGGACTGACGCCTGAATTCCAAAATTAAAGTTTATCTCTCCTCCTCACTGCAGACCTCCCACCACCCACCCTAGGAAGAGTAATGACATGTTTCCTCCCTGAGCTGTTATCTGCTCCCTCTCATCCAGTCCCTGGCTGTTTTCTGAGCTCTGAAGCTGACACACCTTGCACATTATGCTGGCAGAATAGACTTTAACACTTGGCTTGGATTAAAACCTTGGTCACAGCACCCAGACCACTGAGACCAAGGCTGAGGAGTTCAGCGCAGCACCCTTCACCTGGCCATGGAATTCACCAAGCACAGCTCAGTGCTGAGCTACTGCCCCAAACACATCGCCAGGGCACAAAAAGTGTGTCCTCAAGACACAACTAGAGCTAGCATTCCTGATATAAAGGGTTTGTGCCCACTCCTGATCAAGATCAACCAATCTTATCCGCCAATCTCAAAACATGGCAAAGCTGGCCAGCATTCAAACCTCTTTCAGTTTGGCACTGCAAAACCTGATGTCTCAGACTGAGACTCCTGGAGTGGGATCTGGAAACACTTCTACTCTCTAAGCAAGGAATTAGTCTAAAAAAAAGTCAGGATTCATAAAACACTGAAGGAAAACACCAACAGACAGGGTTGCACTTCATGTGGAAACTCAAGAGAGTCTTCTGGGAGGTGCCTCTTACCCGCCTTAGAACTGCAGCTTTGATCTCTCTTTTGGCCTGAAGCAGGACAGTCCTTTTGTTTTAGGAACTCAACACGTTTCACTTTTTTTTTGCACAAAAACACTGCCTTTCTCTGTGCTTTAAGATACTTGTTATTCTTTGACCTTTCCTGCTGGAGCCATGACTGTACAGAAAAGAGCTCAGCAGTCTCTAGCACAAAGTGGGAATAAGGAGCATCACTGAACTCTGTGCTGCAGGAGCTCCAGGCCAGGTGCTCCTCTCACAAATCCAGTGGTTGTTTAATACAAGTCAAGAACCGGTCAAGAACAAAGCACTGCATATCTCTACACTTTGAACAGTACTTGGTGGTTTCTTTTGCTGAGTGCTAAACATAGTAAAAAGGCCATTCCTGCTTTAAAGGCTAAATTGAAAAAATACTGCCAGATTGCTAGGAAAGGAAACAGCAAAGCCTTAATAAACTTTCAGGGGCGGGGGGGAAACTGTTTTGTAAGTAAAGGCTTTAAGTCTCTGTTAGCTCAAAAGAGATGTTGCAGGAAGAATTAAAAAGAAGTAGGCATCACTGACAGACTGTAAAAGGAATAAAATTTTACTTCCCCTACAAGAACTGATCATGGAACAAATGTTAGAGTGACTAAGGTAATCACATAATTTAACAGCTAGGCTGAAAGTTGGTCTCAGTCTACCTAGAAACAGGATGACAAATTAAGCACATCCTCTTGCCTTATTTATCATCAAAGCTTTCCCCTGCCACTCAACCCAAGATCCTGGTAAGTCAGAGTCAGGACAAGCCCTACTTCCCTGCTGCCTGAAACACAGAACAGGACTGAAGCCCATCAAGGGAGCCACAACTCAGGGTTTCTTACTGTGCTACAATTTACAGTATAACCCTGTTCTGATCCTCTATGTCTTTCACGTCTGTAAGATACTATTTATAGATGTCTCACATTCAATGTTTGTAAGATGTTTTGTAAGGTATTTGGTGAAAAATTCATATTCTCAATATATTTCTTTGAGGCAGATTTTCCACCCACTCCCAGAACCATTTCCTCGAATTCACTGGCCTCCTGGTTGGAGGTGAGAAGATGTGAAAAAGAGGATCTTGGGTGCCCCATTCCTCCAGAGCTCCCTGATCAAGAACCTCCACTCACCCTCCTTTGTCCCTTCATGTTAGTGCAACTCCTCTGCCCACAAAGACATTTTCCCCCACTTTTCTGTATACAAATTAATAAAATATAAATAATTAAGACATCACAATGTTAGGGATCTTAAGAAGCAGACTGTTTGCAGAATTGCAGTTATGAGTTATATGTCTGAATTTCCTCTAATTCACAGTGTCAGCACTTACACTGCTTTTTTTTTTCATTTCCTCATCCCCATTTCACCGAGAATGGAACTGAAACATACAAATAATGGAACTGATCAATCAAAAATCCAGCTGAAATACTCTAACAATCGAAGTCCATGCCCAGCAGGACCACTCAGATGACTACACTTAATTATAGGTTTCTATGCTTTTTTGAATTAGGAACAGATTTGCTTGCCCAAAGGCAACCCACATCTCTCAATTGCCACTTTGGTTCTACCACGCTGTCACACAATTTGCGACAGAGCTGAATTTGTTTCTTTGCCTATAAAGCTGCTTCATACAGAAAACTGAGGTTTGGCTGTCAATACCAATATTATTAAAAAGCCAAAATAGTCTTCTGAATAGTCTTCAGAATAGCCAACTTCACTGGGATGGTCTCAGACTGAAATCACAAACACTCCAGGGAAAACAGTCTTTCTACATTTTCTCTAGGATAAATGAAATCATGTTATCACTCTCCAGAAAGGGGGGGTCTTTCACTCTGTAACAAGCAGTATGTCACTTACTGTAAGAGAGCTACCACTGACCAAAAGTCTAAAAATAATAGTGTCCCTTTCTTTTGTGCCTATCTTCATATCACCCCCATTCTTCATTTCCTCTTTTTGCCTCTAAATGCAACTGAAAGAATGCTCAAAACTTATACAGCTTTCTCGTTCAAATAGTTCAATTCACAGAAAAAGAATCTTGCTTAGGAGAACATTCTGTATTTTCACTTAGCCTGGACACATAACTGTCCAGGTTGGGGAAAATTTACCATTTCTCTACCTCAAAGATGTAAACTTGCTGGGACACACAAAAGAACACTCTCAGCTTGAACAGCTCCAGTCCAGCCATTTTGGAAAATTCATCTCGCAAGACAGAAAATGTTCCACGGGGAACTTTTCTGTAAGCTCAGAGCCCCAATACATTGCTGTCAAAAGCAGCAGGCAAAACTGCCCCTGTGGAAACCACATGCCAAAGAACATACACACCCTTTTTGTTTCCTAAACTCGGGAATCCTCAGCAGTGAAAGCCTGCTAGGGAAGAGCTCTCTAATGTGCAGCAATCATCCTGCCAGGTGAAGCAGGTCCTGCCCTGTCCAGAGGCTCCAAGGGCAGCCTGGAGCAGTGGGGCACAGCGAGACACAGCACACATGAACGGCTCACACGTGGCAAGGACTAACCAGAGCAGAGCTGAGCTGAAAGGACCACATCTCCCAGGCTGGAACAGCTGGTCCAAGAGGAGACAGTAATTTTGAAACCAAGCAGTAAATTCCAGTCTTTTGTCTCCTCTGGGGAGTGTCATGTTGGACAAGTTTTTTTTGAATCTCTGGTATTACTTCTAACTCAGGCACAGCAGTTGTCCATAGATCACTCCAGGTTCTATCTTGGTTTTACTGTATGGCAAGATAAAAATCAAAATCAAGTATCTTCGGGGTCCAGCCAAAGGACCTGGCACACAGCCAGACTGTAGCTGTAAAGTCACCTGTTAGTAAAAGGGAATCCATACAGCTGCCAGCACACTGCTGACATTTAACAAATAACACATAGGAACAAGAGGGGAAGAAGACAACAGGGCAGCCTCGGACTC
Organism: Pardalotus punctatus; assembly: GCA_013400915.1. Taxonomy (NCBI): domain Eukaryota; kingdom Metazoa; phylum Chordata; class Aves; order Passeriformes; family Pardalotidae; genus Pardalotus; species Pardalotus punctatus. Next base: position 113,329 of record VZTX01004439.1, on the reverse strand, counting down.
GCACCCCATCTAACAGCAAAGGCCTTCAGTCTTCTCACAACCCGAGGGCTGATGAGCTTTACTGGATAGAGTAATTTTCCTGAGCTGCCTTCCAGGAAGTTTTACACAAGGCGCAATATCCAAAGATGGGCCTAGTCCCGTGTGCATTAGTAAAAAGAATTTCTGTTGGGAGAATTACAAAAAAGCTTTATTTACCTAACTACAGTCTTCATACACTGAATGCTTCTTTATTGCCTCCCATGAACATCTGTCAGTTTATCTGACAATTTTTTAGTTCCACCTTTTTTACACCAGTCCTAAGTTCCTAAACTACACGTGGACTCCTCCAAGGAGAAAAGAATATCCATAACATCTTCACCATCAACCTTTCAAAGCTTTCATTATCAGTGGTCTCAATCCAAGTCCTGATAAACACATCTCGGACTTCTTCCCTACAGCTCTGACCACCAGTCTCTGAAAACCCACCACAACAGCTCAGCACTGCGGTTACAATTAACTGCATGGACTAGCAATTGGAATTATTAATATATGTGGGCTACTGTAGTCCTTAGAGGAATGACTTTAATAGTTTGTCCATAATACACAAACCCGAAGTCAGGGTATCAAAAGAAGAACAAATTGTTACCTTTAAATGAAAATAATCAATGCTGCTCTTCTGGACGCTAATTTGGGAATCAGTGAAAATTACACTACTTGTTATAAGATAAAAGTCTGGAAACAAATTCTGAGGTGGTCTCCAGATGTCTGTCTGCTCTGACTCCTAAACTGGCCTTGGCCAGATAAAGAATGAACTAAGATTACAGACCTATTTCCTTTACTATTTACAGTAAAGTCAGCCAGCGCTGCAGACCCAGAACTGAATCTGAATGAGATCATAATCATTTGACTCTAAAAACAGCTACAGAGGACAGATATGAAAAAGGGAGACACTAATATGCACACTTCAACACTGAGTAAAGCACAGTAAAAGCATAGGAAGTCTCCACAATAAAAATATTCCCAATTGTGCTTTAATTCACATGTTACTCTCAAGCCATATAAATGTCCTTCTTGCCTGATTAGCATATTGTAGCAACTCACTGCTTCCACCCCACGGGACACTGCCTCTTAATCTAGACCTTACTTAAATACATGCTAAAATACATCCAGAATTTCACTCAGTAAAAACACAAAACCCAACAACA
>VZTX01004439.1:78754-107482 GCA_013400915.1 Pardalotus punctatus | reverse complement strand
CGCCGCCCGGCCACGGCCGCGCTCCGAGCCGAGCGGCCCCGCACCGAGCGGGGAGCCCCGAACGGTGCGGGGAGCCCCGAACAGCGCGGGGAGCTCCGCACGGCCCGAGGGAGCTCCGCACAGCGCGGGGAGTTCCGCACGGCCCGAGGGAGCTCCGCACGGCGCACCCGGCCCCGCTCCCCCAAAACGGGAGCCCCCCGAGCGAGAGGCACCCGCCGCCCGCTGCGGCACGGCCCGCGGCCCGGGAGGGTGCGAGGTGCGGCCGCTCTCCAGGGCACCTTCCCTTCTGCTCGGCGTCAGAATCAACCCTCATTAACTATTTACTCTTAGGAATAATTTATGCCGCGTATGAATAAACAAAAAGAAGTTCTGAGATATAATACAAAAACCTGTGCCATTCCTCGGCTTCTTGCGTGTCCTTGCTCAACTCCCTTAACTGCACTTTCATGCCTCTAACGTGTGAAAGGGAGGTAAAGTATTTAAAGATACTCGTGAGCCATATAAGAATCTGCTCTGAGAGCTGTTCTAAAACCTGTCTTCAAGTATTTCTTCACTCCAGCCTTTTAATTTGGCTCATCCTTGGCAAGGAACAGACTACCTACCACATGCCTTGGTTATATGCAATGACTCTTCCCTGTAGAATACCTAATGTAAATTTGAAGGACAATTTACTGGCCCCAGCTGATGTTCCCACCCTACTGAACAGGAGCAGAGTGAGATTGCCAGTTGATCTACAAAGCCCCAGGATCATCCTCTGCTGCTTCCCCTCATCGTGATTTTGTGCTGCACCGTGTGAATTCCAGCCATTTTAAGTGTTAAATAATAAGCTGTACATTTGGACAAAGTTAGGATGACAGCATAAAAATCATGCCTGTCTTCGGGGTGCAGTTGTATTCACACACATTTACATTGGCAAGAGCGAACAGTCTGACTTGGTTGCCTAACTACTTAATTAGTGAGATGTCTGGGAACAGCTGTTCCTGGCTGCCAGCAAGGTGATGCACTCCAGGAAACCTCTGGGGTGGCCACTCCAAAAGCACCTCCGTAATTTATCTCCAGTGTAGCAAAACAACTTTTTCTCTTCCAATAAAAACTTTGCAACTTCTTCCCTTTGGCTCAGGTGCCCTGTTATCAGCTGTGGGGTGTGAGGAGATGTGCACACATGGCATACAAGGATGTGTGGGTATCCACAGATACTCTATATAACCATAGCAACGAGAGAGAGAGGCAATGGTACCTCAGCACGTGAAGACACACCCTTCTGTTCCATCCTGATAGCATCAGTGTTATGCATAGCAGTTACTGTCTGATTTAAGAGATCCCTTTTTGTTAACCAGGTCTGTATATCCAATTCCTGTTAGCTTAGATCTGTTTGTGCTTATCTGGTAGTAAAATGAGTGTCTCTCTATACACCAAATTGAATCTAATTCAAGTCAAGTTTTCCATTTTCCACTTGACGCAGAGTCTTAAGTGGATATACAATTTAAACCGGTTGTAGATAGATTCTCAAACAGATCTGTTTAACCTAAGTCTAGATTGAATGCTATTTTTAAAAAATTACTGCGGGTACACGCAAAAATTTGCATCATGTTATCAGCTTTAAAGCACAGCTTCAAACATATCTTGAGCAATCTCGTGGAAAAAGAATGTCCTAAGCATTACTGACTTGTTCTTCTGTTCACTAAAAGTATCCAAAAGCCCACAGGTACTGCAAAAAGTGACACAAGCAGCTTGGTAGAAAGTGCTCTGGAAAAAGCTGGTCCCACAGCTGTGGCTCTTCCTGTAGTCCAGCTCAATGCCCAAATGATCACACATTTGGAGAGCACATCTTCAACTGTTTATATTGAGGAAAGATAGGACAAATGGATGGAAAATAAAAAATCCCCTTCTTGCAGCCAGCACTTTTCCTACACCTCCCCTAACAGCAAAAAATCATCTTCCTTTATCACCAGAAAATCTGACCTTCCGATATGATCTTGTGGGAAGTATAAATAGTTGAAAAGCCTGACTTTCAGATAAGACTTAAAACTGTGTTCCTGAATATTCATAGCAATTTAAAAGAAAAAAATCTGAGGGTACTTCTGCAAGAGTAAAAAGTTTGTCCTGGAAAGCGAGCTGGATTTCAGCTCAGATAATATTGCTGTGAAATACTGTTCTTGCCCTCTTGGTTGGTCATTGAATGCTTCTTGGTTTTGACCTAAATTATTGTGAAGTTGCTAACTGTGTGGTGTTAAACTGTCAGTCCTGCCAGCTACAAAGCTTGTGCCATTCTGTAGTTTGAGGAAGGATTTTTGAGCAGGCCCAGTGTCTCTCTGAGCGGTTGTAGGGCTGTGTCTGTGTGCCAGAGCTGAGGCAATTAAAAGCATTGTGACTTCAAGTGTATCTGAGTATGTGTGGACTCAGTCACCAGCTGCCCTGCAAACACTGGGAAACAGCAGTGCTTCCACCTGGGAAGAAAAATTAAAATAAAAACATTTTAAAAATTTAAAAAAAGAAGGAGAGGAGAGGAGAGAGAAGAGAAGAGAAGAGAAGAGAAGAGAAGAGAAGAGAAGAGAAGAGAAGAGAAGAGAAGAGAAGAGAAGAAAAGAAAAGAAAAGAAAAGAAAAGAAAAGAAAAGAAAAGAAAAGAAAAGAAAAGAAAAGAAAAGAAAAGAAAAGAAAAGAAAAGAAAAGAAAAGAAAAGCCCATCACCTGTAGCTCATGGGGTTGAAAACCTGGATTCACAAACAAGCCCTGGAAAGCCTGGCTCCATGGGGATACTTGCAATCCACAGGAGCTGGGTTTGCTTTGCTGCCAGTAGAGGGCAAGAATTAGCAGCAGCACTTAGACCTGAATACTGAGAATACGTGTAAAGAAAGGGGGGAATGCTATATGCCATATCAGCCTTACCCAGTTCATCAGGCCGAAATATCCACGTTAGGGTTTGTAACTGCACAAGTAACTAGTGCATCCATCAGAGTGAAGCCTTACAAAGAGAAATCATTTGTCTACCTCTGTACCCCATCATGGAGCAATACCTACTGCTTTTTTTTAAATTATTATTTTTAATTACCAAACACATGGTTAGCTAATGTTCAAAGACTGAAAAGTCTAAACTAAACTTTACAACAGATTCATCTGTTTGGTATAATGTGCCTTTCAACCTCCAGGCTCACCATTTCAGCACTAAAAGAGCAAAATTATTTTAGACTAAGCACATCTGTGAGCACTGTAGCAGAACATGTGCCTACCTTCCAGTTGTTAAGCAACGTGCATTGGTTTAAATTGTGGCCATGGTGAATCCATACAACCAAGTTAAAAGGACATGGATTTTTATCTGTTCCCATGAGTTTAAAGATTTGATGCGGTAGATGCCTAATGGCAACAGCAAATGACTGTCTCTTACTCCCCAAATCAATGTGTTATATCATTGACTTATGCTAGTTGACTTTGGGGGTTTGACACATTCCATATGCCCCAGTTTTCTGTCCTGAAAAGGGGATTAACAACACTTATCTTTCTCTCAGGACTCTGACAGTGCTCGCTGGTAACTTCAGTCTTCTCCAAAATTAAATCTGCCTGCACAGACAATGTGCAAAGAGAAACTGTAACCTCCCATCACCAGGTCCTACACCTCCTTTACCCACACATGCACATTTCAGAGAAATGCGAGCTTAAAGACAGAACAAAGTACCAGAACTGGTGAAACAGTCCTGCCACTTATCTACAGAGCAGTCTTCAGGTTCAGGCCCTTGCCTGAAATGAATCATGCTCCTGGCACAAGTATCTCTTGAGTTACCACTTTTGATGACGCGTCCTGCCATCGTGCTTCAGCTACTGTATTTGAGGAAAGTTTCTCAAAAGCTCGTGTCTGCCAGCAGTGAAACAGGTTGGATCAGTACCTTTTCCACAGCAGGCTGGGAAGGGAAGAACCTGCTTTCCAAATCAGCGTTGTGGCACATGGCCCTCACCCCACGGCAGGAATTCGACTTCAAACCTGAGGTGCAATAACACCAAAAAGGGTTCCTTACACTTTCCTTCTTCACCTGCTCCTCCTTTCAGCCTCCAATTTGCATCTCCAACAGATATGAACCCCTCTTGTTTTTAACAGTTTAACAACCCTTGGGATAATTGAATTGATAGGATAAGAAGGATTTAAGCAAATCCACTTGGTCCTCTGTTAAGCAATCAATTGTTCCACCAGGTACAGAACACTCAATAGTTAAGAAACCAGCCATTTAAATGATCCTTGTTTCTGCAGCTGTGCAACATCCCTGTTTCCCACGAGGGCTGTTTCCAGTTGCTGCTCAATGTTTCTAACAATCAAATGGATCAATTCTGCAGATACCTTAAGGCTGTGTGTTAAGTAAGAAAGATGTTTGTGGTGTGTGTTGGGTGGGGAGAGAGGTGGGTGGAAAAAGAGACATTTCATTCACCAGAAAGGTTGATATAATTTCTGCTTTAAATACTGGACATTTATTTAGAGTCTTTAGAGCCCATACATTATTGAATAATTTTAATTTATCACATCCAAATATATTAGGCAAATATATAATACAATAAATTGCATTTGTACACATAAATACAAAATTTGAGGTAGGGCCTCAAGAATAATGATTTCTGAAATTAACAACATACAGCAATATAATATGCACTACATGAGATATATATGATGCATTCTTTGTAACATAATATATCTTTTGCACATACAGCTAATGAAAAAATTGTAATGATCTGGTTAGGGTACAAATCTTTATCCATAGGCAGCAGTACCCCATAGAATGCCTGTAAATATATATATATATATATTTATATATGACATTACGCAAGTAATTAAGATTTAACCCATCAGCGATGGGTCCGTAATAAAGTGCCATAGGACACAGGGAGCAAATTCTCAGCTGGTGTAAATTGTCACAGCTCCAGACAAAGTTGTAACAATTTATACCAGCCAAGCATCTACCATACAAGGTAATACTACATAATAGAAAGGACAGATAACAACATGTTTTAGTCAATTTTCCTAACAATGGAAGATAGCTATAAGGCAAATGGTTACCTGAAGATGTATTTAAGTGTTATGGGCAAATAAAAATATTGCAAGCATTAAGATCCAGCCCGGTTCTCCCATTATGTTAAAGCCCTCAGGAAAACCTTCTGTCTTTAATGACAGACTGTCTGAGGGTGACAAAGGCAGAAACCCCAATAGCTCTCTCCTCCCACCTCGAGTCACCAACCTGAGCCCCTCAGGAATATCAAGCTTTGACCATTTTACAGGTACCGTATGAAACTACAGGTACCATTTAACTACAAGCCAAGAAACAAGTGTTTCTTACAACAGCAGAACAGGAAAGCTTTCTGGGATGCCTCTGGCCAAAGGCTCTGCTGTCTGCAACCCACAATCCCTACAAATCTGTCCTTGACTGCAAGAAGTGGAGCTGCAGAATAAGAAACCAACAGGGAACCAATGACTGCCATACATAAACATTGCATTAACACAGGCAAAAAGAAATGGTATTATCCATACAATCGTACATAACAGAAAGACCAAAGGTGTTTAAAAATCAATCAGGTGTTGGAATCTGATGGTAAGAGACGGTCACACAGTGTATCAGAAGCAATGATCTTCAGCGTGGAGGCACATCTAATGTGGTCAGTGGAGCAGAAACGAATCAAACGACTACTTGGACTCAATTGAAACATCATATAAAGACAATCCAAGTCTTTCTCAATTTAAGGTCATTTTGTTAAACCCTTCTTTTGGAAACAAAGTGCTGCCTTGTCTAGCTGAAACACAGGTTTTGAACATTGCATATTAAAAACACTAGGAAGACCCCAAAGAATTTGAAGATGGCAAGCATTTGCATTAGGTATAATCTTTAATGCATACAATAGTGCATCTCAGCTCATCCAGAAATTCAATTTCATTTCAAAGAAAAAATATGCATCATAATTTCACCAAATTTAAACATTTTTTACTCACAAGATAGATAGATCTGAAAGTACATACATCACATTTTTACTAATATGGCTTTTTCCCCTCCGTTTTTTTCTTTTAAAGATCTTTACGTTATGCTATTAATTATTAAATTTATTTTTAGAAAATTATCAAAGTACATGCAAACTTTTCTTAGAATATGGTAAATGAAGTGCATTCCCAAACTTCAAGGTAACTTCTCATTTAAAGACACTGCTGGTTAATTTAATCTCAGCTTTCAGATTTGGACAGTAAAATACTTTAGAAAAAGTCTAATGTGACAAAAATAACCCCTGCTATTCACATACAGTGGAAACTTCACATCTTCTGTGATTTTTGTATGCATTTCACCCCCTTTTCCAAAGGTTTTTGCAAGCCTAGCAATGGGGCCAGAGCAGAAGACAAAGATCAGCTAGCAAAAAAATCACAATCATCTGTTTACAGAGTTTCAAATTCAAGCCTAATCCTGTGCTAATGACTTAGCAGGCACAGGAACAACATCTAAATTAAAAGCAAGCAGATTAATTACATAAATCATGGAAAGCAATTCAGTTGCAATTTCGTATGCAGTCTGGTTTGGTAATCCAAGCCAAAAGATATCATTCCCCAGCAATATTCCTTCAAATGATCTCTCTTTCCTAATTCAGGTAGGCAGTAGCTGACATCCTGACACTGAGGGAACTTTATGGCAATGAGTTCATCCCAGTTCCAATGCATGTCTTGAGACAAGTGAAAGGATTCAGTGCTCTTCAAATGTTTGATTGACTGTTTTCTCTTTTTCAGAGGACCAAACCTATGGGTATTTGTTGTTTTTAATAATGGTAGTAGGGAAGATAAATTGGCTTGGACTCCAAAAATCCAACCAAGATGCGAGGGAATATTGGACAAGAGAGACACAGTGATTTATCCCAACAGAGATACCTAATTCCCACTAGAGGTGCTGACTTCGAATCACGGAATCATTAGGTTCCTTTCTGCCCCCAGGGAAGGTCCCTCTGTCCCACCTAGATGTGGGAACCAAATTTCCAGCTCATCTTTATGGACCTTCGTGAGGTCAAACAGAGCATGGCTTCTCCAACCTGCCTCTGTCAGGAAAATAAAAGCCAGAAGTAAGAACAGCAAGTCCTTTATTAAAACAGCAAGCAAAGCTGAAACGAGGGGGAAGAGCTTTAAGGCAGAGAAGCTCACAGGAGGGTCCTGTCCTGCTGCTGGGTGATGCAGGGACCAACAAGAGCCCGCAGAGTGGAAATTCGGGGGACAGTGTGAAATACTGTGGAATCTGCCCTCCCTGCCCTGGGTGACAACCCCTGATAGTGCTTCACTTGTTCTGCATGAGGATTAAAAGTCTCCAGCAGTGCCTAGAACTGGCAACACTAATTGCCCCGTGGAAGAGGAAGTTCAGCAAAATGATTAATATATTTCATATACATATATATATACACACACACACAGAGAAAAGGAGTTAACAATTTGTGGAAGTGTTACTTTAAGGTTTAGTTCTTTGTTTTCTGCAATGGGATGGAACAACACACCTACTGATCTACGGACACACATGAACTGAGGATTTACCTGAGACCCTGTAATATGGAGACAGACAGACAAAGGAACGGGATAGAAACAGTCCCCTGGAAGGAAAGAACATTTACAGGCTACTGCAGTAATGTCTGTGGGGAGGAAAAAACTGGCTAAACTACTCTAAGCTCACCATCTCTACACTGATTGGTAAGATATTTATAGGGACATAAAACATCACTAGCACACACTACATGAACACTGATCACTGTTAAAAAATATCATATATGTATGTATAGGATATAACAAGATAATAAAGGTTAAGTGTTGCCAATTATTGAAGATATATTTTTCTCCCTCGTTCTAGTGCATTTACAATAAGTTGGGCTAATTTTCTATGTAGGTAAATAAATGTACTCTTAAAAAGCTCTATTTTTTTACTCTGCCCAATAGGTAACAAAACTATATAAGTCTACTATTCATATGACTGCTTATATCTGATTTCTAAAATTTAATGATTTAGGATGTCCTTCTGCTATGCAATTTTATAATGGCCATCTACTAAATTGTCCTCTCCCCCCAACCCTTGCATTTTCTATGTCTAGTGTTGAGTCTGTGTGGATGACTGCAGTGGTTAATTACTGTGGATTTGGGCTTTTTTTATTTAATGAAAATGTTTTAATGAAAAAAAATAAACTCTATACAGATTTCAGAGACAATACTGCTTTGAAGAATTTATGTGCTATATATATAATATATAGACAAGTGGGGTCCTGCTATTTCCCCATTGGTTGAAAGAGAAGAATACACCATCTAAAGGTTATAGGTTATATAAAGATGTTTATAGGCAAATGAACGGGGAGTCACAAAGTTGAACAGCACATCTAACTTCTAATAACTGTTTTCAGGTGGTATCTAGACTACACTTACCACTGTAAGAATACAAAGTTAGGCACAAATTATATGATGGCTTCTTGAGGAGATACTGTAAACAAAAGCAGAGAAAGAAGGAAAATTATGTTCCGAGTATTGGAGTGAGTAAAACCACAGGTGCACTTGGCATGGAGCAAGTTTTCAGACACTTTGTATAACTGAGGCATTCCTAGTTGAAATGACAATGTTAAATTGTCAAAAGAAACATATGACAGTACTTTAAACAGTGATGCCCATACACCTCATTCTGGCACCATTTCTAGACTCAAATGCAGTTTAGTCCCAGTCTCAACTTAAATTTTTGTTCTTATTTTTCTGCTGGAAAAGATCAAATGGATTATTGTGTTTCTGTTCTGACCCCACATCTTGCTTCCTGGTGTGCTGTTTAAAGGGTCTCCACTTGTTTAAATAACATAACAATCCCTCAGAGTTAGTAGAAACCATAAAGGAAGTGTGCAGACATGATGGGTCAAGGTCAGCTGTCAGTGTAGAAAAAGCAGCCCCACTTGCTATAGGATCCTTATTCTGGATTTACATCAGGACTACAGGAGATCCTGTTCTTTGCTCACTTCCATCCTATTTGAGGGCTGAACCTCCCTTGGAATACACTGGTAGTAAAACCCTAGTCCCATCACAGCCCCCTGTTCCAAGGATGCCCGTCAGAAATGGGTCAAACCGCACATCATTGCTTCTAAAGATTTTTCTGTTTGGATTTGGTCATTCCTACATCACCTGACCACACCTGGTTATGTCACCTGTCACACCCAGGGCTTTGGAGGTGTCACCGGCTACAGAACACAGCACAGGCATCACCTACACCTGGAAGTGGTCTGGTTAGGCCTTCCCTGTGGCATGCAGCTGTCAGTCCTGCTTTCCTAAGCAACCACTTTCAGGCACTGCAGAAAAGAAAAGAAGAAATGATGGGGGAAAATAATGGAAAAAAACAAAAAAAAAACCAGAAAAGGATGACAATGTTTTTGCCACCCTTCTGCAATAATTATTAGCACTGGGTGCCCAATTCCATATCCTTCGCTGGCAGTTTGAGTCCCAGGGAGGAGGTTCCCAGCGGATCAATCATGTTCCTGTAACGTTCCCCGCGGTGCTTGGCCAGGAAGGGGCCCCAGTCCGGCTGTGGAGAGCACACCAGCTTGAGCCGCTGCGGTGGGGAGAGAAAAGAGAGTCTCATTGCGGGTCATGGAGCAGAATTGCAATGCAAAAGAGGTGAGGATAGGCTCATTTAAGATTATTGATGATGGCCTGGCAATGCTCCACTGCTCAGCGTTTGTTTTGCACAAAGTTCTCAAGATTAATAGAGGATAAAGTGCCTGGGTTTTAATTATACCTTAGCCCCTGCACCATGTGAGGGGAGCTCAGAACCAGTGCTACAGACTGTGAGGCTCTCTTACTGAAGGACATGTGCACAATTACTTAGCCCAATGGTCTAAGCAGTGGGTAAATGCATTAAAATAATTGGATTTCTATTCAGCATATTTCCCAAAAATATACAAATTACCAAAAAGTAGTACATCACTATGAGTGAACAAAGATTTTAATTTTGAGATGACAAAATGTTTCGTTTCTATCTGCGGGAGAAAAGAAAGAGAAGAATGTTAACCTGGCAAACAAATTTTTTGTGATCTTTTCACTGAGTTCTTTATTGAATATATCATTTGATCAGTGCATTCACAGATAAAAAGGAAAGAAAACATATTTCTGATGACTTAAGAGGGAACAATTATATGTTTATTACCTAATAAAGTGAATCAGACCTCTCTATCAGTTATTTTAATCTCTGCTTAATTACCAGTTTGCAACTTTTACCTCCCAAATCAACCATAATAATTTTATGCAGCAGACTCAATATTGAGGAAATACCAGACTCCAGCTGAAATAGCTTCAGCAAAAGCCCTTTCAAAACAGATCCAACTCTCTGGTGTTTCTTTGGGTGCACACCTGGAGGGGCAGTAAGGAAAGCACCCTATTTTTGTGGCAACACATATCTGTCAGTTCTATACATTAGAAGTTTTGAAGCAGAACCATTTGTCTCAGCAAGAGAAGCTTGTGAGACAATGAACAAGTAAATCAAATTCCACGTGAGCTCATTTCCAGCAGGAGCAGATGTCTCCTGAGCCAGGCACTCCAATCTGCTCCACACAGGGGCTGAATGGCCCTTTAGACAAGCGGCCTCGTTGCCTACTGCCAACCACGAGCTCGGATGCTCTCCCCAGGGTGTCCCACACCTCTCTGAAAATTCCTCTCCCACGGAATTCCTTTGCTCTATGGGAAGCATGGTCTTTTCCCTTAGGCATGTGCAGTGTGACATATTGAGAGACCAAAAAGATTATACTATTTTAGTACATTTTCTCTCCTTTTCATCTCTGAAGCAAGAAACAGCACCAGCGGGATTTTCAGGGAGGCTGAACTGCAAAAGCAGCTACAAAAAGGGGAGCGAGTGTCTGTTCCCTCTCCCAAGGTGGGAGCAGCACCGGCAGCAGTCAGTGTTGAGAAGGCAGAGCTGAGAAAGCCTCAAAAACCTGAGAGAAGAGCACTGAGCTTCTCCAGAAGGCAGGGGCAAGGCAGTGAAGAGATGAAATGCTGCCATTGCTGTGCCATGCCCTGCCAGGGACTGAGGAGCCAGCAGGGTGGGAGCAGCCAGGGCGAGGTGAGGGGAACAGGCAGGACAGGATAGGGGGAGGGAACAGAAGGTGACCACCACACTTCTGGAGCAGTGGGGGGAAGTGTCAGGAATCCAGTTTGAAAAATAAACAAAAGAAGTTTAAAAATAAAATTGCCACCTGGAATTATTTTAAGCCCGGGTGCCAGAAAGGATCAGCTAATTCAAGAAGGATAAAGAAGGGTGAAAGCAAAGATTGCCAGCTTGGTTTTATAATGAGCAGCTTGAGATGCATGAAAAGACTTCCTGCTCTACATCTTGTTCTTGGACTTCAGTGGCACAACCTCCTGAAGCACATCCCTGATGACTCCAGCAAGAACAACTTTTTCCCAGTAAAGCCATACAAAAACTCATTAAATTTGTCTAGACCTCATAAAACAAACCACTCCACAGTTAGGGACCGTGTTTTTTGAGAAACCAGGAGTAGAAGGTGTACATTTTAAATCAACATCTCTTTGCAACAGTAACTAGTTTACCAGAAAGTAATCTTAACAGTGTTAGACATTCAATATCATAAAAATCAATGTAAAATAAAAGAGACAGTCTCCTGCGGCCATATTTTTAAACAGCAAAAAGACAGAAGAATTACCTCGATAAATTTGCCCGGGGCTAGATGCATTTTTATCACAAACATGACTGGGATCCAGATGACTGAGCAGGCCAGCATCAGCCACCCGAGCACCATGGACCAGCCTGGGTAGTGGTAAGCGCCGTAAGTCATGGGTTCCCACTGGTAAAAACTGAAGCAGAGGATGAACTGGGAACAAAGAAGGAAAATAAATGTTTGAATAAGCAAAACAAGCCTGCTATGCAACAAATGGTGGTTATCCAACCACAGAGTTGGTGTATATGGAATACAGATCAAAGTACGTGCACCTAAGGCAGGGTGCTGCCACAAGCTGTAAGAAATGGGTCAGAGCCTGAATCTAATGAGTTTCAAGGAAATCTTGCAAAATCCCACAAAAATCACTGTATTTGTGCCAGAATAATTGAAATTAGAATCTTGTCCCTAGAGTAACATGCTTTATTACATGGTCTATTGGCAGTTTTACCTAATGTGATTATGCTAAGTTACTCCATTTCACTTGCTGTATGAACAGCAAATACATCTGCTTACATTTGTGCATAATTCAGTAACTTTTGGGAAATGCCTGTGCTTGCAATAATTGCACACGGAAGATTTATAGAAATATAACTAGGTGAAGGCACATATAAAAATGATCAGCTTTAGTTCCAGAGATGTGGAGTCTAATGAAAGTCTAATATTAGGCTATCCAAATGTATCAAATATTAGCTTTACAGGAGCAATAATAGAAAAGAATTCATTGCTTGGTTTTGCTTTGTCTGTTTCTATTGCATAAAAATTGAATTACGACTGATCAGTGTCAATTTATTTTTCACTGTAAGTTCACTAAATATTGCATTTGGAGGGAACAACAACAGAACATGCAAGTTTAGGAAGTAAACACGATCAGTTCAAATTTGTTTTCCTTAACAAACAACATAATTTCCTATTCCCTGGTTGTGATTACTGACAGTAGCTACGAGCACACATCTGATTAATAAAGGGTCTGAGCAATTTGCAGAAAAGCCTTACAATTCCCTTCAGAAGTGTAAAACAGGGTCTCAGGCAGCATCGTGAAAATTACCATTGGAAGGAAAAAAGAGCTAAAAAAATCCCATGTGCACATGCCTTCCTTTTTAACAAGGTCCCCAAGATAAAAGAAGCACATTGCCACTGATGTCATCCTAATACCATAGATTAAACTGGACTATGTCTTCAGACTGTTTAGGAGTGATTTGCAAACCATAGCCATACATTATCACAATCAAACGACAGTTGCCACAAGGTAATTGGGATAGATCTACCTGGTTTTAAAGTAGTTCAGTGATGACAATTGGTAAAGAAAATCTATGTGAGTAAAGTAGACTACCTTTATTTTACCCATTGGAGAAATCATTCTCACCATAGAAAATTTCATTTTCTCACAACTCAGGGTTTTGTTGAGCTCACCAAAGCTCACTGGTCCCTTCACACCTGTATTCCTGTCTGCAAAAAATAAACCTTTTCCAGTTTCCAGGGAAAAAAATGTCCTCATTCCTGAATTAACAATACTGAAGAGAAGTTACTAAATTCATCCAGAGCCCTTTTTTTTCCCTCCAGGAATAAAAGGATTTGCCAATGCCTATGCTGCACTTGAGAACTATTTAGTATTGCTGTGAAATGATGAGTTTAAAAACTCTACACAAATACAGAATCTTGCTGCACCTGTAGTTCAGACTTGAGGACTTCCAGGTGGAAGAACGTGCTCTCAAATAGAAAATACTGGTGACAGAAAGCTCTGTGGTTTTTTGCTGATTTGTCAAGCTGAAAGCTTTTGAAATGGCTGAAATAATTATTTCATTCTTGTGCCAAGAAGTTGATATGCGATTGCAGATTGAATCTGCACTTGGGTTAGAACGTAAAGGAAGCACTGTGTTTGAAACCTAGATGGCACATGTAGATACAGTTATTAGATTTGGACTCCTGGACTCGAAAAAAACTTTTACAGCAATGGCGAAATTGAGGATGTGACATCCTTTTGATTAAATGGAGACCTGAAAGTGCAGTAAATACTAAGTAAATTTGAAGGACGGTGTTGGGAGGAAATGAAAACGAAAGAGAAATAGGAAGAATAGCAGAAATAACGCAAAAACGCTCTGTTTTCACATCGCAGGGCTCCTTCTCCTTCCCCGGGTGCGGCCGCAGCCGCTGTCCCGCAGCGCCACCTCCCGGGGCCGGGACCGTCCCGCTCCTCCCCTCTTTTCCTTTTTGTCACTCCAATTTCCACCTCCGAGCAGCCCTCTGAGATCAGCTTAGGGCTCAATGAAATGTTGGGTTTTTTCCTAGCTCGATCTGACAACAGGCAGGAGGATCATGTCTTTTCTTTTCCCTGTGCATACATAAATACCACACATACACACAAACACACACACATATATATGTATACCATAATATCTACAATAATCCATAATGCCGCTATGCAGTGCTGTGCCACAGCATGGACAGGAAAAGGTCACCATTTTCTCATACAGTCACCATCTCTCTCCACCAAAAACACCATTACTTACACTGTTTCCACTCCATACCCGTGCAAGAACACATTCATTGTGTTTAAGTATCTGCATCCAATTTCTAACTACTGACACCCAGAAACATCACGATTAATGAACAAACAACAACAAAACTCTTTGGAGAAGGCATTTTAAATTTTTTTTTTTCTTACTGTTAAAATAGTTGGGGTCACAAATGCCCAACAGACCCTCCAGAATTTACTTGGCTGGAATCCGATCATCATCTCTATATCTTCGCAAAATCTTTGCAATCCTGCAAACAGCAAATGTAAAAGCAATTAGGTGTGAAAGAAACCAGCTGCAGTCTGCAACAGAGCTCTGGTGCCCTCCCTTGTGTCTAACTACGAAAACAAACTCCCAACTTGTAGGCTGCAAACTTCCATGGATGATCTAACCACACAGTAGAAAATGGGACAAATATGGGGGGAACCACTCCAATAAAACATTTATGTGTTGAGGATTGAAGCAAAAATTGAGCTTTTATATAGAGATTAGGTGTTGGCTTAAAGTATTAATAAGATGTACTGGGTAGCTGCAATTATTTGTGTATTTGTTTCCCTGTGAAGATCGGCCTTATTAATATCTGTATATAATATTATATATATATTAATATCCCTAGCACAGGCAATATTTCAGCTTCTCTAAACATGACTGGATTACAGCTGTACCCCTTAGCAGCGAAACTGGTGATGTCCTGTTATTTTTCACCTGATACACAAGTGATACTTAAAATTGCTAGAGAGCATCTGTAAATATTTTAAATTATATTCAATGTTGTCTCAGCAAAAAGATCAGCTGACATGTTGGTTCTTCAGATTACTGTGTTGATTGCATCTATAAAGTTGCTTGAGTTAATAAAACACACAAGATTGGAAAATGGCATTTCAGCCACTCTGCAGCTCCTTCCCCAGCCATGCCATGTGACAGGAAAAGGTGTGCTGTGAATAACCAGCTGCTGTTCCCTGCAGGTTATTAGTAATTTAGCTATTTGTTAGTAATTTAGCCAAAAGTAATAAAAACAAAACTAAAATTGATCCCAGCTTTTCTAATTGTAATAAGAAGAGAGAGGTCTGAACTCATCTGTCACACAAATGATTAAAATTTGGGCCAATTTTATCAAAATTCTGCAAAGCATTATTCTGCAAAGCATTATTCTGCAGCATTTTGCCTAGCTTTCCTGATGTGGGAAAAGCTTAAATACTGGAGAAAAGGCGTTGAGTAAGGGAAGAAATACTCGGAACAAAAGTAATGAACTACTTTATTTCTTATTGTAGAGCCAGCCACTGCAGCTGCTGAGTAGAAGGGATAATCCCCAGGCTTGAGCCACCTAATTTGGAAGCCTTTCTGTTGATATCAAGGAGAAGTAAATCTATGCACCTGATTGTTCCAAGAATTAAGAAGGTTAAAAAATAGCGCTGGTTGGTTTTCCAGGGCCTTGTGCTGCAGCTGGAAAAAAGCAGCAGGGCTGGGTGGTGTGAGCCACAGTGACCCAGCTCAGGCAACAGCACGGGAGAGAAAAGCTACAGAACCGTGTCATGATAAGGAATAGCAAAGAAAAATACAAAAACGAAACAGGAAAATGGTGCTGCAAGGACTGTATTTAGGGAAGGGGAAGAAATTACAACCTGCAGTGGATGTAGGTGTAGAAAAGCAAGTCAAGGTGACCCAGAGATCACTTTTTTTTCCTGTAACTGTAATTTCTTTCCCTCTTTTTCTCTTTTCTACTGACTACCACGAGTGTTCTTCTTCAGAGAGCCTCCTCTCTGTAAAGTACATGTAATTTTTATGACCCATGGAATCACTGTACTTCAACACCAGTCTGACTCATTGGGCCCTTCTCTATTTTGTAACAGAATATAGTGTGTCTGGAGAAAATGTAACCACCAAGGCCATTGGGTGATGGACCTGAAAGGAGGTTTTTACTGCAACTGGAAGATTTGCCCCTGTGTTTTATTTACCAGGGAGCTGCAAGGGAGATGCTCACACAGCAGCCATCCCTGTGCTGTGCAGGGAGCAAAACTCATCTCAGCTAATTGCAGCAGCGCAAAGTACAGGCTGACGGGAATTTCCACAATGTTTAAATCTCATTTAAAGCGAGATTTAAACTTCAGCAACACTTGCTGCTGCAGAGGGAGACCTAACTGAATAGTTATATGGGGCTTCTGCCTCCAAAATTCATTCAAACATCGTGTAAACCTGCACAGATTTGTTTTTAACTCCAATTTAAAAAAAAAAATAGTTCCTTTTTGGAATGGCCAGTAGATATTCACAGTTTAAGGCACTGCTAAATATTAGCAGTTCAGGAGTCAAATGCATGTAAAAGATAGAGGGATTACACACTGCTAACCTCTTTCCAGTGAAAGTTCCACAGAAAAATGCAAAGGATGTTTTAGTTAACAGAACACAATTTTTTTTTTTATTTTTTTTTTTTCAGATCTTAGTAAATCTGGTCTCCCTCTCAGGTCAGTCAGGCCTGCTGAATAACTTGGGGAAATAAACAATGCATGATATTCCACATCTTATTTTTCCCTCTCTAAAGTAGAATTATGTATTCAGAAGTGCTGAGATATAAAATCCATTAAAAAGGAGACTGAAAACCTAGCCAGAGAGCTACTCCACTATTTTGCTACAGGTAAAATATTTGAAATTACTACTGTTTTCTACAAATACACAGCAGCAGTTACCACTCACTCTGACAATGGACCTTCCCAAAAACAGTCAAAAAACAGATCTGGAAGGAGCATGAACAAAGTTACCATCATATATTTTCAGTTTCCAGCAGGATTTTGCTCAAACACAGGGATTTTTGTCTTTAGCTGTGTGCTACAAAATGCAACAGTGGGAATTATGCTGATGATTAAATTAATACCCCTACCTCTAAGCTGTTCTCTACTAATCATTCATCATAATCTGAACAACTGGAGAATAAACATCTAAACCAGCATGTGAAATAAAAGGATGCATTTGATTGGATTATGGACCACTGACTCTACTGAAAAATAAGTGATTGCAAGGAAATAACCAAGTGTGTCTCTTTTTAATTTAAAAATCTCAACAAGCTCAGCAAGCAGAACATGTAACAAGAACTAAAGACAAATTTATTTCATCATAAAAGCACCTGCCACTGTTGTGCCAACCTGCTTGCCATGAAGAGTACAAGTACACAGAGAAAGGTGTCAGTGGAGTGTAAAACAGCAGCTGGCAGACCTTGAAAATATATTATGCCAATTTTAAGCACTGCTTGAAGGGATGTAGCCAGAGCAGCAGCTTCGCTTGTATTTACAGCACACAAGTCACAGAAGTACGAGATGTATTCATGTGAAGAGTCCTTACAAAAGTAGCTTTAGCATAGTAAAAATAGCTCTGGTACATTAGTGAAACAGGGAGTGACTGTGAAAGAAGGCTTTCCTTTTTCATTTAAAAGATTGGAAGCTCCTTATTCTAGTAAAAGGTTAATTCCAAGGAGCAGTCTTTGAGATGGATTATAGCAAAGACTTTACCTACATCTGTTGATGAGCAATCAGTTGTACAGAAAGCATAGAAAGAATGATTTGTAATTTATCAGATCTGTTCCACATCTGATTACACTAAATATCTAACTAAAAAAAAAAAAACTTCTCCTCTATTCAAGTCCTTCCTTTGCAGAGCTGTTATTATTTCTGTATTATTTTATATTTTAAGGGATACTGAAATTGCTGGGCAAAGCAGACACTGGCCAGAGCAGTTTTTTGCTTCCAGACCTAATAAAATGTCATTCCACAAAGGCTGGTTTGCAGTGCTTCTGCCACACAGTGTTCAGAGGAGGAGCAGAGCCAGAACTTGCTCACTATTTACCTTCATCCTTATTTAAAATCACGCAGAACAAAGAAATTTTACAGAATTAAGTAGTTTTAAAAATATTAAAATTATTTTAAGTACAGAATTTTTATCTTGTACTCTGATACAGCAATGGCTTTAACAGGAGCAGTCTTTGGCACAGACCAGGAGATGCTGTCAATGCTGGTGGCCAGGAAGAGTGAAAACATCTAATACAGCATTGTTCAGGCATGCTGTCGGCAAACTGAGGAGGAGAAGGAAGCCAAAAAAATCCCCAAAAACTCTTAAACTCTTCTTAAGCCTCCCCACTCCTCACCTCTTATGAAATTGTATTGATTTTAGAGAAGCTGAGTTTCATTTCACTTCTAAACCGACTCTAATTCAATTAGTTACATTCCAGGGACATAAAAAAAACCCAGGAATTTTGATCAATCAAAACAGGACTGGCCTAAATCAACTTTTCTGTCTGTATTTAGAATTTTTCTATCACGTTCTGTAGCGTTTCCTCACCAGGTCATATCTGACTTAGCAACCAATCTCTTCTGGCATACCCACAGAATTGGATGTCAGTGGAGGTAAAATACACGAAATTAGAGAAAACAAGGAAGGGCTGATTCCCTGTCCCACCTATAACATTTATTTCTCAAGCAAGAGCACCAAACTCTGCATGATTAGAATCCTGTACTATGTTTTAAAGCACTCATGTTAGAGAGTAGACTCCACAACAAGGGCAGATGTAAGGATTCAGTGAAAAGGACCAGAACCTAAGGTCATGTTGGGTTCAACAAGCACCTTCAGCAGAAAATACTGGATTTTTATGCCTTGCTGATATGAACTCTATAATTCATTCCTGTCCACAGCAATAGCAGAAATAGTGTTACACTGCAGGTATAAATTAATCATCTAGTATGTGGGGAGATTTCCACATTTCCAAGTATCAGTCTGCTGCAAACACTGGACAAGTTTGGGATCACATCACCGGCTGCTATCAATTTTAACTCCAGCAGCATCAGGGTAATTGCAGTGTTTTGCACTAACTGAGGATCTTCCTGACAATTTAATGCACATCAACATGGATTGATGGAACTGGTGTTAGCACTGTGGATAATTAACCACTCTGAGCAGCTGCACAGCCTCGAGTCTGTGTTATGGACCCCTCTCCCTGAGCAGCAGCGGGAGCAACCTGTGCTGAACTGGCCATAAACCCCATTCCCCATCTCCTGATCTTCTGTGGGGAGGAGGGAGGGATGGGGCTAAGGTGCTTTTAAGATGTATTTTGTATCTCATTATCCTGCTCTGGTTTTGTTAGTAATAAATGCAATTAACATCTCCAAATTAAGCCTGTTTTGCCCATGATGGTGTTTGGTGAGTGACCTGTCCCTGTTCTTATCTCAATGATGAACTTTTGTTGATTTTCTCTCCCCTGTCCAGGTGCAGAGGGGACTGACAGAGCAGATCTGGTGGGTGCCTGGCATCCAGCCAGGGTCACCCACTGCAAATGCAAAGATGCCTCTGTTGGCTCAGGAGGTCTTTGACCCTAAAACTGTTGAAGCATGAAAGTACCCCTGGAGAAGGGTCACCAAAAGTTTGGTCTATTCTCATATTCTTGTCTTTGAGCTATTGGTGGAAAAGGACTTGAGACTGTGTGAAAAGTCTTTTGAGCTTTAAAGGTGTCCTGAAGTCCTATCATGCTTCTGTCCAAAATAAGAGAATTTTGAGGCTTTTAATTAAAAGAAAAATTACTCCTTTGCTGAAGAATTTCACTTTATCGTATGTTAAAATGCTGCTTTGATACAGGCTGTCCAATAACACTGTTTTTTCTTACCATAGATGTAGGAAACTCCCACCAGCTCAAAGATGGCAATAATGACAAGAGAGTAAGAGGCTGCATAAGTGTCCACAAGCTGCAACATATACATTCCACCCTGAGGAAAGAAAAAAAGAAAAGATTACTGGTGGCATTGAGGCAGGCAGAGTGGAGAGAAACAGGGCCCAGGTAAGCATCCAAACTCTGACTGGACACGAGGTCAGTGTTGCACTATAGCTTCTTCCTTCTGGCTGAATGAATATCAAATCCAGCACAAAAAGAAAGCAGAGGGTACACCTGATTCTGTAGCTAAGACAGCTTGGATTCAGTCCTTTAAATTGAGGACTGAACTGGGATCAGACCTTCCACCTGCAGTGTCTCAAACTCAATGCTGCGTCCAAAGTAAAATCCCACCGATAAAATCACAGAGCTACCCTAATAATGAGTCCAGTTCATCTATTTGGAAAGGATGCCATGGCCTGTCTTCATGACAGAGTCAAGGAGCTTAATTCAGGTGAATAAAGGACTGAATCCATCCTGGGCTTTATAACAGCGAAGTTGGGCTGGGAGTGATGAGGTAAGGGGGAAGAAAAGAAAGAAAAAGGGGGAAAGGAGGGATAAAATATAAAGATTTTGTGTATCTCATCTTGAAATCGCTGAGAGTTTATAATGCTGGAGGTATTAGTGGAGAAAAGACACTGAAAATTATCAATGGTGGCTGCCAAGACTGCCAGTATATGGCTGATCTCAGAGGAAAGGCACCCAAAACAGGGGTGCATGTTTATATGACATTCAGATTTGGGGGTTTTTTTCCTTAATTCATAGATTGGGTTGGAAGGAACCTTAAAGATTATTTTATTCCAGCCCCTCTGCCATGGGCAGGGACACCTTCCACTATCCCAGATTGCTCCAAGCCCCATCCAACCTGGCCTTGGACACTTCCAGGGATGGGACATCCACAGCTTTTCTAGGAAAGCTGTGCCAGGGCCTGACCACCCTCACAGGGAAGAATTTATTCCAAACATCCAGTCTAACCCAGCTCTCTGTCAGTGTGGGTTGAACACTTAATTTATACTACTCTTTTGGAGATGTTTGGCTAGAGAAAATTTTAAAGGCCCGATTCTAAGAAAAATTTGAACAGCAAAGTCTTTTAAGGATATTTCAGTCAGGGTATCCTTTAAAAAGAAAAATTTAAAAGGCTTTCAGACACACCGTGTGTGACACGCAGCAGGAATTCAGCCAAACCTTCAGCAGCCTGTGCAGGAGGAAAACAGCCAGCAGAGGGGGACTGGGGACAGGCAGTGATGCTCGGCGTTCTTACCTGAGTGATCATAGGAAATCCCATGATGAAGAAGGACACGCAGCAGCCGAGCGTGAACAGTGCCTTGTGTGTCCGCAGGTATTTGGGGAACTCATCTGACACGGAGGTCACGATGGTCTCGATGGTGGCGAACTGAGAGGCAAAATAAAGGGCTCGTTTCAATGCACACAAAGTGTTGCAAGTGGGTATAAAACAATATAAGGGAGTATTTTGAATCCTAGGAGTTCAATGCTCAGATGGCAGCAACAAAGCTCTGCAAAAATGATTTCAGCATTGATGACTTTACTTCATTCCTCCTTTTTCATGGTTCTCTGCCCACATGGAAAATAGCAATTAATTGTATGGTCCTCCAAACAAATAAATTGGGAAAGCAAAAGAAAAAGAATGGGACACAAAATCAGTTTACCATCGTATCTAATCCAAGGGTTAGAAGCATCAAAAAGAATATGATAGCCCAGAAGGGAGAGAGGGGAAGCCTAGTTAAGGCTTCTGGGTAAACCACGAAAGCAATCCCAGGACCTAGAAATAAGAAAAATAAAGGTTATCAGATTCAATCTTTCTTATTTACAGAAAGATTAAAGCATTACAGAGTTTAGCCTTACCTAATTAATTTCTATTTACACTGTAAATTTCAAATCACTCATTCACTTCAACTTTATGAGCAGAATACATATTGAACAAGTATACCAACACACCGATCCAAAATTTTTTTTAAAAAGGCAAAAATTGCGTATTGCAGCTATGTTTCTGTCTGCTCTGTGACCAAATTCCTGCCACTTCCCTGCCAGCGAGCAACCCATGGCAAACAGCCACACCTCAGTGCTACAAGGATGAGTGGAAATGCAAATACCCTTCTTTAACTCATTGCCACACTGTTAAATGAGGAGAGAACATTTAAAGTGCCCAGACCTGATACCAGACACAAAGTAATAACTACAGTGAATCTAAAAAAATCCACCAGAAAACCTGAAATAACACAGAGCATGAGAAATAAGTTAAAGCCTAAATCAGGAATTTCCACCCCCCACCTTTTTTTTTTTTTTTGTAGTTTGTAGTTTGATATAGGGCCTTTATATATATAGGGCCTATTGGCTGTACAGAAGTATTTTTATAATAAAATATCTTAGAGTTGCCTGGGAGGAAAGGCTGCAGGGATGTGGTGGCAGCATTACAGCAGATGGCACTTCTCCTCTACTTATCCCAGCTAAAGGGATACCCACTTCAAACAGGCTGCTGCCTTTAAAAAGTGCTGCAAAAATAACTTTTTGAAATGGGAAGTTGCATGTGGAACTACTGTTGTATTTACAAACACTTCTTTCATCTCTTGATTAAAGATTTCTTCTTGACTGTTAGAGATCAGGGCTCTGTTTACACTCACTGCCTGCCTGTAGAAGTTTAATTAAGTCTCAGAATAATGAGTTGCCATTAATCACTTTTAGGAGAAGTTAAATTATAGAAGATGAAACTGCACATCTCCATGTCAGCCCCTCACAACTCTCCTGGATAACACATGCCTGGTAGCATCCAACCACAGGGCATCAGTCACAGGGACGCTGCCTCCCATTCCTTCCACCTTTGGAGACTTAGGTTGGTATCAACTCTTTATAGAAAAGTCTATTAAAACCAGGAAAACTCCAAATATTTTATATATGCTACAATTTTAAAAGTCAAATGGCCTTGAACTTTCATTTTAAATTACTAACATTTTTTAACTGCACTCTGTTCTTAATCAGAGACTAAAAGAAAAAAAGGTTGTTCTGTCTTTCCCTCTGTGGTGTTTTAATTGTTCATCAGATAGATGAGCTTTTCCTGAAAAGAAGATTCTAAATGAAGAAACATACTATGTTTTTCAGATTAATATTTTAGGAGAAAAAAAAAAAGGAAGGAAAAAAAAACCAACTTCTTATTTCAAATAACATTTTCATTCAAGATTTTGAAAACTTGAAAGGAGATTATTTTTCATCATTGTTTTGTTTTTTTCTTCCTTTGCTGCAAAAAGAGATGACTGGCACTTAGAGCTGTGGTTTAGTTGGCATAGTGGTGCTCAGCTCTACCAATTAAAACCTTTCAGATCCCCAATTATGACCACCTCTGTTCATTAACCAAGATGTTCCAGTCAGTTCTTCAGAAATGTTTCACTTCTCCATGAAGGTGTCTCCGTGCTCCCCACACTTCAGAAGCTCAATCCGCCTCTCACACCTGATTGCTCCCACCTTCCTCTCATCCAAAATTCCCCCCACCAGAGATAACTTTCACCTTGAAGAGGATTGGACAAACAGCAGCAGAGGCAGATGAGAAGGCCAATAATCCCTCAGACCACATGAAGATGCCATCCCACCCTGCCCTCCTCAGCCATTTACACAGAGACTTAAAGCGAGGATCAGCTTCCTTCCTTCTCCTACCAAACAAGCGATTTAACTCAAATCTTGACCCCCCAGGGTTCCTCCTCCTGTACAGAAACGCCTCCATGTGGTTTGCTGATCCCCAGCAGCATTCCCACCTCCAATATCATTGTTAGCATTAATTACAGAGCTGGAAGTGCCCCGGGGTGCCTGCCTAGGTCATGAAACACCAGAGCCCCCTACCTTGGTCTGCCACAGCTTCAATATTCACTTTGAGCTCGTTTGCCATGAAGCCGATGACCGAGAAGATGACGAAGCCTGCAAAGATACTGGTGGCACTGTTGGTACACGTGACAATCAATGTGTCCCTGCAGAGAAAACACGAGCAAGGGTTTGGATGTAATCCGGGAGTCTCTCTGAGCACGCTCATCCTGTGGGAATGATCAGGTGCATTTGGTGTCTTGCCCTGCTGGATATGTCAAGATTTGTGACTTGACAGGAAACCAACCCTCATGGACCCCATCCGTAGTTATTGCTTTGTTAAAAGGATTTTTTTAACAATACGTGTGTCCGGAGAACTTCCCCACAAACTACTGCAACTTAGGAAAAAAACAGGTCAGTCACTTTAAGTGGTTGGGGGTTTTATCTTGGCTGGAATTGCTTACTCCTACTGCTATATTTTTGTCAGGTACAGAATGAAAAACAACTTGAAAAGCTGTCAAAGAACCTCACTGAGCTGGCAAACTTCTCAAATTTGCAACAGAGCATCTCTTAACAGGAGTGATTTTATTAATTTTCTGGGTCTACAGAAAAAAATTACAATGTGCTGTTTGGAATCATCATGTGTTAATCTTCATCCAAAACCTAGATAGGTTTGAAGTATTTTAGGTACTCATTATGAAGTCAATTTGTGTAATTATACTGCAATTATAGATCTTTTAACTATGTTTAGAATTAATGTGTAACTGAAAAGTGCAATTGTAGTATTAAAATGTAATGAATATAAAAATTGAAAGAGAAAGCAGTCATGCTTCATTTCAGTATTCAAGTTGTGTTGTAAAATTCAAAATATTAGAAGTAACTAAGCTTTTCTAATTACTTCAGTCTTCCATATCCCTCCCTAACATAGGTAAAGCATGTATTTGGTATTAGAGCTTTAAGATTTTTATACTTCATTACCATGTATTCCCTTCAAAATTTTCATTAACATTTTCCAAACTCCACGAAACATTGTTAAATTAATGCAGAAAGGTAGCATGGTGCTTCTGCCATTTTTCTTCCCTGATATTCTAAATTTATTCATTTATCAACAACAAAAAAATCAAAGCCCAAGAGTAGCATTTTTTAAAAATAAGACCCAAAGTATTGCTGGGTGGGAGTTACTGCGTATGCAACACTATTATTTTCAGCCATATTTTGGGATAATTATATTAAATTACTTTTGAGCACCAGTAAAAATGGTTTTTAAATTCCTTTTTAATATCCTAATCCATTATTCTTTTTGAAGTGAAGTATTTTGTGTTCTGTACTTAGAAGTCATAGGATATGGTGGTGAAAATCCCAAGGAGTGTGTGCTTTGAAGCCTTGATCTGGGAAAGGAGACAGAAGAAAGGAAAGGGGGGGGGAAGACAAAAGGGGGGAAAAAACGAGAGCAAAAAGACAGGAGAAAAAAAGGACAGGAGAGGAAGGTCTTACAAACCAGATTTCTGCGAGATGAAGAAGGACAACTGGTTTTGGACAAACCTGTTTAATAAAACGGATGTATTTCACTCTTACACACCTGTAGCAGTTATTGTGGAATTTGTTGTATGAAGAGAGGGTAATTAGACCTCCCCATGCTGCAGATAAGGAGAAGAAAATCTGAGTGGCAGCATCCTTCCAAACCTAAGTAGGAGAGAAAATAACATCAGCTTTGGGAAAGAGTGTTACAAAGTTCAATAACACTGTTAAATATTACTGTGAGGGGATTAACACTTAATTGCTTCAAATAAACTTTAGAGCAATGGATGGCAGTAGAATATTTAGAAGCAAAATCCTGCCACGAAATACATCAGGCCCATTTGATAAGGAGCACTGTTTTCATTGAGCCCGTATTAAAGGACAATAGAAACCTTGCTGTATATGGAAGACACAAATATAAAAACTGTACTGTTTAATATGTATCAGTTCAAATACTTTCAGGAAAAAAAATACAAATCAAGAGAGAAAATCTGCATCAGATACTAATGTTTCATCTGCCAATGACCCTAAATAACATTTTAGCCACATAAGGTGAATACCAAGTTTCCACGGATGCCAACACTGCCTCTGCAGATGGAAAATGCCTGCAGCAGACCCCAAGGATCTGTATGATTTATTCACCCAGCAGCTGTAAGTGCAACAGCAAACCCACCATGGCATCAATCAGCTTCTCCCACTTGGGGGTGATGAAGTACCAGATCCCATCCCCAGCTCCCGGCAGAGTCACTCCTCTGATGAGCAGGATGATGAGAACCACGTAGGGGAAGGTGGCTGTGAAGTACACAACCTGGAGAGAGCAGGGCAAAGTTACGGGAAAGGCTCATTTGGAGAAGAAGAGAGGAGGGGAAATGCAAGTGCTGCACTATTGCCTGAAGGAGGCGATTGATCAGGCTCTGAGAGAGCAGTCGGGATAAACTAAGAAAGCAACTGGGTTATTTCCCTGGAAATCTGAAATTTTACAGCTCTTCTTGCTGCTGGAAACAGCAATAACAACAGAGGGGAGAGCTGGGATTCTAGAGAGAGAGGGGAAGAGGGTTCCTCTCTCCATCTGGAGAGGAGCAGTAGGAATTTACAGCTGAAGCAAAATATCACTCTTGATCTTTTCCCAGAGTGAACTATCACCGTTCAATGGAAATGAAATGAGCAGTGCCATTCAGCAACACTTACATTTCTGTAATTTTCTTCTATGTTTTTCTGGCTTTAACTTTTTTTTAAAAAAAGCCTAAAGAATTTTTATTACTGTTCGTACCTTTTAATAATTACGTATCACCACAATGATAGCTATGGTCCAAATTCCAAAAAAGGAAATTCAGTGAAGTGATCTAATCATCATGATGTCCAAATAAACAACAGTGGTTGCGTGTTTAATGTTTTCATAATTATCTAGAACACAGCTGTCTCCGTGGTCAAATGAAATTGTTGGATTATGGTCAGTTACGTTTTACATTCAACACAAAATCTTTTAAAATATTTTTCACATTAACATCTGGCTCCTAAACAAAATAATCATAACATATTTTAGAATTATATCATGGAATGGTTTGGGTTGGAAGGGACCTGAAAGGTCATTTCATTCCAACCCCTGCCATGGGCAGGGACACCTTCCACTGTCCCAGGCTGAACAAGTTGCCCTGATGAATTTCTGTGCAGTCAATATACTGAATTAATCTCTGTATTAATAAATACAGAATTTCTGTCTCTGGCACCAAGGAGCCAATATTTTTCCCTCTGACACCAGAGTCAATATTTTTCTTGACCACTAAGAGTCACTTAGAGAAATAACCATTGCCACATCCAAACCCAAGTTATTATCCAGTCTCTTGCCTCTCATGAAATATTTTTTCCTATCCCATAAGGTAGGGGGGAAAAAAAAATCTCAACTTTCCTCTGGCACTCTGAGTCTCTGGATTTTCTGTTAATTTCCAAGTGACCTCCCAACAGGTGGAGACAGCTTCTAGAAGCAAAAGGATGGGTTGGAACTGGAATTCTGTGACCAACTCTGGAAAATTCATGTCTCCATTTCCGCTATCTTTATCCCAGGAAATACCCAGTTATTTTGCTCACACACACACACTGAGCTTTTTTAAAGTTCAGTTCTGATTTTAAAATATGTTACTTAACATCTTAATTTACATCACAATTTCCCAGATTCCAGTGAAACGTGAGCTGACTGCAAAATTTTGATGAACACCACCCAGAATAGGGAAGGCTGGAAAATACCATTTTTGCCATCCCACTGCTGAGTGCAGCTTAAGAGTTCATTTTTAATTTATTGAAGATTAGGGAACAAATGTTGAACCAAAATCGTTTCTGTTTTGTCTAGTAAGGAAAACACAGACAGGAAAAAGCCATTTCAATTAATACTTAGTCATTTTCTGAAAATATTTGCAGTCATTCACACCTTAAACGAAGAGTGTGAGTCCTTTAAAACAGCACCCTGTTTTCTTGTGAGTGTACAATCACAAATATTGTTCTTACTTTTCCCGATGACTTGATTCCTTTAGCAAGGGAGGCATAAACAATCACCCAGGCTAGGAAAAGAGATAGTGCCAAGGGCCATCTAATCTCACCAGGGTATTCAATCCCTGCTGAAATCTTCAATACAAAGTACCTAAGGAAAAAAAAACAAGTTAAAATAGTTTGGGGAAAAAAATAGTGACAGTGACCACAGGCAGTAATCCAGTGCAAATTCCTTTTTTTGTTTTGCTTCAGCATCCTCAGCCGTTTCTGTAGAAGGTCCCAGTGATTCTCACCATGTATTATTTTATTTATCTGCATTGCAGTAGTAGATAAAACTGCCGGGCATGGGCCAACACCCCAGCTGTGCTAAGCACCACAGGAACAGAAAACAAGTAATCCAGTTCTCATCATTCCTAAGCATAAAAAATGAGCATCATTTGCTGCCCTTGGCTACTGTATTTCTGGTTTTCCAAGCAGTGATTTGTTGCCTGTTCCAGTGGATTTTACAGAAAGATTAACACAGCGTCTCTAAACAAAAAAGATCTTACTTGAAGTATTCTTCACTCCCGCTGACAAATGTTTTGTTTCCTTCCCTGGTGAAGTTAACCATGGTTAAGTTTGGATAGGCACTCATACAGAAAGTAGAGTTCTTGATTTGTATTTTTGGATGTTCTCCAATAATGCAGGAATCTAGGAAGGAATGAGGTGGGGGAACAGATAAATAAGGTATAGAGATTTCGTTTCGTTTTAGTTTGGTTGTAAAATGACAAGAAAGCAATAGGTCACACATAATTTACTTGAACTTTTGTTCAAGTGCAGACACCTTTTTCAAAAGGTCGTTTACAAGGTTTACTTTTTCCGTTTTCATGTCATTGTGTGTTTTGGGCCATTTGCAGAAACCGTTTCTGGGGATTTTCGTTAAAGACGAGCTTCTCTAAAGACAAGTAATTTGTCTTTAGACAAATACCGAGGTGCCAGCTCTGGTATTTTGTTCCGTGGCTTTCTTCCCTACACAGTTTTCCTCTGGGGAGAAAAAAAGGAAAAAAAAAAAAAA
>VZTX01004439.1:0-72836 GCA_013400915.1 Pardalotus punctatus | reverse complement strand
GGGGGGGGGAAGGATATTATCCGTCATTAAAAGTCAGGTGTTAAGGTGTTAACTCAGAATCGTTTTTGCAACGAAGTAATTCACACCTGATCACCTCTTGTAGGTGTGATTTGCTACTTGAGGGGCTTTCTCAAAGATTTGTTGAACGCAAGGTAATTTTGTTCACGCTGACCAAAAAAAAAAAAAAAAAAATCGCATTGGGCAAATCGGAATGCTCCCTACGCAACCGTCCCAGTTGTTTCAGCGTCAGAGACGCTGTTCATCCGCATAGACCCTGCTGGTGTCAGCTTCTCCAGAGAGTGTTTCACATTTTAGCGTAAGCAGAGCGGAGCGTGCGCCTATGCAGGGGAGGGAAGGGAGGGGAAGAGGGGGCTGAACTCGCCAGCACCACGCGCGTTTCTTCTGCGTCCTTGATTTGACGGGTTACGAGCGTTTGTTTCAGCTCACGAAGTAAATAAAACACTCGCAGCCGGCCGGACAATGCTGCGGAGCCGGTGCCACCAGGAGCAGCCACCCCCGGCAGGGACAGGGCAGCTTTGTTCCAGCGCAGGCGGCTGAGCTGCGGCCCCGGTGCCTCCCGTCACACCTCGGCACTGCGGGGGCAGCTGGAACTCACCGGCCAGAGTTATTGACAGCCCCACGAACGCCGAGGAGCTGCGGGCCAGCAAAGCAGAACGGCGAAAATCGCTTTTCGCCCAAAAGATCACTCAGTCTCGCAGGTGAAAAACGCTTTTGCCTCCCGGCAGCGCCCCAGAGCACGTTTGTAACACCGCCGTCCTTAACTTAGGATGTTGCTTCGAGCATCTTCGAGCACGGGAGTTACCTATACCATAAAAATGTATTTAGTATATATAATACCTATTCATAATACCTATACCAAAACAATGCATTTGTCCTAAAAAGAGCTGGCACATTACATAATATTTATGAAATACATAATACCTATACCATTATTTTAGTATAGGTGTTATGTATTTAATGTATATTAAAATGCATTATATGTATATAATTACAATATGCATATGTAGGCTTTTTTACACGCACACTTTCACAGCCACTGTCTGGAGATTGTTGTACGTTCCTACCCTCAAAGTCCCTTTTCTGCCTCTGTTCTGTGGTGCAGAGCAGCAGCCTGGTATAGCAGAAGGTATCCCTGCCCATGGCAGGAGTGGAGTGGAACTGGATGAACTTCGAGATCCCTCCCAAGCCAAGCCATTCTGTGATTCCATTTACTCCCCGCGGGTCAGTTCAGGAACCGAGGGGCGCTGCCAGAAGCTGGCTTTAGGAGGGAGGGGGAGAACTCTGTGGTGCTTTGCAGCGTTTGCTTCTCGAGGCACCCTCCAGCAGCAGAGCGAGCTGCTCTGAGGTCAGCTGTGCTGGCCTCCAGTTTGCATCAATGCCTCTAAAGGCACCGGCCAAATTAAAAGCGACAAGGCAGTAGTCCAAGAGAAATTTTGGTCGTGAAGACCCCTAAATATCTTCTAGAGTCACTGGGCTGACTTATTTTGTTTTCTCAAAAATCGGAAAACTCTCTCTTCACATTCTTTTCCAAGCCACACTTTTGCTTTCTCCATCAGCACTGAAACGTGAAATCGAAGTTTCACCCCTGGAAAAAGGGAATCGATCTCATTTACTTTCCGAAAAGGCAGGAGCACCCCTGCACCCCGGGAAAAGCTCTCGGAGGGGCACGGCCGGAGGCTCTCACTGAGCACCGGAGCCGAGGATCCATTCCTGGTCAAGAGGGAGACCCAGGGAGAAACACGGCTTGGTTTTCAAACATTTTCCCTTGTCCTACCCGTCCGTGGGGCCGTCCAGCCCAGCTCCCTGCCTGCGCACACGCGCTTTGGGGTGGATACACCTGCCTTGGTCCAAACTCCGAGTTCGGCTTTACAGCTCCTTTCAAAATTAAACCAAATCCAAACAAAGCGAGGGTTTAGCGCCCCAGTTAACAGCCACAAGGTTCATTCGAATGGTTTTTCTGAGCTCCCTCTCACCGTCCCTCCCGAACGTGTGTCCCGCAGGCAGAACCACCCTCCCAGCCCACTTCGTGTATCCAGGGATTAAGGAAAAGCACCTGCCTGCAAGCTCACCCCGAACACAGCCCCCCGCCTCCGTCCCTCGGGGGGAGTCACCCACCCCCGACGGGAGACGCCTCTGCCTGCAGGGATCCCTGTTTTCTTCCCGAAGGGAATAGCAGAGAGGGAGGGCGGCTGCTCCAGGGTGGGGGAGTCTCGGTCTTTCCAAAAGAAGGGAAGACACCCCCTGCCGGCCTCGAATGAGCCCCTCGGGACCCCTGCGAGCGCTGCCTCCCCGGGGGAAGGGCTGCCCGCAAACCCGCGCCCTCCGCGGTCCGTGCAGCGCACGAGAGAGCCTTAATTACTTTGTCAAAGATGAAAAATAGCAATTGATCTATTTTTCTCCCCTCGCTGGCTATCTTTCCTCTTCCGCGGCCCCTGCTTTGCAGATAAGCAAACACACGAACGAAGGCGGCGGAGCTGAACCCCCGGGACAGGGTCTGCGGCTGTGCCCGGTCTGGGGCTCGGGAGGTGCCCGCTACCTCCCACGCCGTTCCCGTTCCCTCATCACGGGCACTTTCCTGGCTTTATGCCGCATTCGTGCCGTGCCTCAGTGGACAGAAGCCAAGTCACGACAGGAGCAAGTGATGCCACCTCCCCACAAACGTCCCAAACACGCCCACAGGCACCCGCGCGGTTTCAATCCCTGCGCTAAAATGCCCCGTCCTGGCTTCTTTACGATGGAGTTCAGCATTGAAGCTATTGATCTTAAATCTTTCTCCTCCCTTCCCACTGGAAAGTTTGCCTAAAAGGGATGGAGGCAGCCGCAGCGAGAAGCAGCCCCCTCTTCCCCGTTGGTTTCTCCCATGCCACAGCCTTTGCGACCTCTGCCAGTGCCACCCTCTGGAGTCACATCTTGTCCCGGGAAGCAATTCCCACAGCACACTAATCCATGTACCTCGCGGGAGGGGAGGTTTCCTTCACCCTCCTCTCCTCGGGCTCTTTTTTCTGTTGTTTTTGTGGCAGGGAAATCCTGGCAAATCCAGAGTAAACCCCTTTGGCTGGAGCTCTCTAGCAGGCGGCATTTACGCTCTTTTCTCCCTTCAACCTAAAAGGTATATACAACAGCGAGGATGAGGATGAGTGTGAGGAGCCTGGGGAATGCCTTTAAACATCCATTTCGGACTGCGATTGCACAGCCTAGAGGCAATCGGATTAGAGATGTTAAACCACGGCTGTGAAAGGCGCCGATGCAATCCGGGCCAAGCACCTTGTGGATCCGACTCGAACTCTCCCCAGTGAATAACTCTGCCCTCACCCGGGGCTTTGGGATCTTGCAGAGAAATCACAGTTTTGGATAACAGGGAGAAGTTAAGGTGTCTGTAAAAAGGGTTATGCCTTTTCTCACAGCCAACAATGGTCTCAGGCCATTGTGATACAGCAATCCATAATGCAAAGCCAAGAACAGTATTGTATTCACTCAGCTCAGTTAGACACATACACCAGAAAAAGCAGATATCAATAAGCCAGACCTTGCCAGGGGACACTTGAATTTCTTGTATTTCCCTTTTAATTCTATCTATGTTCAGAAAATTTTATCACCTTAATTCCACTGAACTTTCCCATGCAGAGAGCACAGACCCTTTCTTAAGCCAAAGATTCACCTTACCAGGCTGCAATGTTTTGCTTCTCTCAGTTAATTATATTCAAATAATGAAGAGACTATAAAAATCTTTCAAGTGATAATTACCTGTTATTTTTATCCTGTGAAATGCCTCAGGTTCATGCTGTTATTTATTAGTGCTACTGTACACTTCCCAATTGCCTTAACTCGCATAACTCACTCGATGGCCCCTGGATTTTCAGATAATTGTCAAGGTCTGATATCCTTGTTGTAAAAGGAGTCAGTTCCCTGAGAGGTTTAACTCCTTCTGTGGAGACCACTGTAAATAGCAGAATTAAAAGAAAGGGGGATCAGGTGGGGGGAAAGCAGAAGCATCTGGAGAAAATTTCTGCACCATTGGCCAGGCATTTATGCTCCTAACAGCTATTTCCCCCAGATATACATGTTTCTTCATTTGTTCAGACATTTGCCTTAATCATAGGGAATAATCTCAATACAGGACATAATAACCACAGCTTTGAACTTTCACTTTGCAATAGAACGGGGCATTAAAAAAAAAAAAAAAAAGGACATATTTCATTGAAAAAAAAAAAAAAGATAAGTACATGCTATTTAGAGCTCTAAATAGATTTCCATGATTTACCCATAAGCAATCAAGTCAAAGATTTTATTTTATTTTCTGGTGCCACACTAAATTCCAGGCTTAGCCTAGCCCAGTCACTGAACTTAACACTTGCCCCTCTTCAGGCAAAATTGCACCTGTCCCTACATTGCAAACAAAATAAAAATACATCTTTTGACCTAGTGGTGCTCAAAGCTGGATTAAGAGGAGGAGTTTCTTCTAACTGTACAACACAATAAGTTGCTTGTCACACTAACGCAGTGCTGAGCCATCAAGCATCAACTCAGCTAAATTTCAATATTAATAGAGATTAACACCTGAAAGAACACTGCCTGAAAAGAACAGTTCTCCATAACATGGTTTAATGGTCACTTGGTGTGAAAATACCACATTAAGGTTTGAACTCCCAATCAGAAATTTGGAAAGATAACATCACATTTTTCACAAAATGAAAGAAAGTTGATTTTCTAAGCAGATTCCTGGGGAGGACACCACAAGTACCCACCCCACAGACCAGATTCTAGCAGATAGCCAGTCCTTTTGACACCTTTCACTCACTGCCTCATTCACTTCTGGCTGTTGAGTCAAAATGAAAAATCACATCTTGCACTTCTGTGAGGCTGTATGAGCTTTCCCCAGGGCCAGCAACATTGACTACATGGTCCCATTTTAAGAAAAAAACACAATAAACATAATGATTTAACTACTTCAGTATTTGACAAGGCAAGTCATGACATTCATTTGGATTCTGATTGGGGGGGGGGAGAAAAAAAGCCTTAAACTTTTTCTGTGGTTGTTCATAGGAAGATCTAGGTTTGTTTAAACAAGAGTGGTCCACATTAATTTTTTTCCCCTCTTTCACTGTGAAAGGGGAAATCCCCCAACACATAGTGAATTGAGTACACAGAGATAACAAAACTGTGATCCCTCTGTCAGCACAGAAAAATCCCATCATCTCACAAAGAAAAATCCCATCATCTTGCTAGATGCCCTTCACCTTGCCAAGTGCCAGTTGAAGAAACCCCTCTGCTCAGGGTTGATAAACCAACCCAGCATTGGGATGTAAGGCTAAATCAGTGAGTGGTTTGTAGAACATGCACAGGCACTGAACTTTTCAGGTCAGTGGTTAAATCTAACATTATTTTGGCTGAAGAATAAATGCTTAGGGCAAAGTTTGAGCTTCAACTTCTCTCCCTGAGGACATTAGTAATGACTCCCGTTTCTGAATCAAAGTGCTCCCAGCACACTTGGAACAGCTCTGTGGAAATATCCTGGTGGAAACGCTCCCAATCCTCCTCAGCAAAGTCCCAGTGTAAATCCAGAGAGAGCCCCAATCCTGGGCTCCGAGCCTCAGCTCTGAGAGTGCTGGGAACGCCAGGACTGTGCAGCTGGGAATATCCCTGAGGAGCAGGAGACAGGGATACATTCCACAGCCACTTTTCAGCTCCATTACGCTGTCACAGGGCTCTGAGGGGCTGTGGCATCGCAGCAGAGAATCTGTGGCTGTTACTCACAGCCTCCTCAGCTGTTTTCCAGAGCTCCATAATCCCTCAGTGCCCGCACCTCGCTGAGCACAGAACCATCCCTGTGATCCCTCAGTGCTCATCTGCTCATGCTGAGCTCGACCTGACTTGCAGCATTGCTTCTACTTTAATTCTGGAGAGACAACTCCAATATTATTTGCAATAAAAAAACACTTATATATCCTCGGATGATTTGGCATTCCACGTAGGGTATTGGGTTTGAAGAAAAGACATTGAATTGCTTAAAAAATGAAAGAGCAAATAAGCCTCTACCAGTTTCTATACTGAAATCAGGTTTAAGCATTCCCTTGAGCACAAATTTCCATCTAATTGGAATGACACTGTTCTCCCAAGGTACGAGATTCATTGTTTAAATGGTCACTTTGTTAATTCCTGTGCTTCATTTTCTGAAATTCTTTGTGGCTTCAACACTGAGTTCCAAATATACTTAAAGCCTTGGCCATATGAAAAACCCTAGGTAATCCACTGTCTAAGATAATGGAAAACTGAACTCTGGCTTCAGTGTCAAGATCATTTTCTTATCAAGGTTCTCAGCTCACTCCTATTGTCAGGGACATAGTAAGAGGTGCAAAAAAAAAGGTGTGGCTCCTTGATACAAGAGAGTTCTATGCAAAAGCACGAGAAATGCAGAAAAGCAAGATTTCTCCATTCAAAACACCCCAAAACAGGCTGTCAAAATTTCATGGATTTGTATTCATTTTTATGGTTGGTTTGGGGTTTTTTTAAAGTCATATGTAAAGTTTCATGTCCCTTGCTCTTTCCAACCCTAAAATAGCAGCCTCAGCCTATTTCTTGCTTCCTTAGTGTTCAGCTTTTCCAGGTCTCGGCTTATATTTTTTTATCCACACTCCCCACTCCCTCTTTTCCTGAAATATGCCCAAGACACTTACATATCCCTACCTACAAAGACAAAATTAAATACAATTTCTAAAGCATTTGAAGACTTTCAAGTGGGGTTAGAATCAGTGTTAAGTTAGATGTCTACCCTCCTTAGAATTTTTTTAAAATCCACCTTAATTCCAAAGTTGAACAATGAAACTTTAAATCATAGAAAAAAGCTCTCCCACTAATTTAATTGTTTTAGATATTTGTCTTTTTAAAATACACGTAATAACATGAGTCACAAAACTGAGTTTATATTTTTTTAATTTGAACTTATCAGATTTATAAGAAAATCAGTTAACTGGGGCTTGGGGGGATGGTAGCATTATACATTGCAACTACAAGTTTGCATATTATTTAATAATATTAAAATATAATTAAAAATTCACATATTTGAAGCAAAATTCTCATATTTTGTCAGTATGATTTCCCTCGTTATTGCACTCTTACTAAAACCATACCTCATTAGTTTTACTTTTTCTGCATGATTATATTCTAAAGTTAGAAAAATCTTGCTTGCAGACGTGTGTTTGACAGGTACCATTTGCTTGGTGTGCAATATGGTGACTGATTTCATCTTTCATGTACCTCTGCATATGTATTTTCCATTTCAGGTGTTGTCTCGGTTTGAAGACAGGTGTCTGCTAAGCAAGGTGGGAACCTCCCTTAGCACCCACAAGTGTGAACCCCCTTCCCTCCGAATTATTATAACTTTGAAATCAAGGGCTTTCAGGCAAAGATATGGGGAAAGGAATAACAGTTCTTTACTAGTATCTATGGCAAGGCAAACAATCAATAACAACAGCAGCAATAACAAACAATCAAACCCCAGAAGATGCGGTGACAGAAGTCTCTGAGCTGCCAAGCGCTTTTCCCGTGCGGTGCAGTTCCGGTCCCAGCCGGCAGGGGCGCTGTCGGGCTCCGGGCAGGGCGGGTGCGATGACTCCCGCGCACTGCAGGGGGCGCTGTGGGCGGTCGGGTCTGTGGCTGCGGGTTCTGGTGATGCAGCAGAGGCAGCGGGCGGGGCGGGATGGGATGGGCAGGGAGCTCAGAGCAGGGAGCAGGAGTGGCAGAGATGGGATCACCCGGGCTCGCCTGCGAAAGGTGGCAGGGACTCCTCAATCCGCTCTGACAGGGAGGGCGCGGGGTGGCAGCAGCCAGGCCCCTTCCGCACAAGGTGCTAGCGCAGCCGGGAGGATGAGAGCTCCAGGAAGGTGCCCCTTTCCCCAACGAAAGCTCACTCACCAAGGAAAAGAAGGCAGTGCAGGGCTGAGCCTTCCCGCAGTCGCAGTGAAAGGGAGACAACAATTCCCCACTGCTGCCTCTCTGAAGTTCTGGGAGTCAGTCCCTTATCCACGGCCAGATGTCTCTTTCCCTCACCACATCCGGACAGCTTTTTTGTCTCTTAGAAAAAGAGTTAATAGTCCTTAACTACCCCACCATTTGTAACTTAGCAGCAGAATGGGGAAAAAATTCTGCCCCCTCAACTTCAACAGATGCAAAAGAATCATATAATTTTTGAAAGACAAATCAAAACATTCAAATAAATAGAAATTTTTATACAGAATCCTTTTTAAAATAGTTGTGATACTTT
The DNA here is from genome assembly GCA_013400915.1 of Pardalotus punctatus. Taxonomy (NCBI): domain Eukaryota; kingdom Metazoa; phylum Chordata; class Aves; order Passeriformes; family Pardalotidae; genus Pardalotus; species Pardalotus punctatus. The sequence continues at coordinate 64,555 of VZTX01004439.1, read as the reverse complement.
AACCTAAACTTCCAGTTATTTTCATGGGAGATACTCCTAATATTAGAATAAATGTTGTAACTGAAATGAATAATTTAACACACCTTTATCCATTGACAAGGTATGATGCAGGGCTTATGATTACTTCCAGTCCACCTAGCACAGTTTCTAAGGAAAAAAAAAAAATCTCAACACATTCTTCTTTGTTGGAGCCTGCACATTGAGGACTTTGCTGAAACTTGGCATCTGAGCATCTCCAGGTGTCCTTATTGCAGAACTGGAACTTTTTGGATTACAGCACTCTCATCTCTCCGTGTCAAAGGAAATTTTTCACTGCTTTACAGGAATTGCTACAAAACTGACAACACAGAGATCTCTTAAATCTGGAGGATGGCTCCTGCCTCTTCCTACCCAATTTGCTCATCTTCAAGAAACACATCATTACTCAACGTTGAGCAATAACATTTAGACAGACAAATTAAATTGATTTTGATGTCTGGAGCCTTTAGCCTGGAGAATTTCACAGAACTTGGCCATATGTTCCTTTCTCCAACTTTCTTCTGGGACTGACAATTATTAGTGGTTACTCTTCAGGCATAGAGAGAACAAGTCAGCTTGGTCTGTAGCAAGCAGAGAAGCAAATTCCAGCAATTGCAGAGCACTGATCCTGGGGAAAAGTAGAGAATCCTCAAGAAAGTGAAGGAGCATACAAACAAATGCTTCAATTTTGATTGAGACAATCCCAAATTGTGAGCATGTGCGAGATACAGAGAAAGAAACAAAAAAACCCAGAACCAGATGGGAAATGAATGGACACTCCAAGGAGAAGTAGTAATAAGGTCTGCAAAACAGAGCTGTTTCTTCTGCAGTGAGGATCTGAAAACAACCAGCAGCTCCTGCTATCAGCTGGCAGAGCCAGCGGTGTTCAAATTGGGCTGATCCAGAATCTCCTCATTCTGTTTTTTAGGCTAGCAAGGCCACAACAAAGCACTTCAAAACTCAGATTTAGATACGACATGCAGGAGGACTTGAACATATGGTTTCCCCTTGGACAGTCCCTGGTAAGAGGGACATGTGCATGCTCAGGATTTACTTTTGGGATGATTACCACTGAACATGCAAGCCTAGAAATCTTGTATGTGGAGTCAGAATGGTGTTAACACCCATGGCAATGTGATATTAACACCTGGGATTTGTTTGTCCCTCCCAAATCCCACACAATCAGAGAGAAGCAAGCTGGTGCAAACCATGGTCCCTGGAATATGCTGCAGGAAGATAAAATGTCACCTGCACCATCTCCCTTCATCAGATCCACATAACCCCCCCAAAAATCCTCCATGTGAGAGCTCATTTCTCTCTCCTTTCTGTATCCATGCTACTGAGCATGAAAAATAGCTTCACAGTGTGAGCTGCTGCAGGGAGTGAGGAGGAAAGAGAAATATGACATGCAGAGGCTTCTGTGAAGCACAGGAAAATGTAATAGGAACGGGTGATGTTTTCTTAAAGCACACGCTGCTCTAGGTTGAGGTAATTACTTTACCAAGTTACAGGTAGGTAATTTATCGCCTTTTATTAACTTTTCCTGTCACCCACACTCTTCTTACCAGCTAGAATTATGTATCCCTCTCCTTAATTCAGCTTCATCTCTAGAGAAATGGTAAATGACACTTGACTAACTCCATCTATGTTTTTATTCTTTAGGGAAGACAGGTTGAGGTGAGGCACTCTGGAAAGAGACTGTGTTTAAAATATTTTACGCAAAAAAAAGCAGATGACAGATATACCCAGTCCCCCAGCCTCTCTGGTTCTCCTCCACACCACCTTTGCAGAGGCTGAGGTGCTGCTCAGTGCACAGCACACGTCAGACAAACCAAAGTTTGATGCTGGACACTTCCCCTCCTCCCCAGATAACAACAGCTGCGTGTATCAAACAGTGCATGCAGATGGGGAAGGAGGCTTGAAAAGATGTATTTGTCCTCTTCCACAGGGTCAGCACACTTCAGTGTTTTAAAAATACGGCCAGCAACAGCAGAATATGCTGGAGAGCAGATAGACCAGCAATGACCTACTGAAACAAGGTTTATTGGTAATAGATTAGCTGGGTATTCTGACTAATGGGAATGGCTTCATTTTGCTCTCAGTGCTACAACATGAGGTACAAACACAGGAGTTTATTAAAAACATTCAAGCACAGAGTGGTCCCGGAGGAGCAATGACAGAACTCAGGAAAAGCAACTGGCAGGCAAATCAAAGAGTAACCTTTTATCAAAAACCTGATAAACTCCCCTGTAAGTTCCCTGAAAGCATTTTCCCAACTCTGCAGACTATCATGACAATTTCTTGCTGGGAATAAATCCATGTGAGCAGAGAAATGGTGGGACTGTGGTGACAGCTCAGCCATTGCTTGCTTATCCTACTGACTGAAGTAAAGTTTTCAGATGGCAGCTACAGAAGTAGAATACAGAATCATAAAATGATATGATTGTTTGCTTTGGAAGGGACCCTAAGGCTAATCTTGTTCCAACACCCCTGCCAGGGACACCTTCCACTATCCCAGGTTGCTCCAAGCCCCATCCAACCTGGCCTTGGACGCTTCTAGGGATGGGGCATCCTCAACTTTTCTAGCCAGCCTGTGCCAGATGATGTTATGATATTGATTTTGTGGAGGTTTTCCCGCTGACATCTCTCTTACCCACTTCCTTCAATAATGTCTCAATTACTTCACAAGTAATTAACTGTCACATGGATGAATAAGTCAGGCATGAAACATCTGATTCAGAAAAAAAGTTCAGTGTGAAAACCACAAAATTCCATTAAGGGATGGGCTGAACCACAACCCTAACTCTGTGGTGTATTCCTTAGCCAGACATTGCATTTAGGTTTTAAGTTAAGAATTGACCAAAATAATGAATTAAAAGGCTATCTGAAAGCCATGCAAAACTGAGTATTTACTCCCACCCTTATAGCCTATGTCATCTGCTTGTGGGGTTGTTATTATCATAGGAAGAGGAGCAAAAGTATGACATCTTTTACATATTAAAACATAGATCAACCTATTCTGAAGAAATGTCATTCAGGAAGTCTGTTTTAGACAAAACAATCTTAAACTATCTTTCACTTAAGGAACTACAAAGTTTCTTGCCTGCAGGATTTTGAGGAGCTTGCATTCGGAAAGGCAAGCCTTTGTAAAAAGATAAATCTCAGTTTCATCAGAGCAATAAAATTAAAAAAAAGAAGATTAAAATCCCTAGTCACTTCAGAAAATTTTGATCAGAGCTGAATAGTTTGGTAGTTAAAGAAGGAGCTTGTCATTTTTACCTCAACATCCTCTCTTTCTGTCAACGTCAACCTTCCTTGGATAACCAAACCTCTGTCCTCCATTTTGCTCAGCTGGCAGTGTGTTCCCTGCCCCAATCTGCTGTCATTTGCAAAGGTCATGGGCTTGTTCCAGGTGAGAAGTTAAAAAGATTGGGTCCACCCATCCCCAGCCAGGCTGCTCAGTCCAGGTCACTGTCACCTGCTGCCCTAAAGGTGGCCAAAGTCACTGCAAACCAATTTTAAGAGCATCATTTCTCCCTCTGGAGACACCACATAACATCTGCTCTTCTCCAGGCTAAATCCATGCTGGGGTCTGCACAAACACAAGAGCTGGGGATGCTCTAAAGGCACAATGCTCCCAAAATTAACATCACTGCATGTACAATACAAGGCAAGAAACCCAACTTTGGACTGCTTTTTCCTCTCAGTGCCAGGCTTTGTATCAATTCCCAAGCAAGCAGTACAGCACAGTTGAACATCTGAGTCCCAGAGAAGTCCTCCTCCTCCTCATATTCAATTTTCCACTTGAGTAGCCTTTGTTCCAAGAATGTCCAGTGCTGTGACAGGAGTCAATACTATTAAGAAATTCCCTCTTTTCAGTGCTCCTCTCTTTGCATAACCCATCAGAAGGTTAAATCAAAATTCAATTCTACTTACTGAATCCTACTTGTATTTCAGCCTTAATTACCTAAACCATCATTACCCAAAGTGGATCAACACTCCTTCAAGGGAGCTCCTTGTGCCACCCAGGTCCTTTGGTGTTCTGCTGTGTCTCCTGGCAGCTCACTCTTCTCTCCTGCCACTTTAGAGCTCTTCCTTTCTTCCAGGCAATCTGCAGCACTCAGGGAAATAGAAGCAAAAGCCAAAATTCTTAGCAGGATTAACTTTATAATGAAAAGTACTGCAAACAGAGGTACTAGAGAAGAATGGTTCCGAAGAGTGAGGCAAATATGTATTAATTTTGGACAATACTAGATGAACTGTGTCAATTTTACATATATATTTTTTTCTTTTAATTCTAGTCTATGAATATCACCTGCTCAAATGGCAAACCCCAGAAAAAATGGGTATCCCCAGTTTCATCCCACTCTCCTTGGAAGAAAACAAAATAATTTGAAAAGCCTCTCAAATCACCAAGGGAAGGAAGATTATTGTAGCATCTGCCAACTGGATCCAAGGAGAATAATTTTATTTGGGTTGTAGTTCTTACTTGTGAAAGGCTAACTTCAGCCAGTTTGCTTTCCATGGGACATATTTGCTCTCACTCCATTTGCACTGATGTTTTGAGTAGTACCCAAGTGGAAAATAGAATTAACATGTTGAGTAAGCTTTATTCTTCTTTAATTTGTTATCGCTGTCATTAAGAGTCTTTTATTTTACTTTGGTTAATTGTCACAGGAACAGCAACAGAAATGTTATAAATCCAGGAATTCATTGTTTCATGGTAGAGTTTTTCCATGGGATGGGTCCTTTTCATTCATCATGGAGGAGTTCAGAAAGTGCTGGAAGCCGGAGGCTCTAGTAATTTAAAGAAACTGAGTAACACTCTTGCCATTCAGAAAGGGATAGAAATTAAGTTTTATTTTGATAGATGGGAATTAGCAAAGCAGATAAAATTTCCGAGCCAGTTGGGAGGCACCAGGGAACACACTTACAGATTCAGGTGCTGAAAAAGCACAAGCTTTTTCAATATCCTATTAACAATTTCTGTGTGCATGGTACCTCACTAGGAGGAAGGCTTCTCCTTCTGTCTTTGCTGCTCAACAATCACATTAAAAATCCTGCTTTTCCCTGTGAATTATCTACCTATGCATTTTATATAAGGTCAAAAAATATATATAAACCAGTATGTGTTTAAACTTTTATCAGACTTGGAAAACTCAGCCATCTTCAGGTTTCTATCCAATTATATAAAAGCAATTCAAACTGGATGTTTTCTACACCTATTTAGTCACGTAAGTCCTTCTGCAAATTTGTCTACAGTGCTCATGACAATCCAGCTTTTTCCTCTAATTTCCCTTGCCTTTCCATGTAATATGGTATTTGTCTTTTAATTAGATGTCACTACTTCACCAGCATTAACATCCACCAATGCCTGGATAAACAAAATAATGTAAAATCTCTTTGCCATTTCTTTCAAAGTTTGTATATTCCCATATATGCCCATGATTTCATTTTTGGTTGCCTTTGAAAACTCCTAAATGCAGTTATTTCACAGTTACTCAATGTAGTGAAAGCAGTAGCAAATTGTACCTCTAAACCCGGTTTCTAAAAATAAAATCATCACTTTAATCTTCACACAAGCCTCTTCCTTCTGCTCTTGATCTTCCAACTCCCCCTCCCACCTCTTCCAGCCAGCCATAACCAGGCTGTGTCATTCCACAAACCTCAGGGAAGACACACTTCTGCAATTTTTCCTTCAGATCATTTAAGCCAGGGACAGAAAATGCTAAGAGTCATTACTACAGGGAACTTCAGGCACTATTAAACAGAGAGCAGAGAAACATCCTTGAAATAAAACTCTTCAAACCTCGCTAGCAGCCTACATTTTTAGTTAGAAGTTGTACCTGCCGAACCAGCTCTCTGAATCCTCTGTAGAGCTTTATTTGAAATTGGGGCTTTGCTTTTCTCTGGATCACAGAAGCTGGATCTGTCTCATTACAGCACCCCCCACAGGACAGAATTTAGAAGGTCAAACTGAGGTGTACACATAGAAATCCTATTAAGAGACCCCAGCATGGTGCTCACTGAAGAGTCATTCAGTAACCAAGGACCACGTTTGTCAGTCTTGCTCAGCTGCTCTCTGATGGGTGGAAGCAGCAAGGTAATTTAACAGCTTAGCTAAACATTTAAAAGCACTGCAGAAGACAAGATTGAAAAAAAAACCACCAAAAAACCAGCATATCACGAACATCTAAATAAGCAGCAGAACTGTGAGCATCCATACTATTTTCAGGTGGGTTATTTATCTTCAAGCACACAGACTCTGGGCACAGATTGGCAAGAAGAAGGCAGGTCAACCTTCAGGTTTTATCTGAATATGAGCAGAACTTTTATGAATCACTAGTCAATCTTAACTCCTCTGACTTTGGGCTAAGTATAACGTTAATCACTTCAGCATGAATAGAGATTGATAACTGCTGGTTAAGAACACTCCTTGAGAAAAAGGTTAATTATGGGATTAAACATTAAAAACCTCTGTCCTTGCAATATTCTTCAGAACTGCTGGACTTCATTATTAAGCACGGCAAAAACATACTTTCAAAAAAACCCAAAAAAACCCCAAAAAACCCCTCAGAACATTCACGTATACAAACTTTACAAACTTACATGGCACTGCTAATCACTACCCTGCAGGTTCCCTGGCTTCGCAAATGAAGACACTTTCCCATTAATTTTGTAGTTGCCACCTGCAGTTTGGGGCAGGCAAACTTTTATCCTCTTGGAAAACAGACACGCTGTTATCCCCATGTATTCATTTGTCCTTTATTGTTTGCAAGCTTCACAAGCTTCATTTATAAAGAGAATTAAGGGTCCTAAATACCTGATGTCTTTGTTTATGCACGAAATTACACATTAAGGTAGGTATCATAATTCCATCTTGTATTTCTTCACACATGTAACAACTAACCTGAAATTACCAATCTTTGTATTAATTTTTTCTTTCTATACTCCTAGATACGCATCATAAACCCAATCAGGTTTTCTGATGTGCTTTAGCAGTTCTTCATTAGCAACAACTTATTCCTACATTTCAAGGCCTGTGACATCCCTTTTTCTGTCTCTGCCTTATTGTATCTGCATCCCATTTCTGCTGTGCCTGCAAATCAAGCACACAGGGCAGCTCTGGATGCTGAAGTAGAGATTAAATTTGTACAGGGGTTGTTGCATCTCTCAAAAATAAGCTGCACATTCAACATTTCAAATGAAAGGATCAGGAGAAGAGGAGCAGCCTATGACTGGGGACAGATCTGGTCATAAGAAATAAGGGAATGCTGTCAGGGCACATTAGAAGTTTAAACAAGATGAAAACCAACAAAAAACCCAAAGCAGGAAAAAACCAAAATCCAGGGATGAGAGAGATGCTCTGGAAAGGAGCCAGCAGCAAACAGCTCTGTGTATTTTGTCAGACAAGAATCAAGGGGTAAAGAATGAGCAGTGGAGAGGAGCCAGAATTTATGTTAAAAAAATTTTAAAATTTATAATTTATGGAGAGCAGGCAGAATTTATAAACCAGTGGGATTTGCTTCTGCATCAGAAACTGCATCTGTCCATAGCAGCACCAGGGAAGGAGAGGGAAGGAACAGGAGAAAACAGACCTCTAAGAGAGGCAGGTAAATAAATGCCACATTTGAATTTCAATGTTAGAGAGAACTAACTTATAGGATATATAATTTTGGTGTTTCTTAGTCAGGAAAAAGAAAAGATTTTGTCACATAAGATGTTGCTGCTAAGCAAGTAAATTCTGTGAGGTAAATTTATATGAGCTGGTATAAAAGACAAATGCTGTCAGATGGTAAGTGAAATTCAGGCTCTCTACAATTTACTTTTTTCTTTCTGTTCTGAATACAGGAGCACACACTGAAGTAATAAATTTAGGTCTGAAATTGTGACTATCCCAACTGTCAAAAAACACTTAAAAATTTGATGCACCAATGACCAACAAACAACTTTTCCTCAACTACAACTGGACTTTACCATCATACCATAAAGGGAATTTCGAGAGGATGGGTACATCCTCTTTGGCAGATGGAGATTGTAATTGCAGGCCAAAGAAAGACACAAGCTGCAAACAGGTGGGCAGAAGAGCTGGAAATGTGTGGGGTGAAGCACAGCTCTGCCTGTGCATCCCCACATGACCAGCACTGACCCAGAGACCGCAAACATCACAAAATACACAGAAATCTGCACTGGCTGTGGAAGTACTTGATGCCTTGACCTGGGATCTGCAGGCAGCAGAGGCAGCTGGAAGACAAGTTGTTCCCACCACGTGGAGAAAGAAGTCTCCATGGACAATGCACAATCCCAGCCACTTTCACACTGTTCTGTTTTTAATTCAGCCACAGATTATTTGCATCTTAGGCCACACTGACCCATGCCTTTGAATAAAGGATCATATTTTCTATGCAGTATTACCATCTCCCACTGGACAAATCCAAGGCTGTTTCTACTCTAAGTAGTTACTTTGCACTTTTCTGCCTCAGATTCAATCATTAGAATCCCTTTAAGAGAGCATTTATTGATAACATTTCCTACAATATTTAATTCTAAGAGTTACAATTAGGAAATGTAAATAACTGATGGTGCTGCCAGATGAATCCCATATTATTCAACTCTTAAGTTGAACAAAATCCCCTATAATTGATGGCTTATTTGCACAGGATGCTGTGAGACACTGGCTGTAAGATCAACATCCACTCCTGTATTTAAAGTTCCTTGAAACTACAACGCTTTTATCAAATAACCCCTCTCAGACTTTAAATTAATTAAAGTCTTTTCAGAACATTTTCATTCTGGTTAAATTATACCAAATCCTCTGTTCTTGGCAGTGTTTGGGTTTTTTTGATTTTATTTATAATAGCATTTACCTTTTTCTTTTACACATTTTCAACCTTTTTATTATTTTCACTTTTAGCCCTGCTTCCAAAGGCTACACAAACTCTCGACCAGGTTTTGCACTGCTCTCCCTTTGCATTCTTTTTCTTCCTTTCTTGCCTTCTATGCAACATTTACACAAACACAAAATGTGCAGAAGTATAAAAAAAATTTAAATTGGAAGGGCCCTGATCAAGAGCACCCAAAATGGATATATGTCACCAAGCTAGAAAAATGTTAGCAGCTCACTGAGACTCACATGTTTATCAATGTAGAGCAGTCACACTTCTCAGATACTACTTGGAAATAAAACTTGCATCTTTGATTTTTATTTGCGTGCAATTGTCTCCTTTTTTATTACATTTTTTTGTAGCAAAGCCTATCCTGAAAATAGGCAGAATTGATAAACTCTGTGCATAAACTGAGGTACCTAAACTCGAGGGTCTGAAAGGAAATAAAATTAGCATCTACAAGCACACTGCCCCCCTCCCTTGAACAGGCAACTCCTGACTGTCCACACTGCTTCTGTATGAAGCCAAACCAAACCCACCCTCCCAGCAAGTGCTCCTTTTTTGTTGTATTTTTCCTAAAGATGCTAAAATACACACTTCCATCCACCTATGCCCCAACAGGTTAGTACAGAAAAAACTGTAGGCACAAATAAATGAGCCATCACAGGATAGATAGAATTTCCAATTGCACAGAACACAAGGAAAACAGCAACTGCATTATATATCACACTGGGTTCATTTATTTAGACAAATGTAACTGAAATGTGTACAACTTTTAAACTGCAGAAGTGTAATAAAAATACCGTCTTTGTTGCTGCAATCTTGCAGATGGAATTCCAAAATTATTCCCACTGGGATTTTCCAGCTACTGTTGAGGTGCACTGACACAATTTAGCTGTTTCTTTCATTAAAAAAAATACTATACAAGGGTTTTGCCAGTGGAAGAATAAAACATTAGTGAGAGATCATATTTACTCTTACAGCAAGACTTTTAGGCTCATTTTTCTCACCTAGCAGTCTCAGGTAACCCAAGCCCATCTTTCTTGCTTTCCTCAAGTCACATGAAGCAGCAGAATCTGATTTTGTCGTAAATCTCAATTCTAGGTAACTTTCCATATTCTTGTGTGCGCACACACACACAAACCCGAGAGTTGACCATTTTTGGATATTTCAAAACAGCTATCAGCAGTCAAACACCACATTTGAATCAAACACCTCCCAAAATCACAGATTTTCACTGAAGGCTGTAGGTCTGCTGCGTGTCCTTCACTGAAAGGGTGATGAAGAGGGACCGCGGATCCTTTCTGTTTTTGCGGACTGTAATCTTTCCTTTCAGGGCCTCTCCTGCAAAAGTGAGAAGGAAATTGCTATGGTTACAGTATTGAATCACACACAGTAACAGCAAGGATGCACTGCATCCATGTTGCATGAGAAGCTGTTCCAAATTAATCAGAATTTAAAAGTATACAAAGGTTTCCTTTAAGTTTTTGAAGCTCTTGACAACAAAGCTAAGCCGAACTGCGGTTAAACCCGGAGAGATGCTGAGTTGTCTTGGAGGCTTCATCTCTCAAATGTTCACCCAAATTGCTGATATGCCAAAAATTTCACTTGTGATGGGGGTAAAACCACTGCATTCCTTGGATGTATTAACCATCCTGGAGTAAAACCATGTAGCTACAAAAGCCTATTCCACTTCCTACTGTGGTTTGTATTTGCACTGCATTTCATTTAAGCTCTGACTGGGTAATGCTTTTATCTGGCAGGAAACTACCACAGACATCTTTGTGGCATTTCACGTGTATGCACTATCAACTGCAAGTTTTGTTTTACAGAGTGTCAGTGTCGTAACAGTTGACAGGTACGTCCTTCAGTGACATCCAGAGCAAATGCTTTCACACAGAAGGTAAAAACTTAATCTCAATTTATCTTCAGTCCTCACTAAGGCCTTACATTTAAGGTGTATTTGTAAATTTAGGAATATACAACACACAAGTATAAACACTTACATCTGTAAATCTGTACATTTAGAAAGGCCACTGCTGAGTCACCTCATCCCATCATTTTAAACCCACAAGAGCTACATCCTAGCAGAAGATTCTTGCTGAACACATTAGAGCAGGGCATGATCCCAATCTACAGCAGAAGTTCCCTGCTACTTTTCCATCAGGCCTCCCTTGCCCCATTCATCTTCATCCCTCACACCAGCCACATCCACTGTTGCTACTTTTCTATCTCAGTGGATCCAAAGTATTTCCCAGCTGTACATTACTCACTGTGGTTTTAAAAGCCATTGTTAATATCCCGTTAAAAAGCTTTCTTATAGCAAAATGAAGACAAATGGTAATTTCAAAACCAAGCCGATTTTAAATTCAGGAAGAATCTTGAAGTTCTCCATTTGGCACAATTCTCAGTTGCATCCACAAACACTAAACTGACACCAAGTCCACATTATAAATTATAAATGCAGGACATTTTGTCAAATGCTACAGTGCAAATATCAAAGAAAGCTTATCAGCAAGAACAACTGTAGTACCAAGGATCAAGAGAAAAAAAAATTTTATCGTTTTGGTTGCTTTTTTTTTATCATGTAACAGTTAGCTGAAGACTCCACTACAATTCCTGTGCAGCTTTGTTATTAGGAATCAAGAGATTGACATAACACAATGCAATTTGCAGAGAACTGTGAAAACGGTTTCACAGATTATTTAAACACAGACAGAGTTGCCACACAGCAGGACAAGGTAAAGAAAAAAGGGCATTATAGTCTCACTCCAGCTAGGAAGTTTAACCTAATTGGAACACACAGATTTCCGAAACTGCTACAAAATGACCTATTTGATTAATTTTAACATCCTGTGATAACAATTCAGTAAGACTAAAGAGCCTCTGAGAACTAAAATTCCATGATTTCAATTAATCCATACTTCAATCTTCCTGTTTAAAACATCCATACAAAACAACAAAATAAATGAAGCAAAAACTTGAATATAATTCCATAAATAGCTGATTTCATAGAACAGAACCCTCAGATTCTGTTTGTAAAGACACTTTATGAAACAAAGCGTTCCATTCAATTTTTCCCAGCTATTCCTTATGCTGTAACCACATTAAATCTGCTTTTCTGAGCAGCCTTTTCTGAGAGCTGAAGCAAACAACAGCAGTAACAGAAAGGCAGTTCTGAACAATTAATCAATGTCATGTAGATAGAAAATGACGGATGTTTTCCCCCATTCTCTGTCCTAGGAGCTGCCTGGAGGAAGCTGTCTCTGGGACTCAGCTGCATCACCTTGCTCTTATCACGCTCAGCTGAATGCAAGTAAACCACACAGTGCCATTGCAGTTTGATTAGGACAAAACTGAATCCATTACCATCCCCTCCCTGCATTTTTATTATTCCCTGGGGAGGCTTGAAATTTTTCCCCAAATGGAAAAAGCAGAAGAGTTCAGGAGAAGTGCTGTGTAAGCTTGGCTAGTACAGGAAAAAATACATCCCTGTGTCCATATTGACTCCCTGTCATGTAATGCATGTGTGATTGCAGGCTCTACAGTACATGTGCTCTGGACACTCAAACCAGTTTATTTTGGTTCTGACTTATAACACCAGTAAAACTCTACGCAATTCCATCTGTCACTTCTGTTTGTGCAATGCAATCACACATGGGGCAAGCCTGCAGTCCGTGAGCCAAGGTACTTCTCAGTGTAGAGATCCCATCTCACTAAGAGCGTTCAGGCCCAACAAATCATGGTTTTTTTCAGTCTATACAGGATTTGATCAAGTCTAAAGATTCTACATAATCCCTTGCATGGATATCCATAACATCTACTTAAAGCTTGAAAAAACCCATGGCAATGAGCTTGTAATGTAAGGAAATACCCTGCCTTTCAATATAACTTGGTGTCTCCTCCCTCTTCCATCACAAAAAAGACTCAAAGGGTCACCAAAGGCAGCCAGCAATCAAGGTCTTTCAGGTTTCCTTCTCTTCTGCCTGTGGAAGAGTTTTATGAAGCTAACAGTAAGAACAGAACACAGTACTCAAACCATTCTTTATTCTGAACCCCATTAAAATTTAAGAATCTTATGAAAGAGCTCACTGGAATTGTTTCAGAGAGCTGCCAGAAAGCTGCAGTGAATTTGGGCTAAAGACACCGTAACTACTGAGCTGCTGGTGAAAAGTGCCTTTACAAATCCCCTGCACTGTAAAGAACCACTGAGGGGGTTTGCACCCACCCTCCCTCCCTCACAAACCAGCAAGATTTGATACTGCTCTTCACAATAACGTTGTCCTTGTTGGAAGCCGACAATTTAAACATGATCTAGTTTAAGTAACAGCCCACTATCTAATGCAACACTGAGCTCTGGCATGCAACAATAAAACCAGCAAGTCTCAAAAGCATTACTCTGGAAGAGCTGGATAAAAAGTAGTTTCCATATACCATCTATCTTCTGAAAACGAAAAACAAGAAAAGACTGAAACACTTTGTGGTGGGACCAAGAGCATTTCCCTTAAACTCAGGAAGATCCTTAATCCTCCCACTCACTTTCTTACCCTGCAGGCACCTGCAGCTGCGCACAGACTGCCACCTTGCCCTTTGGCCACTTGTCCTACTGAATCTCCAACCCAGTGTGATGCAAAGAGCAGTTTCTGTTTGAGCAGTAGCCACTGCCTTTTGGTATCGCCCATCTGCTCTGTGATACCTTTCTCCCGGGCTGGCTTTTATAACCCATGCAGCTGTTTGACAACTCCTGTTAAATCACTGTTCACCCTCTGCTGAAACTCCACTGAGGCTCTGTCTTGTCCTTCCATGCTCTGAGTATATTCTCTGAGGAGTTTTTGTACCAAATTGACAGGTTTCAATTGCCCAAGACAACCTAGGAACAAGGCTACTGCAGAGAAGTCTGTGCTGCCAGCTGAGTAAGGCAGGACAGGCTTGTGTGGCTGCCTAAGGTAATGTGTGCACTGCAAGTGACAGAGATTCCCACATCTCAGGTACCACAAATAATTGCCACAGGCAATGATGAAGGGCAGGTCCTCCAAAATGTAGAGCTGCCATGGCAAAACTCACTCACCTAGAATTAGTCTTAATTTACCACTTTTTGTAGTGGAGATTCTAAACTGTAAAGCCTTGTCCCAGGCTTTCTCTCTCAGCAGTGTGATGAAATTCCGAGAAAATTAGGTGGTTGCTGCTGTTTGAACCATATCCCCTTGCAGCTGCAGAACTTGCAAAGGGAGGCACAGAATGGCACTAGTCCATCCAAGTTTTCCTGTCTAAATACAGAACTTCTATTATATTTCAATGAGATAGGACAGCTATAGGAAGAGATTCTCTCAATTTAGTGCCTGAAATACACACCTAAAAATGTTTCTGAAAACTCAGCAGGGTTATTTTAAAATGCAGATTTTGATAAATACAACATAAGACATGCCAGATTTAGTGTGACCTCAAAACTCAAGTTTTAACATTTACTAGATTTGAAAAGCCAGCATAATTTTTGGAGGTGCCACTTGTAAATAAACAAGTGACAGAATTCCATAGACACCATGTTGCATCTGTAGACAGGCAAAACAGACAGTAAAATCTTAATTAGGAACCAAATTATCCAACTGGGATATACAATATTGAAGGATTTCAGTATAGGATCAAAACATTCAGACAGATTAATTGTGCCTGCGTTGTTTTCCTACTTTTAATAGTGCTGTCTAGGTAGACAAATCAACATTCTTTCAATCTGTAAATTTACAAACAGCTTTCCAATTACAGAGACTGGGGAGCTAAAGATAATCAAGGATTTTACAGGAGCTTAGTCATGTGAGTTCTGCTCCAGCTTTGCTGTGCTAGCCCTTTTAACACTGTAGAAAAACAAATCAAGGTTTTATTTTCACTGCAAGGCAATATCAAGAACACGAAATGCCGACAATAGGCTGTTTTACTGCTAATAGAATTTGCCTGCATACAAACCTGAGTTTTAACTTAATGCATTGCTACTGAAAAGATTCTGGGGGCCCTTTAATTTTTGTAAGCATTTTATTTAGTTAGTAAATTCTTGAGACAACCAAGTGGCAATGATGTAATCTTTTGTTTGCTTAGCAGGAGTATTTCAACAAACAACAAAAGGAAGAGACTCATTTTTGGACCATTAATAAGGAAAAGATACTGCTTTGGCATCTCAATTTCAATCGTCAAAATAAAGACATGTTCAAGCTATTAAAAGGGCCCTAAGAGAAGGCTTGTACCCTGTAGGGAGTCTACAATACATCACTGTTTTGTCTGAGAAAATGCAGGATATATTGCTTCTTTCTCCAGTTTCTTTAATTTTAATTGCTTGCTAAGCAGTTAAAGCATATCCAACATGTGATTCCATTTTGTTTTGACTTGACTGAAAATCAGTTTCAAGTCTCTTGTCACAGCCTGTGAGGAAGAAATTGGCTTTGCAGAACACATGAGCAGTAAGAGGTTATCCCCCATTCACACATTAAATCTAAATGAAATGAACAGAAATTATCCATTAAATACAGCCATTTGCATATACTCATTATAAACAAAGCTATCTACCACAGGTATCAAGCTGAAACTCAGTGGCAAATCAGAAGTATTAATTACATGTAGATTTTATTGCCTCACTCCCCAGACACTTGGATTCAGAATTAACCTCTCCCACTTCATCCCAGAGATGCACAAATATCACACATGAAGTGCAGGTTGCAGCAGGACTGGCAAAGGAGGCAGGATGAGCTCCAAGCCCCATCCTTTGGCTTGCAACTGCTTGGGTCTGTTATCATTAGACTAGATCAAAACATTCAGTCTTTTTTATGGCTGAGAAAATAGATCTATTTTTACAACAAATAACTGGCATCAATCAGCTGAGAAAATTAGCTAGTTCACGCTGCAGAACAAAACAATTTTGCTATGGCATAAAGGAGCATTTTCCAGTTAAATGCCCAGCAGGTTTGGATATCTGTAAGCTCAACCTCTTTTACAGCGCAAAACCAAATACAATCAGTGCTTTATAACCACTCCAGGCATAGCCCCAAAAGCTATAAAGCATCTGATAAGGGACTTTTAGTCAGCCTTACTATTTTACTTGGAATTAAAAATCTGAGGGAACCATTTTTCTTCACTGGGGAAAAACAGCCACTGTCCTGTCTGAAAGACACTTTCAGAACAAGAAAACATTTTAAATGGGCTTTATACCAGGAAATTCCTCTTTCACAACCTACTAAAATGCTACAAGCGAATGCCATCATGGGAACACTGGTCAAGCTATTGCGAGACTCAAATTGCATTATTTCTGTTTATTTTCCAATATTTACTAGAAAAAAGAGTTTATCTTGACCAGTGGCATTCTGGCTTGGATCTGCAATAGTGTGGCCAGAGGACCAGGGCAGTGACTGCCCCCCTGTTCTGGGCACTGCTGAGGCCATGCCTCAAATCCTGGGGTCAGTTTGGGAACACTCACTACAAGATGGACATTGAGGGGCTGGAGTGTGACCAGAGAAGGGAACCGAGCTGGGGCAGGCTCTGGAGCACCAGTCTGCTGAGAAGCACCTCAGGGAGCTGGGAGGGCTCAGCCTGGAGAAAATGAGGCTTAGGGGGGACCTTCTGACTCTCTACAACTCCTTGGAAGGAAGGTGTAGCCAGGTGGGAGCTGGTCTTATCCCAGGTAATGAGGAACAGGACAAGAGGAAATGGCCTCAAGTTGCTCCAGGGGAGGTTTATATTGGACATTAGGAAAAATTTCTTCATGGAAAGGGTTGTAAAGCACTGCAACAGGCTGCCCAGAGAAGTGTACATGGTTTTAGTGGTGCCTTTGGAAGTGCACGGGTAATGGTTTGACTCGATGATCCTAAAGGTCTTTTCCAACCTAAATGATTCTACAAATATATTTAGTCACAAGTGCATCTTATTTGCTGTTTCTCGCATTGCCTGTACATATATCTGAATCTAACAATTTATACAGAAGGTTGGTGAATACTGGCAAACACAGAGAGGGATGTAAAGGTTTCAAATGATGCAAAATGTGTTTAATAGAGTTACTTTTGCCTCCAGTTAACTTGCATTAAGAAAAGTCCTTTTGAAGACAGAAAGTTTCCCCAAAAGCTCAGTGCACTTGAGTGGAGCTCAGTTCAACATGCCAGGCTGAATGCAAAGGGGTAACAAGCAGTGCTAATTCATTAACAAGTGGGACAAGAGAAACAGCAGGAAATGCAACTGGAAGTATACTGCAAAATGAGTTTGAACAGTTTGTTTAGTTGATAAAATGGAAAGACTGAAGAAACAAAAAGTATGGCTAATCACAAATTATTGAGATGAATATTCAAGTCACTATTTTGACAAAGATAAAAATATAAAAAAGGAAGATGGGGAAATTTTACTTATAACAACATGTCTTGAGGGGGAAAGATGCTTGGAACAATGAAGGAGAAGGGTCAACGTCAGAGGAAATGGTTTTTCAAGAAAAATCACCTAAATTAACATACATTCCTACATAAGTATCAGGAATCACCTTCTGCCCAATGGGTTTATGGTATCCTGAGCAACAAATATCCTGCAGAAATTAAAACTGGGATTACAAAAGAAAAGGAAATTACATCAAGAGTTTCTCTCAGAATCTTCTCTAACACTAGGACAAAAGGTGGACAATCCTAGATTTACGCAGTAATTTTATATAAGACAGAAAACCAGACAGAATCGGCAAAAGGATGGGAAAGGGGAACTCCAATAATTACAAAGAGAAGGAGACAGGCAGAAAGAAAGAGAAACATAGCTGTAGCAAGATTTGTTATGGGAATGATGTTGAGAAATATGAGCTAATAAAAAGGAAGGAAGGAGTTACAGCACAAATGATCTTGGAAGGTCAGCCTGGTTGTGTTCACTGCTTCAGAGCACATTGTTTCTGCAGTTGCCTTCAGAAAGTCACCACACCTGGACTAGAACTCCAGGCTGGGGCACACCTCCCAGTAATTTCACACATTTGGAAAATGTCAAATGATTCTGTAATATAAAATAATGTGCATATTTTAACAAATGTCATTGCATTCAAAAAAAATTCACTCTGTGACATTGAGATGTAATGAGTAGCAGCAAGGAGACCTTAGTCAGCCTGGTCTAGAAAAAGAATCTGAAGAGAACACAAGCCAAGTACGAACGCACCAAAGCGCAGGTGCACCCCAAGAAGTGACAGGACCTAAGAAAACACACAAAAAATTGTTTAAGAATATAAAGTCAAAGCATGAAAGACAGAAATTATTTGTCAGATAGCATAGACCACAGTTTAGCATTTAGGAAAGAAGCTCCTGGTAAAATGTTGCCGTGTCTGATAGCTGGAAGAGCCAACTACAAAAGCAGTTCCACGGAGTGCAGATGCTGCTTTCACCATCATCATTAAGTGTGTTAAAAGAGACAATGTTCCACCTGTGTCAATCCTTCTCTACAACATCTCTAAGCCTTTTGATCTCGAGTGCTCATGCAGAATCCACATAAGGTTTTGTAGGCCTTCCCCCCAACATGTCTGATAGAAAGACAACTGATTCATCACTGGGTAAGAGTTCAGCAGTGGTGAGTAGATATCTAGTGACCAAGTGGATGAAAATAAAACACCAGCATCAAAATTTAACTACTTCATTTCCTTTGATTATAAAAAGACTGGGAGAGTCTGAAAGAAAGGTCTACAGGAATAAGAGGGCAAGACTTAAAATTCTTGACCTGTTGGATGTCCATCCTCTTGCATGACCATTCTATGAGGGTCATGGATATACTTGTGTCTATAAATTACGGAATATTTGACTACTTGTATAAAAACGTATTTTCAAGACTTCATGACTAGATCTAACTAAACCACTAAGAAGCACCACTTTAGTCTCCAAAACCTTACCTCAACAATTTATCATCTGAATTTTGTGTTATCCCTGATGACAATAAAAACCCTTTTATTTGCATCAAATTCAAGGTGAAATCATTTTATACAAATTTACAGTGTATCAAACTAACCCATTCAGTACCTCAATGGCTCAAGTTCATGGCTGTGAGTTCTTTAAATCTGTTTTCAATTTACAGTGGCAGATAAAACCTGTGCATATATTTATGAGTCATTTAAACACAGGATAGTTCAGGAGGGCTACAAGAAATCCTGTGCAATCACTTGACAAATTTGATACTTCAGAATATTAGCAATGTTAAAATTAAGACAATATCGATAGCAGTGTTCTGGTCTTACATTTTTCTGCCTCAGAAACGCTTTGATACAGAACTTTTCTCACCAAAATTACAGTATAGAGCTATACAGTATAAGATATATGCCCACTTACAAGATACTTATGCATCCATTTTTGTGCAATTTTAAACATTTATTTTATACACAGATGCTTTGCTGAGACAAAAAAAATTCTTCAAATGCAGCTGGATGATGTATTTACTAGTTTTTTTTAACGCTTATGTAATTTTTTAAGTATTTTATACCTAGATTTAATGGCAACAGCAGCATAACACACCCACTGCTGCACCCCAACTGAATTTAAATATACCTGCTTCTACAGGAATTGGCTTCTCCAGGAGAAAAACTGTCTGTTTCCAGTGTGTTTTGGTACACTGGGGACCAGTTGAAAACAAGACCTGCAACGGGAGAGTTCAAGAGTTTGATTAAAAACAACCTTTTTCATATCACACCACATCAATCAATTACCAAACACAAATGCATATGAAGTCTTTGCCACAGCAAAACAGACTCACTGCCAAACATTTAGAGGCAAAATAAAATACAACACCTGCCTCATCTCTCAAAGACATTTTTAAAATGCATAACCCCCAATACTCACCTTGTTGCGACAGTTCTTCTCAAAAAATATATCAAAGTAACCAGCAATTGCCTATAAAAAAAGAGGTGAAAACATAAATACAATAAAGGAGTAATAGTGACACTCAAGAAGAATTCTATGATACATATATGTGTTTATTGGAATTTCTACTCCTTTTCATGCATTTACCAAGAGCAACAAGCTTGTATTTATGCTTTCAAGTATGCTAGAAATCCTAGGTAAAAAAAAAGAGCTGCCATCACAGCTTTGCTCTACTTGAGAATATTCAGCTCACTGTAACTGTGTTTTATTATGTATCAGATTTTAGTATGAGTTTCCAAAATAACCCACACACCTGAACTACCACTAGAATTCTGCATGAGAAAACAGCCTTTCAGATGTGCAAACTCAGTCCCCATCCTGTCCTTGACCCTCAGCAGACACACACCAGGTATTTGGGATTCTGCATGATGCGTTCGTTCACTGAACAGCATTTCCACAGAAGCTCCCTGTGCACAGAGACAGAACACAACCAGGCAGGGAGTATTTTTCTTCCTCTGCTACACACATAAGTAAAGAAAAAATTCACAAATGCTTCTTGCTAGCCCTTCCAGCAGCTAATAGCTTCTAATTGTAACTCTCCATATGATTCCTTCTCTGTCTCTCCTGCCATCCCACTCCCAACCTCAACTGCCTCTCTCTTCAGTGCTTAATTCTTCAGTGGGACTTTTCTTCCAGTTTGAAAAGGAAAAGAAATCATAGAATGGTTTGGGTTGGAAGGGGCCTTAAAGATCATCTCCTTCCAACCCCCTGCCATGAGCAGGGACACCTTCCACCAGACAAGGTTGCTCCAACCCCATCCAGCCTGGCCTTGAACACTTCTACGGGTAGGGCAGTCACAGCTTCTCTGGGCAATCTGTGCCAGGGCCTCCCCAGCCTCACAGGGAAGAACTTCTTCCTAATGTCTAATAAAGTGTTGATGCACAAAGCAGTATATCGATACTATTAGCTGCGCTGCTTTCTTGACAAAAAAAGGCTTGTGAGAGTCCCAGAAATTCAAAAAATTCTAATAAACAACTGGAAGGTGCTAATAAAACCTCCATTCCAGTTTCACCTGTGAAATCCTGTCCACGCTCACCTTTATTTGTTTTCTCCTGTCCTGTGAGGAGGCTAAAGCACATCAGACCCTGGTGCCAAGGCAGTTGTGCTTTTCTATCACATGTCCACCTGAAGAAATGACCCAGAACAGAGCTCTGGAGCAACTGCAAGCACAGCTGAGTTGAAGTTCCTCAGCTGGGAACTCTATCCCTGTGACATCCCCACATCAGCTGCATGTGCGTTCAAACGAAGTACCAATGCAATGATGACAAGCCTATTCCATGAAAACTCACTGCAAACAACCTCTTGTAACCTCCCTCTTACTGCACCAGGATTTTTCTCCTAGTCCAAGAGCAGGAAATTGGTTGTTCTGAAGAGCGACAAAGGACAAGTGCTGTAGTACACTGTTCACATAGATTCACACATAGATTGTGAAGGGAAAATATGTCAAACATGCTTACAAAATTAGGGTATAGGGTTTTACCATTATGAAATATATAATCTGAATAACTCATTCTGGTATTTTTTCTCTGTAGTCTAAATCCAAAAAAGACGTTATCAACACAGTGGAGAATACAATGTGTTAAAGCAATAAAACACCTGCATTAGCTTTTCAACTAAGGGCACTCCAGACAAGCCTGACAAGTTCCAAATTGCAATGTGGCTAAAAAGTTTAAAAAAGCCAAATCAAAACTATGGAGACACTGAGAGTCCTTCATGACAAATGAGGAACAGACAGTGGAAACAGCGACTCTTCCAACCCTTTAGTAAAGTCCTATCACTCAATCTGAGAATCTCATTCCCAGGTGAATTAGAGCCTTGTCTCTAATATGCCTTTTGAGTAAAGATTGAGAAGGTTTTGACAAAGTTCTATCGACCCTTCAGACTACTTTTATTGATGCACAATCTTTTCTGGACATTAGTCAGAGATCTAGCAAGTCATAAAACTATTTTCAATCATCAGGTCAATACTGCTGGTATACTTACAAATAAAACCCAGGATATGATTACTGCAGGAAAACAACGTTGTGACAACAAAAATATACTGAGGAGAAAAAAGATCTGGCTTCCAGAGAAAATCAGACAATCAAGTTACATCTTGGATCAAAAAGCCAAAAGCTCCAAGCAGACAGACCATAGCTAAGGTGGATGCAATTATCCATACACTTGGTACCAAGAGGTGACAGAAACACCTTACATGCTACCCCAAGAAAGGGCTCCAGATAACTATTTTTTGGGGTCAAGTTCAGGTTGAAAAGAAACTCAGTTACAAGCAAAGAAACTGTTCCCCTGCTGCCTCCCCTGTGCTAAGGGAAACAGGATTTGTACCTTTTGTAAATGAATAGGATAAATAACTATTCCATTCTTTACAACATCAGTGGTTTCTCTATCTGAAACAACCTGAAACACTGACTTTGAACATGTAATCCAGAGGTAGTAATAGGAATTATTACACATCACAAAGATCACCTTAATCAGTGCTCCAGGGATTACAGAGAACAAGAGTTTCGCATTGATCAATTAATTTCTTCTTGTTATGTTCTAAAATGGTTAGATGTCCTTCAATATTGAAGACTGAAATAATTGCTGAGACAAAAGAAACCAAAAATCAAAACATAGAATTGCTTAAGTTCCTGGGGATATGCTCCTGTGAATAGCTCTGGGCATTCCCCAAAATTCTGGCAGTTAAAACTGGGCAGTGCAGGCACCCCAAAACCAAAATGCACACTGCGGGGAGTTGTGTCAAGAGGCAACCGCAGCTTGGCATAGCTAAACAGAAATTATATTTTTTAAGTTAAATACGGAGAGAGTCTGAATGATGTTTTGAAAACTAACTGTAAGAGTGTGTTATGCAATTGAGAAATTTGGTGAGTATCTTTCATAATAATTTTCAAACTGTTTTTGAGCCAACTAAAAGAATCAACCACACACACAGTTGGTTTGATGATTTTCTTTCTGAAATTGGTTACAACCACGTTAATTTGTTTTTACCAAGAGTGTGCTTGATCTCCATCTCCTCCCTCATATTTTAAACCTCTGAGAAAACAAGAAGTCTAATAGCAAACCCAGTAGCTACTGACCACCTGCAAAATTTGTCTAATATTCCCTATGACAGCTATTCCACAAGCCAATTATTTACAGTTGAGGAAATACAGAAAGAGAAAAAGCACAGAATAAATACATCCCACTCTGATGCACATAGCCTGTGGATTACCCTTCTAAAATAAGAAACTGAAAGTTTAAACCTGCTGTTCAACAGAAACAGTTATTTGCATATACTCAGGTAATAATATCCAGCTCAACTCTATGCCAAAGCCTCCCAGTAATTCCAGCCTTTATTAACTACCTTCTTTTCCTCTCCCTGACTTCACATGGAAGATTTCGTGTGTTAAGATTGCATGTGTTGCCCTGCCAGTAACATCACTTTGAAATGCACTCAATTTATCCAAATTAGATATTATTTTCAAGAAGTAAGTTCAGTTTTATTTATGAACAGACATCCTATAGGAAGTATTAAATTCACCAGCTGTTCTCAAGAAATTGATTGTTTTGTATGGTCCTCCACAGTTTGTGTACATCCATACACTCATTCAAACACGGTACTATGCTTAAAATTGGAATGATATTGTTAATTATATATAAAATGATATATGAATTTTGAATTATCTTTCTGCTGTTTTGAGCCATTTTGTTTGCCTCAGACCAAAGGGATCCCAAGCCAGCTCCACAGATACCTACAGACTCCTTACAAAGAGCACACCTGGCCTTCCCAAAACCTGGCAGGTGATTTTGTAGAATGACACAAGAAAGACTGAGGTGCTGGAGAGGCTTCAGAGAAGGGAATGGAGCTGGGGCAGGGTCTGGGGCACAAATCTGATGAGGAGCAGCTGAAGGGAGCTGGGGGTGTTTAGGCTGGAAAAAGGAGGCTCAGAGGGGACCTTCTCACTCTCTACAACTCCCTGAAAAGAGGCCTTGAGAAAATGGCCTCAGGTGGCACCAAGGGAGGTTTAGATTGGATATTAGGAAAAATTTCTTCCCAGAAAGGGTATTGGAATGGACTGTCCAAGGAAGCAGTGGAGTCTCCATCCCTGGAGTGGCTCAAGTGATGTGAATGTGGCACCTGGGGACATGGCTAAGTGTGACTTAGAAGTGCTGGGTCAGTGGCTGGACTGAATGATCTTCAAGGCCTTTTCCAACCTGAACGGTTCTATGCCTCTGGAAAAGTATTGAAGGATACAAAGGAGCTACACAGTCCTAATTATTTGTCCTCTAAATGTTTTGCAAAAAGCTTGATACAAACCATTAGAATCTCTGCTTTTACATGCAGCAGCCATCATCACAGAATATTCTGAGCTGCAAGGGACACACATAATGATCATTGAGTTCATGGCCCTTATGGGATTGATCCCTCAACCTTGGCATTATTAGCACCATGCTCTGACCAACTGAGCCAATGGCTCAGTCTTGCTTGAAAGAGCTATGCAGACTCCAATCGCTGACAGCACCACACGAGTCTGTTTCAATACACTCAAAAAATCTCTAGATCAAAACAACCACCACCATTCTTAAGGTGTATTACTGTAAGCATTGCATCAGTTCAGAAATGATCTGGTACCCCAATTAACGTATTGGGGGAAAAAAAAAAAGGCAGAAGTTAAAGTACACACAGATGATGCTTTCTTCAATTTTATCTACAATCACTACTCCTGTATATTTAAAACCAAAAATCTCAGAAATCTAAAAACTGACACAAATCAAAGCTCCAATACTCGATAATAAAAAACTAGCTATAAAATTGTGGGTTTGGTTACTATCTTCTTTTAAGGAGTTTACGCCTTCCCTTCTTTCTCTTTGTAACTTGTTGGTGTTTTATATTGAAATGCACAATTATGTATCTTTTCTGTTTAAGTGCATTTCAGAGAAATAATTTTATAGAAGTGAAGTTCAAAATATTTTCCTTTCATTTCACTTTTAAATACTACCACAAACTGAAGCAGTTATAACAATGACAAACATCTATTAAATATGCAGTACTACAAACAAAGAGATTTCCAGTGTTTATAACTTGAAGGAAGATTAAGTCTTCCCCTCTTGTTGTATAATTTATCACATGCAGCAAAATATAAGGAAAAAGAAATCACTTACAAGTGGCATACTAGAAGCAATCACAGTCACATGCATATTAAAATGAAATATAGAGCTGGCCAGATTTTCATTAAAGGTGACATCTTTTTTACAAGAAGTCAAGCTAAAGAAAGGAACAAGCAAATAACTTCCCCATACATATTAGATGATGCTTTACAACTACTGCATTGGGTTATTTTTCTTTTTTTTTTCTTTTTTTTTTAAGCATAATGATAACAGTTATTTCTCCTTCTGCAATTTCTCCCATCTTTTTGCTATACCTTTGACAGATCATTTACAACTTCACCTACAACTAATCAGTAAGAACTTAAACCTTCTCTGGAAACATCTTTCAAGTGCCAGTCTCCTGAATACCATGAAAGAGGAAAACAAAAATAATGACTTCTAAACCCGTAATAAATAACTGCAACTCCAGCCTGACACATGTTCAAGTCTCAAAGGACAGTAAATATTAGGAAACACTACAAAAATATTATTCTTCCTGTTCTCCAATAATGTGCCAGGAGAAAAGCTGAGCTATGAGGACAAAAACTCCAACCTCAGAACAAAGCCAATATATTTACCCAGGGAACTAAGGTGGTCAAATAAAGAATGAAGGGAACGTTTAGGATTAGACAAACATTAACAGATATACATTACTGAGTCTGCAAAACAACATCTTATAAAGGTCAATGAAGTTCACTCATCTAAGAATAAAATATTCCTGAAATTAAAATAGCAGCCATGAACTTCCACCCGATTTTGTCAGCCCCACATTTTGATGAAGAGTTCATGTAGCTTAAGGTCTTCATTCATCACCAAGAGGTTTCTAAGGTGTCCATGCAAACATATAAAAAAACCTGTAAATTAAGCAGGTCCTCCCAGCAAGATTTACTTGTCTTCAAACCGTTTGTCTTCTCCCCCAGGTAAATGATTTCAAGACTATTTTTCCTACTCGTTTATTCACATAACATGTACCAAATAAAATAAAACCACAAAAAGCTTTAACATACAATAAATGAGTATTAGTACATATTATTTACACTCTTCCACTCAGAGCCTTTAGCTGAAATGCAAAGAAAAATCTAAATTTTAATCCAAATACATCTGAATGCTAAGGCTTTTTTTCTAAAGAAAATGGCTGGCTGTAAATGCAGCATTTTAACAGGACAAAACAAATGAGACTGCTCAATTGCTTCTGAGAACTCAAAGGCAACCTTAGCAATTCACTTAGGAACAAGGAAATTAAAAATTATCATCATCGCTATCACCTACAGTGAGTAATTTATCATTCTTGCTCTTCACTAGTATCATGTTCCAACAGTGAGTGGCTACAACAAATACAATTAGACAGCTGGCCACAGAAGTGGGAGATAATGTGCTTTTGATGGAGTTTATCCAAGCATGGAGATGGAATGTTTGTCATCCATGCAGCAGAGTTGCTGCATTTTTATCACAGGGAAAAGAAACCCCTGGCAATTAAAATCCAGTGATTTTGTGTTTTAAAGATCAATAATCTGGAGATCACTGCAGAGGAGGCTACAGATAAGTAAATAGGTGAGAAGGATAAAACCTGATTTGTAACATGGCAGAGTAGTATTTCCTTTACTCAGAAATCAGGCATTCAAGGTGGGTTTAACTGTGGTACCCACACCAGATTTCCAGCTTCTAGCTCAAAAAAATTTAGTTTCTCACCTAAGGTTGGAACCAAAGATTCATATGTTAATACTGCTTGTTGGCTCCCAAGTGGAAGACTGGACATTAAGAAATGAAACTACTTAACATTTAAGAAAACTTTAACAAGCAAAGAGTTTTCCTTAGAATAATTTTCTCTAGTCAACTCAACTTCCTTTTTCCTCCTGACGGTTTTAATACATCAGTCACGTCCTCTAGTTCATTATCCTTCTTTCACCCCCTTCCTCCCTCCCACTTTTTATACACATCCTCTGCTCTTTGACAAGATCTCCCGGGAGCAATGAAGAGATACTGCCATTTTCCTCTCAGGGGATATTGTTATTCAGCTAGGAAAGATCAACCTTGATGGACTCACGAGGGAAATGCTCGCAAACAAAAGAGAAAGTTTGTCAATTGATTTCTATACTGAGGGTAATCACCATTATATTTTATCTCAAAAGCTCACACAGTGATCAACTTAGAATACAATTAATGGAGTATTTTTCTAGCAGCATCTACTAACTGATATTAACCAGATGTCTCATTAAAATCAGCAGTGACAAACCCTAGCTCTTTATTAGGAAAATGCACTTCTGCGGGTTAATTAATTTTTTTTTTTTTTTTTTGGTGGCTATTATCTTTGTAGGACTGAAATCAAGTCAACCTGCAATAAAAGTGCTTTGGAACAATTTCATATAATGATTCCATGTGACCGTTTAACGCTTTGAAAATCTTGAATCTTTGAAAGCTAAAATAATCATATATAAAATTAATGCTAGAAAATACTACTTTGTGGCAAACTATGTGAGGAATAAAGAAAAAATTCACAGAAGCAATATGTGCTCTGAAAAAAAGCCTTAACTACCCCCCCCACCATCCCAGAACTTCTAAAATACTAACCAGCACATACAAGGTCATATTTAAAACATTTTTGCTCAATCATTTTGTATTCCTTAGGTGTATTAGAACTTTTTTTGAAGACTTATTTAATTTCTTGAACATCTGGAAGAACAAAGCTATTTAGAGCCTTAATCTTTTTTTTAAGGCTATGTCTCAAATGTATTACAGGATCATCTGCAATACACACAAGATGCACCTACAGTAAGACATGAGGCTTATCTCTTATGAGCACGACATAATACCCTGTTAGGGTTATTTTTTGGTCATAAAAAAGTATGAGAGTAGTTTCAAATAGGTGGAAGGACAGATAAATCAGATGTGTCAATGCGATGCTCCTAGCTTTGTGCACTGCACAGTTTTTCTATTTTACACAAGCTCTCTACGATGTCTGGGCATTCACGTCCTTAGTACATTCACCCAAACCCAGAATACAGTCATCTGAGGAAAAACTAAGGACAGATTTTAGAGGAATTTAACATTGTTTTACATGGGCAGATAGTGATAGGACAAGGGAGAATGGTTTTTAAATTTTCAAAGAGGAGAGATTCACATTAGGTATTAGGAAGAAATTCTTACTGTGAAGATAGTGAGGCCCTGGCACAGGTTGCTCAGAGAAGCTGTGGATGCCCCATCCCTGGAAGTGTCCAAGGCCAGGCTGGACACAGAGCTCTGGGCAACCTGGTACAGGGTGTAGGATCCCAGGGCATGGCAGGGCGTTGGAACTACGTGATCTTTAGGGTCCATTCCAAGTCACACCATTCCATGATTTTGCCACAGAAATGTGAAGTGCAGCCTCTCCTGCCTGAGGGATCCCTGGGGTGTTCCAAGTCATGGTCAAGAGCAAATGTGGCAATGAGTTGGTACAAAAACTGCATTAGGGTTCTGATTCCTGTCAGCTTTTCCAACTTCCTGTCCTGTTAGCACAGTAAAGAGGCTGATGGGAGGAATCAGCACAGCCTGATGTGGCTGTTATTCCAGAGATGCCAGCTGAAAGTTCAGCTCTTCAACCATTAACATGATGTTGCACACTGCAACTGCAAGAGCTGCTCTTTTCTCTGAGTGCTTGTTCAATTACTTCCTATCAGTGCAAAGCTTGTGCAAAACCAAGTTCAGCAACAGCAGCCATGCATTCCATGCTGCTGACACACTTCAGTGTAAGAATGTCTGCCTCATGCTGCTCTGCGTGCACACAGTGCCCTGGAAGGGAGCATGGAAACCCAGCCCCCAAAACCAGGGACACTGCAAACCACGAGCTGGGCTGCAATGGCACCCCCAGAACAAAGAACAGATCTATGGGCACCTGCATTTCCCACCTGCTTGGTTTCTAAGTACAGATTATTCAAGAGAGGGAGTCCTAGTTCTGATGGTAACACTGGTCTGGTATGGGCAGTGTTGATGGCAACACTAGGAATAAGACAACCAAATCTGCTTCCACGGCTGAGGAAGAGCTGCTTTGAGATGAAATACAACCATATAAAGATGGATTTCCAAACTGCCATTTCTGTGGAATATTTTTTGTAAATAAAGCAGAGCTATTTTAAAATGTTTATATTAAAAAAAAAAAAAACAAACAACCCTGAATATTTGTAACAGACAAGTACAAAACCCTAGAATTTGGGGAAGTGTAAGCAACTTTCCCTTTTCAAGCAGAAAATGAAAAGCCAGTAGAACAACAAAACACATATGCAAATGAGAAAAATATTAAATATTATTTTCAAAGGACAAATTGCAATCTTAAAGCATCTCCTCAAAAATTCTCAACATAAATAATGGACTTTTATTGTTCATTTACTGCAAGGTTAGGCAGCCTGATATGATGGATGAACTGTCAACCCTCAACTAAACTTCTACAATCCATCATAGAAACAGTGGAAATTTCACTCAAAGTGTCAATAAACCTAAATGATGAAGTGCAAAATACTTTACAGCATTCTGATCATTTTTTAGAACCTGCATTCGCTGCAAAATTTCAGAAACACTGCTCTTCTCCCACTTCCCTCCCCTTCCTCTTGAAAGTCATAAAATGCAGGTATACGTCTTGATTTATATGCCAACGATACCACAGAATAACAGAACAGAAATGAAGTTTTTGTAAGAGCCTAGTGCTGGGGAAAACAATATTTATAAAGTAAGCTACTTTACTTTACCCAGACATCAGAAAGATGGCCGACATTTTGTAAAGATTTCTGTTTAATCAGTTATTCAAATGTGGTCATATTAAAAAAATTAAACCAGGGCTGCAGTGGAGCTTGATCTCAAATCAAATCTGACCCTGCCCTGAGGCAATCAGAATTATCCTATGACATCTTAAAACAGGAGGGGTTTTTTCTGTATGCACAGTAAAATATACAGATCTCCACTTAATAAAAGCCAAGATGTTACTATGTATTTATTTAATCTGGTGATAACTGACAAATAAATATGAAGTATTTCTACATACCCACTAATTTAAAATGATAGTGACTTAAACTATACACAGAAAAATTTCACTTTGTAACACCAACAAACTCTTATGCAGCCTGTTACACTGCAAAAATATTGGCAAATGCAGCAACATGAACTAACATCCAAACCAGGAATTATATTGCCTGATGGAGGCATCCAAGATTTTGTCATCAGCTTAAGCAGTTTATATCATACAGAAACATATTCTTTGTGTCCATGCCAGAGGAAGCCTGCAGCTCTTCTTTGTATATTTGTGCAAAAGCCCAATAAACCAGCTGTAGCAGACTTTATCACAGTGGATTAGAAGTAAACCAAAAATTACCCTTCAGACTTGACTTTGTGATGTGACTTAAGCATGCAACTCCCAGAAGTTTCACAATACTCCAGACTGCAAAAATTGCAGTTTTTATTACAGATCTGAGGGACTAATGCAAACTTGTCAAATTTGATGACGGTATTTTAATAAATTCGTAGAGAGCACTTATAATTTGCACTGAATATAAAATTACTGTAAAAATTAGGCCATCCTGTCTTTGCTTATAATGTAGTGTTTAAAATCTCAATGCATTACTTAGCCAAGCTAACACCAAACTTTCTCCTATTTCAGAAAATGGGCTAGAGAACAAAACAAAGATCTCAATGCTAAGGCTCCTTACCCTTCCCTTTCCTCATCTACCTATATTAACCCATAACACCACTACTGGAGTTTTTACACGCATCTCTCTTTAAAGAAAGAGCTCATTTAACACCTCTATACTGCAGAAATTAAATGTTTCAAGGCAAGGACTGATGATAAATGAAGGATAATGAATTGTCTCTTAGTCCAATGCAATACCAACCATATATATGAAGAAATTGTCTTACCGTGCACTGTGTGCTCATTGTAATGCTCAGGGTGAAATCTGAAGAGAATTCCAAGTCTGGAGTGGATGCAGTATTACAGTCAATATGCTGTCAAAAACAATAATAAAATTCTGTCAGTAACAGTGAGGAATGTCAGTTAAGATCTCCCTTTAGAGGAAGGTTGTTCGGTTGTTCCCATAATAAGGCAACTTTTATAAGGCAATACTATTTCAACTTAGCAAAAGATGGGAAGAGACTTAAAAACTACCTAATAATCCCATGTAACAAAACACCTGAAACTCCTCTCCCTCACATGACACTTTTAGTAGTGGCTTGGAACTACAAATAGCAGCTCATTCTGTTCTGGAAAGTCGCTTCTTGATGACAACTGCCCCTTGCAGTTTTCACAGGCACCTGGTTTTTTACCCCTTGTTCATGCAGTCACACGGTAAACTACAGTATAAAACTGGTAGGGGTTAAAACTGGGCTTTTCTAATTTGCCAGATTGGCTTTGTATTGACCACAGAATAACTGAGGTTGAAAAAGACCGAAGGAGAAGCCCCTTTGCAGTGTTTCCCTGGGCTAACTCCAGGACAGCCAGCTGGAGTGAGCCCAGGACACAGGGCTGTCCTGCAGGACACAGGCTGGAGTACAGCCAACTCCCCGGGGTGCAAGAGAAGATGAATCTCCCTTGACCTGCTGGTGGAAATCTGGAATATCCCTTGACCTGGCTGTCTCTGCCACAGGGGTGTATGTTGCTGGCTCATGGTCAACTTGGGGTCAATCAGAACCCCAAATTCCACTCTGCAAAGCTGCTTTCCAGCCAGCAGGCCCCCAGCCTCTGTCAGTACATGGGGTTATTCTTCCCTCCTCTCTGCAGAATTTCTGCATCCAGCTCTGGGGTCCTCAGTGCAGGAAGGACATGGACCTGTTGGGGTGAGTCCAGAGGAGGCCACCAAGATGATGACACACCTCTCCTATGAGGAAAGGCTCAGAGTATTGGGATTGTTCAGCCTGGAAAGGAGAAGGCTTAGGGGTGACCTAACTGTGGCCTTCCAGCACTGAAGGGAACCTACAAGAAAGATAGAGAGAGACTGTTTACATGAGCATGGAGTGACAGGACAAAAGGGAACAGATTCCCACTAAAAGACAGTAGGTTTAGACTGGATATTAGCAAGATATTACTGTAGGGTGGTGAGGCACAGGTTGCCCAGAGAAGCTGTGGATGCCCCATCCCTAGAAATGTTCCAGGCCAGGCTGGACAGGGCTCTGAGCAGCCTGGGATAGTGGAAGCTGTCCCTGCCCATGGCAGGGGGGGTGGAACTGGATGGTCTTTATCCCAAGGCCATCTATGATTTTTCATGCTGCCTCATCTTTCTTCAGGGAATGTTTTCTTTCCTGAAAAGTTACATTATAAACTATATAAAACAAGCGGCACCCAATCTGAGGAAACACACCAAAATACCTTCTGTAATAATCATAATGATGAATTGGAACATTTTTAAACTTTCCCTATAATATATACTCCATTTATTTTGTGGAATAGCTATTGATTAAAACCTATAATGCCACTGTTCCTCAACTCATTAATTCTACTACTTTGTACTGTAACTCCAGCAAACGAGCATGTGCATTGATTTTAAGTAATTTTAAATGCTATGATGGCTAAATGAGAATAAATGAGTATAAATCCATTCAGCATAACAGTTATGCCACGTGCTGCATGATGGCAAAATGTGCTAAGCACCTACATGTGAGCTGGACAGACAGTGACTGCTCAGGACAGCATGTATTAGAAATGGACATGCATGCAGTATTACCAGTAAAGCATTACCAAAGTTAATTTGTCTTTGGAGAGAAGGAATCATAGAACAGAACAATCTAAATATGGGAAAATTACTTACTAAAAGCTCACAGTTGGTAGAAAAAACAATTAATACAAACCTTCCAGTCTTAACAGCAAGAACCTTATTGCACTTTTATAATTTTGAAGATGCCAAAGTTTGTGCGTGCCATGCGAATTTTTCCCCTCCTCCATACACCAAGGAAATGTCTAATCTGGCTACTGAGCATGAAGTAGTATGGTACCTTAATGACACTGGCTGTAGAGATCAGTGTGTTTGGATCCAGCACCTCCACCACAGCTTCTGGAATGACGGCCTTCTTCATACAGGACATGTCAAATCCATACACATCTTCCCAGAAAAGTAGTTTGTCCACGTGTTTATTCATATCCCCAACAGCGACCAGACTGATGGTGCACATGTCAGGATAAACTGTAACAACAGAAGGGGAGTAGTGACATTTTATTTCACACACATAAAGAGGACTTTTCTCTTTTAGTGTTAACATCTTGAAAGAATAAACAAAATAACTTTTTTTAGCTCTTGGACAGGACACTTTTCCTGCTACTTTACTTTCTAGAGTCCCATTTATTCACAGAAGACACCAGACGCAAAAATTAAATTTTCCCACCCTACTCTGGTATTTCCTATTTAATGATAAAATATCTTTGTAGTTGAATCCCACTGCCAAGAAATTATTGGTAACTCAATGTCCAAAGAAAATAATTTGGAATATCCTATTCTGGCTTCTATACAGTGACTGACCTAAAATATATTTCATAACTGTAGACAGACACCCAAACAGAAATTCAGGTGAGGGCTTTGCAATAAGAAGAAACCTCCATGAAAAGACTCTCTTTAGAGAAAAGAGCAAATACTCTTACCCAAGAGTTTTATTCCTGTTTGCTATTAGCTCTGACTGATTCTTACCTTACAACCTAAAAACTTATTTCTGGGTACTGGAAAAGAGTAACCACTTTTCAGTTTGCATCTCAAGAGTAGGAAGTGACCCAACAGACAGAAGAGAACCTCACTGATTCCCTCCTTCCCACTTTCAGGATAACAGCTATCATCCTTACACTATCTTTGCATCTGTGCTTTTCCTTCTCCCAAGCACATCTTCAGAAAAAGTAACTATTTACAGGTTTTACAAATAGTAGTGGAAGACTGACATTTGCCTTTTTAACAGCTGCCAATGAAATCAGTCAATCTCTTGGCAATCTCAACTGATTGAAAAGCCCACAAAGAACAGCTGCTATGAACACGGCTATCTGCAACCCCAACAAATAGTAAGAGAAGCTCAATTTATATTTACCTAGGTTTCTTTTTATAAAGAAATTCCCCTCTTTTGTTCTTCAGAGTTTTAAAGCCTCTAAAGCCACATACATTGAATTCTTGCTCTAGTTTCAGAGCAAAATGTCAACTAAAGCACCCTATTTAATTTTATTTTATATTAATACATGAATGGGGCAGTGTTAATACCACTGAAGCTAAGTTTCTCTTTTCCTCCCCAAAATCTGGTGAGCTGTAAAATTAATTTTGTCTTCAGCTCTGCTTGAAACTATAGTTTATCAAAATGAATATGGAGAAATCACTGGTATAGCATGGTAGGTCAGAAAAGCAAGATTTTCTACCTTGCAAAATACTGAAAATAGAAGCAGTGAATTGAAATTAGATCTTTTATATAGTGAGAAAAGTTTTAGCCTAAAGGAAATAACCTTATAAATATTGATGATAAAGAACGACCTTCTCCAAAGAAGCACTTTTTTGTTCTATAAAGACATTAAAGTAAGCACACTGACATTTTTCTCACTTGCTGACTGTTTAAAGTAGAATAAATAAATATCAGCAAGCTCAAACTGGTCAAGTATCATCACCCCTACTTTGCAGCTGAGGAAAACAGAGCAGAAGGTTTCTCCAGGAACAGCTTACAATTAACTCAGCAGTAAAAAGGCAGTTTGACGAGAATCCAAACAGGAAGGCGTTCAAACTGTCCTGTCCAAAACAAGCCACTTGGCTCCAGCACCCCTGACAGCTGTCACACAAGCACAAAACATCACCATCTGCTGGTGGGATGTCTGCAGGTCATTTCTGGAGCCAGCACGGAGTGAAGTCTGTTTCTCCAAGCCTTCACACTGCTGTTTACCAGTGTATGCACCACACCTGGCTTTATCTCACAGTATTTCACACCTTCAACAGCAACCACCCACGCTCCAACAATTAAAAGATAGTGTGATACAGACATCAAAAGCAAGGGACAACAGCCCCTGAGGCATTATTTTTCAGGTGAATGGGCTTCATAAGGATGCACTGGTATGGTGAGAAGAGATGAAGAGTGGCAGTCCCTGGTTACAGAACACACAGGAGCGCTGTAGTGCCACTGGAAATGAAAATTAAACCCCTAACAAAACACAGTCAACTACTTCATAAACTTCCTTCCCCTGACCAGCCCGAATTTCTGGGACATTCTGTAAACCAAAGAGAAGTTTAATCACCTCTATCTAGCATGAAATATTTGAACTGGATCATAATCAGTTTTTATTAAATCTTTGCTCTCACAGCAAATCCTTAAATCAGCAGTGCAACCATGATCGATTATACAAAGTGCTTAAGAACAAGGAATAATGTAAACATTAAATGTTCAAATTTAATCTGCATTTTTACTATTAATAGCAGCAAAAAATAGAAAATGCCTATTCAGACTTCACAAAATGAAATCTGTGGTCTACCAACAGGGCTCAGGCAAAAGACTACAGCGATTCGTTAACTTCCAAATTTACACACCCACCTATATCCTACATGCTGTTCTGAGGTTTGACTGGAAATGTAAGCAACGCTATCTGAGTATCAGCCTGAATCATCTCAACACTGTATAGTTCTGTAAGCATTTAAAAGCATCTGCATAAAATTGCATTTGCCATTTCTCCATTATCCTTTATTTCCCTGGAAATCCTCTGCTCTTTCTGCAACCCTGCTCTTTCCTGTGCAATCCTGACAGACCTGTCATTTTTTCCCCATTAAGCCTATAATTCAATAATTATCCCTTCTCACAGGTGAAATGAGCAAAATGC
This sequence comes from Pardalotus punctatus, assembly GCA_013400915.1. Lineage (NCBI taxonomy): Eukaryota > Metazoa > Chordata > Aves > Passeriformes > Pardalotidae > Pardalotus > Pardalotus punctatus. The sequence continues at coordinate 28,862 of VZTX01004439.1, read as the reverse complement.
TGATTGGACAAAAGCACACACTGCTCAAAGCTCTCCCAGATTCATCGCTTTGACCATCTGTGTCCTTCTCGACTCGGTGCCCACGAGCCATCCGTCATCAGGAACAGCTCACGTGGTGGGGAGAATGTGATGGGAAATCCTTCAGCCCTCAGCAAGGCCTCACAAACTTCAGGACGCTGAAGGGTAAGACAGCAATCTTCCAGACACACAGAAATAATTCCACAGGACTACTAGCATCATTTTGATGTGAACAAGCATTATATTTTGAATGCATTATGTTTTGCATTACACCTTCCTTACCTTTGTCACCCCTTGCCAACGTGAACTGGACTCAGGTGTGTGAAAAAACTTACTTGAGCAACAGCTCTAAGGAACAAACATGGGCCCTGGGCAGCAAAAATGTTATATTCCCAAATAAAGCTGTTCTATACTTTACACATCAGCCCAGACAGCTTGGCACCATCCACTCCAGCATGCCAATAGGCTGAACTGAAATAATGTCGATATGACCGACTGAACACATATCTGGAAATGTGGATTCTATTCCCAGCTCAATCACTGAAAGATCTGGTCAAAGCACAGCTGCTGCTATTGCTTTTTTCAGCTTTCAAACATTCTCTGTAATAATGATCTTGGGCTCAATAGTACCAAATGGCTTTAGACAAAATTAAGCAGATTCAGGAGTTTCTCTGGTAAGGCTTCACCTCACAGTGAACCCTTAGTCCTGGCTCAGCTGGATTTGGATGGGCAATTCAGCCACACTGCAGAGGAGTCTGTGTTGCTGAGCACCCTTCTCATGGACCTGGGGCACAGTTATTCAGCTGCTGGGCAGAGGTGCACCTTAATGAAACTGTCAAGAGAACTGAAAATCCCATCAGTGCCTGTACAATACTGGGTGCTTTGTGAAGAACCTAAGAAGGGCCCAAGACCATCCTCAGACCACAAGACAAGTGCACTGCAGAATGAGCATACACTGTCTCTCAAAGGAATCTCTGGGAGTTAAAAACCAACAGCAAACCTACCAACAATAAAGTTTAAACAGAGGTCAAAAATTTCAGCCCCTTTACAGAAGGCTTTGGAAGTAGAAGCTAAATATAAACTGATTCCTTATGATTTTTAGGGAAAGTCCCTAGATTTAACTGTATTGCAATGTAAAATTATCAGCATATATCTACACAGAGCACACACCTGTGTTCCTGCTGTGGCTGGACTATTCTACATTACTGAGAACTAAAAAAGCTCTTTTTCTGTCATGTTGCTCAACTAAATATAGCTACTAAATATTCTAAGACACCTCTTGCTTGTATAGCGAGCTTTGTGAACAAACTGCATAGACCCGTTTTTCCTGCTGTACTCCAGAGTGCACAAAAGCTCGCTGCAATCAGAGGGAAGCACTGCAGCAAGCACTGACACAGTCATTAATCCAATCATTAGGTCAGTGTAGTGAGACTGCGTGCATGGTTAGCACAAAAGGGGAAAAAAACCCAGACTGATGACTACGATTGAAAAGGTCAATATGAAATACAATACTGGCAAAGGAAATAAGCACGTGCAGAACTCGTGCACAGAACTGCACCACATGAGGAACAAATATTTACAGGCGTTTAAGCACTGCTTAAGATGATACTATCTCAGCTACTTAAATGGGTACATCAAAGTGAACCTTTTTGTTTTGTCACAGCCCTACCCTCAAGCCATAAAAATAAAGAGTATATTACCACCAGGAAGAATATGCTGAACTGAAACAGTGTAATTCCTGTTACTAAATTAGTTATTTCATGTGTTTGAAACGATGTCCTTCCCACACAACTTCCCTCCCCCAGGAAATCACCCTATCCACTTTTCCTCTAATCCATCGCAGCTTACTCAAAACAGTATCACATTTGACAGGATAGAACTTATTTTCCTCTATTCATAGTTATGCAGAAACTTGGATTTCAGGACGGGAAAACAAATGCCCATATTTGTGGGAAGAATTACGGATGAAAAATTTAGCCTGTACTTAAGAATAAATAACCCCCTCCATTCTTAAAAACACCATTAACTTGAGACCTTGGTACCCCATCTAATGTTCTTCTATTACCCATAGAGTAAATTAATGCCTTGAAGCTCCCACTAATGGAAACATTTTTCACTGAGACTGGCAACTTTCTCATCCATGCATAGCTTATTCTAAGTCCCTGAGTTCATTTAGCTTCCCCCCAGAGCTAAATTTATTAAAAGAATTGAGTACCAACCTGAGCCTCCCTCTGCCAGGTACTTGTCCTTTGCATAGATGACAGAATCCAGCATTGACTCAAAGAGAAGGAAATAACCCTGTTTATAGAAAAGAGAAAGAACTTAGAAATTGTTGTGTTTCTTACGCAGCCTACTTAGTCATTCTACAGATTTTATCAACACAGTTTAAAAACATTATAAGCCCATAGACCCAGAGAGTTTCTCAACAACAGCATTGTCACTTCAAAAGTTCTTATATAAAAGTATCATCTTTAATTTCCCAAACTGCAAGTATATAGCACATACAGAAAACAAATATACCATCTACACCAATTATTACCCAACAAGAGTCCTACAACATCAAAAGACACCAAATTCAACTCAAACCAAGTGAAAAGCTGCATGTATTGATATTTTTTGTAGTAATTGTGAGACTTTCCCCTTAGAATTACTTTTCCCTTAGAACTGCAAGTAACACTAGAACTATTGTCAGAGAAAGGCCAAATGGAATGCATCTTTGCTACTTCATATTTGTAACCTTGTAGTGCCCTATATCACTCTGGGCAATGTTCACTAAGAGAAGTGAAAATAAATCATGCACCAAAGACATCGATTCTCTGGGTGTTCTACATCATTTAGCAGCACCCAGATGTGCAAAATTTGCAGGATATAAATGGTTAGAACTAGATTTACATAGCGTTTTTTTTGTGTTGGAATGTTTAGAGTAACTTATTGTAAACTTCAGTGAGCCATTTTCTGAAATAGGGAAATATTCCTTACTGAAATATTTGAGAGATTAAAAAACCATATAGCAGCATTAAATAAAATTAGCATTTTATAAAGAACATCCACTTTCTCAACTACTTCTGAAGAGACTGCAGATTTATGAGATAAACCGCCCTTTGTTTTCTAATTGATTTACTGATTTTATACCTGTGCTGTCCTCCAAGTTTGAGTATCATTCTTACTCAATACTGTAACATATTTCATCTACATCCCCACAACATCAAATCAATTTAGACAAATACCAACAAAGATTTTGAATTTTCATTTAGCATCCTAATTTTCATTTTGCTTATAACACAGCTTAGCCACATGGCTTGATTCATATACTGCCAGTAGGCAAGAACAAAATGGACAACTGAAGTCCAGACTCTGGACCTGCAGTCCTACAAGCCCAGACAGCAGCAATCTAAAAAAAAGGAAAGCTAGGAAGCTGCACCAGGGGCGTTTCATACTGGCTACTAGGAAAAATTTCTTCACTGAAATGGTTTTCAAGCACTGGAACAGGTTTGCCCAGGGCAGTGGTAGAGTCACCATCCCTGGAGGGATTTAATAGTCAGGTGAATGTGGTAAGTGGGGACATGGTTTAGTGCTGGACTTTGAAGTGCTAGGTAAATGGTTGGACCCAACGATCTTAAAAAAATGCTTGAAGTTCAGAATTGCTTATAAATGCCACTATGTTCAGCCTCCAGAACGAAAAACAAAACTGAAAACCCCAGAAACTTGAAGCATGACATATTTGTATTCAAAAAGAACACAGTGTGAGAATAATGGCCATGTCCTTTTCTCAGCCTGTTTCTTCTGGTAACAGTGCTCCACTGAAAACTTTTCTTCCCAGTGTTGCCTGTTCCTCCACTTTCCTGTCCAGCTTCTGTATGTCCTTAGAATAAGTCCCAGAAGGAAGACCACTGCTTTGTGAGCAGTAGGGCTGTTAGTTAGTAAGCTTTGCTGAGCAGCTGAAAAGGCCAGGAGCTCCAATTGCGTCAGGCAGGGATAATTTGATGCCTATAGCAAGCCAAAAGCACAGCATGGAACCACAGTTTTCTGTTTTATACCATTATTCTTATGGCTTAAAAATAGAATATGTTTAGCTCACAAAAATTATTTTTAGATGCCTTTAACTAAAAATGAGTTGTCTTCACAGTATTTTAAATGTAACCTCTAGGACTTATCTCAAGACTAGTTACCAGCAAGAGTCAGTAACTCACAAAGTGACATTTTTATGGATCAGCTCTTCACTCCCTTCTTTCTGCCCACTAACTACGCCTGCCAACCTGTGCAGGAAGTACAGCTGGGAGACACTCTCTCATGAGAAATACAGAGAAATTCTCACCATCTTTTCCCTGACCTTTCTGCTCTGGCACTGTTGGCTCTCTCCCCACTCCCAGTTCTCTCATCCCCCCTGTTCATTACAGCATTTCTGTAAGTTACATAAACCATCGATGGTACTGAATCAAGTCATTTACTACTTACACCAAAGCATTTTGCTCAGTGTGCTGTGCTCATCTCTAGTGTAAATTAGAATGCAATTTCACAGCCTGCTGCCCCACCTGTAGGGGTGCCTTCTGGAAAGGGAATTACACCTGACATCTTTTCCCCGTGATGCTGTGGGGCACTCTTGCTTCCCCCCCCAAAAACGTTTAGGGATTTGTTTCTTCTTAAGAACGTAGTGACATCCTCAAAATCAACCAGTGCAAAGAGATCTCTAGGACACAAATCTGTAAGCTGCATATTTTTAGTACAATCTTGATAGTGGCTGAACTAAGACACATAAAAGGTGATACTTCCTGTTTAAGACAACCCAAATACACAGAACACCTTAAATTTTATGCGGCCTCCATTATACATTTTCTACTAAAAAGCTGACCATTTCCTTCTCAAAAGGAACATGAAATTTCTTATTTTTTATATTTGCAAAGCTGAAACGAATTGTTCTCCAGCTAACAAAGCCCCATATAAACAGATCTGGCCGGGAACAGAAACAATTACACAGCACTGTGGAGTAACTCTGCTCAAGCACGCACCTGCCCTGCATCGTGTCTACCCACGGAGACACCCACCGAGCCCACTGAACCCACAGCACCGTGAATATTGCTACATTTCTTATATATCCTTTTTATCTCTATTCTGCATTCCTAACAGAATTATAAAAGGCTCATAAATCTCTGATGCCTTAGTATCTTGCATTGTTAAATTTTCCTCTATTATTCCAATGCACTACAGCATTCTCATATTTATTTTCATTTTAATTCAAAGCTACATAAAAATAATTCACCAATCGATCAAAACAGAAGTACAGCAAGTTCTTTTAGCTTTAGTGCTTCAGTATTTATCATTATAATCTTTGTGGAGTAAAAGAGTTTAAGCTCTTTAAAAGCATCAAGAAGTGGTATTAGCGTGTTTACAACAACTAGAATTAGCGGAACTTTTGGAACAGCAGAAAAAAATGTGTAAAGATAGAACTGAGCAGAAATGTTTAGCTACTTGAATAAGCATTGTGTTTCCCCTCCACCTGCTATCAAAGAAGCATTTTATAATTTTCTATAACATTATTGAACCTGGTCTGTTTCTCCAGATTCAGTAAGGCCCAATACTGAATATTTAATGAGATGAAAAGCAGCTATCAAATCACTAGCCTAGAGAGCTGACATTATCTTTTTTAAACCCCAGTGGTATAAAACAATGCATTATTTTCTTGAAGTTTCTAACTACAAGATTTCCACTGTCCTACAGACTAAAAAAAGTTACAGAAGGTATGCAACACAGACTGGACAACAGATTCTAACACAAAATTTAATCTGGCATTAACAAGTGCACAAACCTGACGTGTCCCACTCAATGTCATGAAAAATTACTTTTTACTTGACAAAATTCCCCCCAAACCTGTGGCACATTTAAATGACAAGCAGCAGCTACACATAAACTCTTCAGCATGCTCTGCTGCAGCACCATTTCCCACATACTAAGTTAGCCATCATGTTGATCTATCATGTATGATTTAATTAAAAAAAAAAAGAAAAAAAAAAAGGAAACAATTCACTACTGACAGAGCAAGCTCACAAATTACAGAATCACAGCTTGATTTTGTCATTGTGCACACCCTATTGTATCCTTAAACAAATAAAAGTGAGAACACCAAATGGGAAGATGTGAAGAGCAGAACAGTGATACCCATTGCTGGTGTGGACAAAAAAAAAACCAAAAAAACATGCAAGGAGATAACTGTATATCTCTCATAGAAACAGGGGAAAGGAGGAAGGAGAGAGAAGATGGTTTTCGGTGTTTCAGACATGCTCACTTCCTTGTTCTTTTTCCTAGATCCTGAATGCCTCTGTTCATAGCCCATTCTCATGTAATTTCAAAATTATTTTTAAAAAAGAGAAACAAATACAAAAGTAAGAAAAGAAAAAGTAGAAAAGAAAATATTAGCTATCTGACCAAAGATACGATTAAAAGATGAGTACTGGGTTGTATCCTCATAGTATTTTAATCTGGCAGCCCATCTCTTCCCCGGTTTTATCTTGTATAAAACTCTCATGCATATTCAGTACCATAAAGCACCGCATAGAAAAACCCCAATTTATGAGTATGTGTTGTACACTAACATTGTATTTGAGACAACCATCCCAGGCAATTGTCTCTCACTGTAAAGCCCCTTTACAAACAATAAATGAAGATATTTTCAAGAGACTAGAACTTGCAACCTTTAGCTTTACAGTTTTAGCTAGAGAAAGGAAGCAAAAGCAATACTGCTGGCAAAAAAAAAAATCTGCACAGAGATGCAGCTGTGCAAGAACATTCCAGAAAAACATCCCATACATTTTGTTTTTTTCTGCACTCATCTTTTCAATAAGCAGCCTATGAAGTGTATGATTACCCTACCCAAATATGTGAGCAATAACACAGTCACCTTTGTATGTCATATTTTCCTGCCCAGAAATGCATGTAAGTCTACAGTCTGAATAAAAAGAAAGGGATTTACCTGTAGGTGACTTATGATACAAGAAGACAAGTAACAAAACACAGGAGCCTGGTAGTAGTACATGAATTTTTTTGTTACACAAATTAAGGTTTTTAAAGGTTTCACACATCAGAACTCTAGGCAGGCAAGCAGGATGATGCATCAGAAGCTTGCAGCCCTGATACACAGCAGCAAACAGTCCTGGACAGGGACACCTCCACAAAATAGGCCAGCAGTGATATCTTACATAAAATTCACCCATTCTTACATCCAAATAACCTTTCTCCTTAGAGAATCCATTTGGGTATCAGAACAGCCTATTGCTTGGCCATTCTTTCTCAAGGCAATTGGTTTGCTGGGTGAAGTGGCCCTTAGTCCAACTGCTCTCCCTTGTGCTCCCGGCTCACAGCACACAAGAAGTTCTGGTGACAGGCTGCAGACTCCACCAACGTTTTGCTGCAAACACTGTACAGCTTTGTACAGTCTTTGTACAGTCTTTGGAGTTAAAGTCTGAACAGACAGCTTTATCTGGGCCTTTGGAAGTCCAACAGGCCCCCAATCTTCAGCAACCTGCCTTCTGAACACCAAGAGAACAGCTCACAGCTCATCACACCTCCCACTGCCTTTCTCTGCGCTTTACACACTGATTTTTGTTGAACACAATCATAGCAATGTCCTGGTCCGATTTTAATATTATCAAACATGCACACTTCAGTTGTCACAAACTGCTTTTAGTACGTTACAGACTAGATCACCGCTAATTTCTTTCACAGGCTAAAATAAAACCACTGAAGAGACAGTTGCTCTTCATTCAGCCTCTAAACCTGGAACATGACAAAAACTGTGTCCAGAGGAATTTAAAATGGGAAAATACTCTTTTGGAAGAGGGCCAATGTATACTTCTTTTGGAAGTATACATTTGAAATCTAAATTTCTACATAGGCCCATATGCACTCACACACACCTGCCCACTGTGTAATATTTAAAATGCTTCTCCCATTTTTCCGTAATTTAAGGGAACAAATTTACACATAAGAGGGAAGAATAGCAAGCAGTTCGTGGCAGTAATAGGTCACTTCTGCAATTAAGTAAATGATCATCAGAAACAATCACACTGAGATGCTAATAATGTAATGCTGAACCTTTTATAAGACACTGTTTCATGTGACAGCTTTTTCAGAAAACCTAATCTAGAAACAATCCTGGGAGAATGCAGCATTTTTCCTCTCTGTTGCCTCACATTTGTTTTTAATTTTCTGATGTTCCAGACACAGTTCTAAAAAAAAAACAACCAACCAAACCTATTGTGTACAGGTCTTAAGGACTGTTCTGTAGCAAGCAAAACAAAGCTATGGCTCCACAAAAGGGTTTGACATTTACTAACCTAAACGCAGTTTGTTTTCTAAACAGAACTGCAACTTTTCATATTTTTATTACAAAGAATAACATGAGAATTTTCCTGCCAATCCATACAGATTCTCTACATAAAGAGCCAAACCCTGACATACTGAATTATTTTTTGCTTTCACGCTTCAGTATTTCCAACATTTCCAAGCACTTACATTCACATATCAACAACAGATTTCACACTGTTTCATCATGTAGGGAAGGAAATGAAAAAGGGAATTCACACAAGAAAGCCAGACAAAGAGGAATCTTCATCTGCACCTAGGCAACATAATGTTCCTTTGTGGACAGTGCTGGAACAGTGTGTACACTGTCCAGCTATCAATCTTACTTCCACAGCATTGCCCTCTTTATCTCTGTATTGCAGCAACCTATAAAAATCTTAACATTACTCCATATTTAGAATACCCAATCAAGTGAAATGCACATGGCTACGTAATTACCACATAAAAAAGGTAAATTAGCACACAAATAAAAATCATGGAACATTCCATACTTCATTTCTTACAAGAGCTGAGTTGTGAAATCCTTTACTTCACCTTAGAAGCACTGATTTACGACATGAATTCAGCTCACCTGCCCAGGTTCGTTTTAAAACCAAATCTTGGGCTCCAAAAGGAGAAATGTGATTTTGCGAAAATTAATCTTGGTGCACACATTAGATCAGAAGTTTCCCTGAAAATGCTATAATTCCATTTCTAGTGAAGCCTAGCGACACTGCATTTCCTGCTGAACCATAAGGTGCTATTTTTAAACCACTGGTTTAGGGCAATGGCTTAAACTATCCTTGAAACTACTGACCTCAACGCTAAATTAAGCTCATGCTTCAAATAACATGCATCAGGCAAAAAGGAATTTTAAAGTCCCAACAGCTGGAAGCAGCATGAAGAAAACCTGTGTTTTGAAGTGTTTTTTGAAGGTCTGTGATATGAGGATACTGAATAGCAGAAGTTGACCAAAAAAAAAGTTACAAGAGATGTTTCTTACCACATTTTTGATGGGAAACAGGTATTCCTATGTCACTGAGAAGCTCAGACCGGCACTGGGTCTGGTAACAGATTTCTTTACTCAGATTAACGACAGGCAGCAAGAACAGGCATGTACCAGTCATCAGCCACCACATGGAAAAGGGAACAGGCCACCAGCTGAAATCCAATGGATTCCAGGAGGTGGCTCATTTTGACACTGCATTTCCTGCTATCCATCACGCTAATTTTGTACTTTGAAAATGAGTGTTTTTACTGTTATACTAAAACCCAACAATGAAAAGCCATGCTGTTTTCAAGCTCTCCCTGTATTTGCAGGTTTCCAGAGGCAGTGCCTCCCCTTCTTACCACCTTTCCCGCACAGTCAGGACAGTCCTTAGCTGAATTTGCAGACTGAAGGTATTTTACCCATCAGAATGATCTAGCTAGATGACTAATACAATATTTCTCCATTACTTTCACCTGAACAGCCACAACAATATGCAAACCAACTACGTAACAGAGGCTCGCTGCACCTAAAGCAGCTCAACTGTACTTAGAGAAGCTTGACTTGAAAGAGTTTGAACAACAGGGATCAGGAATTGTGTCCAAGTACCACATCATCAGGACTGCCATCCATCCCTGACATTGTCAAAGACATTGCTGGAAGCATGATAGATGCTTTGGTTAAAAAAAAAACAAGCATCACTTAAGGAATAACTTTTCAAATTAAATAGAACACATTTTTTTCCTGAAAATAACTTGAAAAGAATAGTCATGTACCTTACCATCCATTCAGATACAATTACATCCACTTTTTCCAAAGGCAGATCTACTTCCTCGATTCTTCCTTTGACTAATGTAATAATGTTTTCAAGTTTATTTAATCTGCAAGTCAAAACATAAACAAATTAGTTTCTATTTCCAATTTATGCTGTCAAGAGAGATATACTGACATCTATATTTCACATTTCTCCCCTCACAAACTTTTTGGTTTAACTAATCAAGAAGCACTAGAACGTACTATTCCTCAGTTATATTTCAGAGGGAACATTTCCAAGTAGCTAAAAATTGCAGCAGATTTAGTGCCAGGAGAAGATGGCAGACAGCAGATCTGTATATCTCCAGCGTGTCGTGCATGCAAATGTGCAAGCTTCAGAAACCAGGAAAACAGAGAAGAGGACAATTTAAAACTGCTGGTCCTCTCTGTTTTAAGAGCTGCTTGTTCCCATTTCTCCTCCTTTGACCTCCACAGCAACCAGAGCCTACTCACCACACCAGGATAGCAATGGAAATTAACTTCCTTACAAAGCTGTTTTGCACGACTTGGTTTCTTATTTAACCAAACCAGCTGCAAAGTCACTGAGAACAAACCTTCCCTCTAAATCAGTACTACAGTTTTTCCACAATAAAGGCGCCCTCCCCACTGTGATTTGGGCAAAAGCATCTGCAATGTTCAGTACCTGCAGTGATCAGGTATTACCTCACACGCACGTCATGGTACAACCATCCTGCATAAGGAGGGAGGGACTGTGACAGGATTACAGGGTTTGAAACAATGACTGCACAACGGTGAAATTACTGAGTGTGTAAATGCTTGAAATGTACTATTTTTCTTCTTAGTAAACCATATTAATTTTTCTTGCACTTATCTTTATTACCATAACTATTCTTATGGGGGGCAGAAAAGTATTCTCACCACAGAAATTTATCTTCCTGTGGCAGTTCTTATCTCTGCCCCGTCCCTCCCTATCCTGATATCTTACTCTTACATTCTGTCTGGCTTTCAATGCAGACCAGTAATGACATTAAAAATTCAATCTAAAAGACAATGGAAGAACGATCAGTGTGAAGGGAGGGAAAGGAAAGGGTCAAAGGGCTCCTGGAACACGTGGGCTGTTGCAAAGATCAATTAAATCCTCTACACAAGGCAGTCTTCTGTTAGAAGGTAGCAGTTCATTACTAATATCATATTTAATGCTCTAAACAGAAGTAAAACCAGAAGTTCAAAGTGAGAAACAAATGTTAAAGAGCTACCACCCACAACAATAATTTAAGAAGGAATGAAAGAGATCTAAAGATAACTTTCTCAATGACCACATGCAAGAATGTGATTTAAAAAAACAGAGAGGAGAATGATTAATTCACTACATACTTGCTTTCAATTATAATGTTTTAAAAAAGCCCAAATCAACCAATGTAGTTTACATACTGTAAGAAAAACTGCTGAGATGTTATTAAAGAAGTCTACTTCAACTTTCTATTCTGGCAAAAATCAAGTAATTCACTGTGCTAGGAATTTTACAGGCACTGTTCACAGCAAGGAAAAGGCAATCATTTAGTTTAAAGTAAGTTTACTTTTAAGGCTGCTCAGGCTTTGTATTCTGGTTTACTTACACACATGGGCGGCACTGTTTCCAGTAATTAGCATGCTAGCAATTAATCTGAATTCTGGGAGACAAAAGCTCTTGAGTACACACTGGAATCACAGGTGGAAGCACACCCCAACAGTAATTTTTTAAGCTACACAGAGTCATTTAGTATTCCAATAAATATTTGTTACTCCACTGCAACTTTGTCAGCTTCACTCCTTTAGGGAAAGGAGGTTTAACCAGACAAATATAAATTGTTTTGATGTGGAGACTTTAATATGAATTGAACCTTTTATAGCAGAAGGTACCTGTAAATGTGCAGCCTTACTGATGACTTGCTGTGTATTTCAAGCAGCAATTCGTCACTCTAAAGAGTTTAAGAGTTTTGATTCATTGTTTCTCTTAAAGGCCTGCCCTTCTCCTCCCCAAAGATAATACATATTGACTGTTACTTCTATTCTCCCCTAAGTATAAATAACACTCGAAGGACTTTGTGCACTTGTCGAAAGTTATAACAACCCTAAATTTGTAATCTAGTACATTGGATATAAAACACTATTTCACATTTGTAACCATTCTGAAGATGTCAGGGACTCCTGGGAAAAGTTCTTTTTCAGAATGAGCTCTTGTGCCAGAAAAGCATTTCAGTCAAAGGTACACTTAAGGTTTAACACAGCACTTTTCCCAAGCAGATATTTATTTAATAGAGTAATTTTACAGCATCCAAGTATGCAGTGTTGCACCACCAAGTATGAATGGTACCTAACAAATTCTGCACAATGTTACTTCTGTACAACTTGAGCTTGCACAAAAAAACCCCTGCCACTTCAGTACCTACCTGGATTTTCTTTTTCACAGTTGCTCTTACAAAATCGACCTAAATGAAAAAACCTAGATGCTTCAGCTATCAACAGTGCACATTTACACCTACATTCCTCCTATCTCATGCTAGGAAATCCTCTGGAAGTCTTCTGACATCATTGCTTGATTTTTACATATGCTCAGTCTCCTTTAATATCCTCCATAAGCAAATTAGTGACGTGGAGTGGATAAACAAACCATGAGATGGGTCTAGACCATGAGGTTCAAGAGCTGAGAGGAGGAGTACAAATCCTAACTGGTAGCCAGGTACCAGAGGTGTCCCTCAGGGTTCAGTGCCAGCTCTGATACCAATTAACACTTTCAGTGACCTAACAGGACAGGATGCACCCTCAGCAATGTTGAATTAGGGGTAAGCAGCTGACAGGGCAGGGCTTTTATGTTCTGCAACACAGACAAACTACAGAAATTATTTAAAATTCCTATCTAGAAACAAAAAACTAACAACCATGACTTTTCCTACCTAATGATGTCCATGGCCTGATAGATAATTTCAGATTGGTCGACTCCAATCACCTTCTTTGCGCCTGCTTTGGCAGCAAACATGGAGAGTATTCCAGTTCCACAGCCAACATCCAAAACCACCTGAAATGAATAAATGAAAGCAAAACCATCTTATTTTCCTTCCTATGATTTTTCTACACTTCTTTCTAAATCAGTGAGATACCATAGTCCAACTGAAGGAATAAAGTCTTACTGTTATATGCAGAGATATCCAAGTCAAACTGCAGTTCTAACTCCACACTCTCTACCACCTTTTCCAGATAGAGAATGAAGCAGACTAATTCCAGCTGCAGATTAACCCACTCACAGGGGAAACAATAGGAAGCAATTATGGGGGAAACACCTAAAATGTTACATGAACAGGAGAAAAAGGAAATTAAAGCCTGAGCAATTTTAACCACTGAATCACTAATAACTGAACTTAGCACTGGTACAGAAAAAACATATGTAGCTGCAGTTATTCACTGAGAGTCTATTCAGAAACTTCATCTCAGCCAGAAAAGACCACAGTGCCTCAAAACACCTATAGTTCAAGATGACTAAATTTCAAAATGGTCACTGGCACAGTTTTAACACTGGAATCTTATCTGTCAAACACTGTTTATAATCAAAATAGAACAACAGAAGTCCAGTAAGATGGAATCCCTAAGTTTTCATGGAAGAGTAAACTTCATCACTACACTTGAAAAAAAGAACACTCAGCATGACAAGATGCATGAAAATGCCTGCATTTTTATATATCACATATTAGGTACTAAATTTATTACTAAGCAGAGTTGAGTTGCCAGCAGTTGTAAGCTTCATAAAGACAGATTTCCCCAAGCAGCCTTTTTCAGGTCTTGCTATTGCAACAGTCTATTTCTTCTAACTGCTGGAAAACTTCTCAACAGCTCAAAACCTAATGAATGTGTTACAAACGATTTTTAAGCTGAGTTCCAGGCTTGATGTTTTCACAGAATCACTGGGGCTGAAAGGCATCTCTGGAGATGCTGAGGGTGTTTTTTATTCCCATTGGCCAGATCATCAGCGGTCTTATTGTTAGACTCTAATATAGTTAAGCTTTACTAATGGTGTTACACAACTCTAAGCACTAAATCCAAAAATGTTCTGAAGTCTGAAAACCAAAACAAGTTTCCTGAACACTATGTAGAGCCACTCATACCATGTGCAGCATTTAAGCATGAACAGAATCAGAACTGTAAAGGCAGACATCCTTTGCAATACACGAGACCTAGACATGAGAATAAGCACAACTTACTGAACACTTCTAGGTTAACACAAACCCTGAGTCAGAACTACCAGTCATAGCAAGAATTTATTAGAAAACTGATTTCACTGTCTCTTCTCCTCAGAGCACACAGTGCTTTAAAACTCACCCTCACAGCTTTCATGACATTAAACACTTTTCCAAAGAAGGCACCAAATCCCTCACTAAATCAATCCCACATTTGGGAATTATAACCCCATTTTACAAAATATTTCAATGCAATAACGCACCTTGCTGCTGATATACTTTCCAGCTTATAAGCTACTGATCACTCTTGCTTTGGCACAACAAAACCTTGCACATGTACTTTTACATTTCACCTGACAAAGAGCAGCAAAGCAAACACTACAATGCTCTGCACCTCAGGCCTGCTTGCCTTCCCTGTACACAATTCTGTACATTCTGATGATGGACACAGAACAGTGATCCTGAAGCCAGCAGGACTAAAACCAGCTGGTTATCCTTAGCAGTACAGTGTAAGGGAGCTGCTGCTGTGCTGGTCTTCTGCTGTGGAAGCAATGACTGAAGAATTGATTGCCACCTGTCTTGGCAGAGCCCCTCATAACCTGGAAACAGCCTAAAAAACATCAGTATGAGGGCTTTTTACAGCAGCTTGTGTAGAGGGAAGGGAAGTTGTGGATAAAGTCCCTTGTTCCACCTGTAACTCTTTTGCAGCTATGTTCCAAAAGGAGTCAACTCTACAACTCAACAGCTGTGTAAGAGCATGTTATGGCTACAGAAATCCCTAGGTTGAATCTGCTGGAGACAGGAATAGAAAATAAAAATCAATATTCTTGCAGCTGCTGGAAGCTCACACCCCCCACAACATCACCTATTCTAACACTTCACCTATGGTGGTTAACAAAATCACTGAGCCATGACAGCTGGAAGTCACAGCCAAAAATAAACCACTGTGAAAGAATGATCTTGAGGCACAGTTGCATGAAAGAGAGCAATCACCACAAATTGGAAAAAAATCAAAACAGACACCACTTTGGACAGCTGCCCTGGTCACTTAAAAACCCAGATGGAACTCATCTAGCCTTAGGCAGGGGATGGGGTGGAGAAGGAGGCTCTGGAGAGAAAATACAGGAGCTGGAATCCATGTGAGGAAGGGAAAGACAAGCAGAGCGATCACCAATTAGCCTCAGGACAAGGGTCTGCAGCTCACACATTCTTGCAGTGATCACATATGGCCTCTCACCAAAGACCTGGAGCAGCTGGACTGGAGATCTGAGTACACCACAACACACTGCAGCTTCACATTCTCCTCTCCAGTCCAAGCAAAACTGATAATTCTACTTTGATAGAAAAAATTACTTTAAACTCAGAAAAACAAGAGACCAGGGATTCTGGCCAATTAAATTAATTCCATTGATGAAGTCTTAGCAGGAACAATGTTTTAAAAGCTCCTTTTATTCCCTGAATATGGCACTGATGCTTGTCTCAGACTTCAATTCTACAACGAAAACAAAGCATGGCAACAGTGCTTTACTAAACAATTACTTTTTCCAACCAAAAATACTCTCGTTGTAAAATGGACCACATTTCCTTTTGCTGACTACAGCCACCTTCATTACTCCTGCTTGGTAATCTGAATTGTCCCATCCTCATCTCAATTTGACAGGCTGAAAACAAAGGCAGCAAACAGGATTCATTCAAGTTTTAATAATTTATTTTGAAAGCTGAGAGAGAACAAACAAATTGACTGGTTCTGAATAAAATATACATAATAAACAAACCTATATACTCTGTTATCATCTATCACCATGCAATCACACCTCTTCAGTATCCTAAAGGTTAGGATGCAGACTTGCATCAAAAGTGAGTATACAATTTCAGCTCTTTGAACAAGCTCCTCCCAAACTACGTCACAACTGTCTGTTCAAAAAAACTCAAGAAGCATCACTATGTATATTCCAGGGAAGAATACTATAAGGGAGTTCTAGGAAATACAGTATTAAACAATTTCTCATTTTTTTAAAACTGTAATCAAACTTTAAGGGAAAACAGCCTTTTAAAGTTGGAAGTTTCACTCATTAATATGGTTCTGAGAGGATTATATGATAAGTTTACTTATCTCAATGTATCTTAACTCCTTCAGCAGAAGTCTCTAACAGATGTCATTTCAAAGCCAGATTTCTGAAGAAAGCTCCATATAATCTCTATAACCGTACCAAGTGACAGCTACATTTTTTGGTCAACAAAGAAGTTAAGTGGGGCACTGGTCACATGGATGGGAGATACTGGGAACTCAAAGCAATTGAAAATCTGTCTTTCAGTTCAACCTCAACACACCATTATAGGTTTGGATACACCATGAATTTGAGGGAACATCGATCAAAAAACTGCTGTAAAAACCATGTTCAGAAATCAGTTTGTAGATGTTGGGATAATTGAGTTTTTCTTCAGAAAAGCTGAATGCTTTTGTAACAGAGTAAGCATACACATTATCTAAGCTGTTTCCTGAGCATGTGTATCTACTACAGGGGCTGAAGCAACATTGACTCAAACAGTTAATCCACATTTTGTTTTGAATGTTCCCAGTGTGTCCATACAGCACAGGAGAAACACAATCAACCACAAAAAATTACTGTTCCATGAGGACTCACATTTCATGCAACATCAAAGTCTTCCCCTGTGAAAACCTGCAGTTATCAATTTTAGGGGCATCTGTGAAACTAAATTTCTCCCAGGAAAGTTTTCTGTCCTTTATTGATCTCTCTGCTTTGTCAGATGAGCTGCCCACCTATGCAGTCACCTGCATCATTTAAGTAGCTGGTAGCGTAATTCTACAACTCTTCTGCTTGTTCTCTCACTAGAATCAAAGAGTTTAGAAATGTTTTATAGAAAGAGTCTTGTGACATGTATTGAGGCGAAAAAGGGAAGAAAACTATTTCCGAATTTTTTTCTGCTGTAGTTGCTAATTGAAAACTGAGGTTGGACATACAAAGAGTAGGCATTATCAGCACTGAAATACTTCCTGCCAGGGCAGAACTGGATCTCTCTCACCTGTCCCACAAAGAAAGGCTGAGAGAATTGGGATTGTTCAGCCTGAAGAAGAGAAGGCTTTGGGGTGACCTAATTGTGACCTTCCAGTATCTGAAAGGAGCCTAAAAGAAAGATGAAGAGAGACTCTTCAAGGGCCTGGAGTGACAGAAGAAGGGGGAATGGATTTAAATGAAAGAGAGAAGGCTTAGACGGGATATGAGGAAAAAATTCTTCTCTGTGAGGGTGGTGAGGCCCCAGCACAGGCTGCCCAGAGAAGCTGTGGGTGCCTCATCCCTGAAAACATTCAAGGCCAGGTTGGATGGGGCTCCAAGCAACATGGTGTAGTGGCAGGTGCTCCTGTCCATGGCAGGAGAGTTTGACCTGGATCATCTTTCAGGCCCCTTCCAAGATAAACTATCCTACGGTTCTATGAACTCAAAACACAACCAGCCCATCAGAAAGAGCCAGCAGAAATACAGAAGACAGGAAGAGGATCATAACTGTACAGGGGTCATAACCACTGTCAGGATCCTATCAGTGAAATCCCTCCTCACTGCAAATGAAATACGAGCTCACAGTTCCAAGCCCTTTAATAATAACCCAGTCTGGAGACAAGAAACAGCATTAACTCAAAAAAATCAGTTACACATGAATTCTTTCCCAGCTCTAATTACACAGGGCTTCCAGGACGTTTTTAATCTATCAGGCATACATAGAAATTCACTTAATCCTGGTAAAGAGCCCTCAGAGAGATTCCACCTAATATCCTCGACAAGAGAGGCTCAACTCCACCCCGCCAGGATAATTAATGAACCCCCTGCCACGGCACACAGCACAATGACAACAGAGATCACCACTGCTCTTATCAGCACGCTGCACCCTCCAGCAGCTCAGCAGCTCTCCACCACCTCATAAAGCCAGAGCACATTCAATCAGATCTTGGCACTGCGACTCTCCATTCCCAGAGCTGCAGAGTAGCTAACCTGCAGGGTTTCTACCAGAGGAGACAAAATAAACCACAGAAACTACTGTATCTTCTGAGAGGTTTTACCCACCTTGTCCTTGAAGATATGTGGGTTTTGGTAGATGAAGTCACGATAGCTCTCCGTACGGACTTTATCCTGTTTGTCAAAGAACAAAAAGGGCTCACTTTTTCTACTTAGGTATGGCATAAAATTCAAAAATTCTGAACAACTTGCTTTTAGTTGGCCTAAGGATGCTCTGTGCATACTGTATTTACATGGGCCCTGCAATCATGACACTGCCATATGATAATATTTCAGAATTTACTGTGGCAAATGAAGCCAGATGCCTCAGCTGCAGGAAAAATAAGAAACTATTATGTGGTTTCCTGATTCTGCTTTTTTTTTTTATGTTTCAAAATTCTTAATACCTGTTCATCACTATCCAGGAACAGCAGTAAGAGTGACAATATTACACCAACTTTACATAACAACCTTCTATACCAGGGTGAAAATTTGAATCCCAAGCTCATAAAACATTTCATATTATTTTATTCTTTGACGCTCCTGTGACACGGAAATTTCTTTTAAAAAAAGGTATGCATCAAATGAACTTGTTTCTATTTCTGAACAAACAGCAAATTCGCAATCCTGACTACAAGCTAGTAGTTAAAGCTGTACAGCCCATTTTAAGATAGTCCAACACAATAAGTAAGTTTGACTGAAATACAACAGGGCCAAAGAAGCTGGAATATTTTCAAGCATAGAACAAAACATATATAGTACCTTAGTATATCAAAGCCAGCAGTATAGCTCAGTTTCCCATTAAAACATTGTAAAGCTTTCCATTACAAGCACTTCCATAGCAAAGCAATTCATTAAAACATTGATTCTCTTAACATGCATCAGCAGGTACACAAATTGACAGCCAAGTGTAGGTTTTGGAACTGCTGTTGCAGTTCAAGTGTTACAGAAAAGTAAAAATAAAAAAATTTCAGCAGTTTTTAACCTAGTGCAAATAATGCCGAAATATAAAGTCCCAGTGCTTATATTAAATCTAATATTTTTTTACTACAGCAAGTTGAGAATTTTTAGAAACAACAGAGAAACAGAAATTTTCTACAGTGGGGAAGAACAAAGTCTATTTTAATAAAAAAACAAGATCAGATCAAAACCAGTGACTGAGAACAAAGGATAATAAAAATAATAAAAATTTTGGAGACAAAAAATTATTTTGAGACTTGAAAATCCTAAAATCCAACTTTAGGTGTAGAAGTATTATCACACACAACCCAAAGAAGCAGCTGGGGTTTATCTTAGAAAATTCTACTTTAAAATTATATATAATTAACATTAATAAAAGGAACTGTGATCCTTTAAAACCATATTGGTTTGCTACGATGTTATACGCAGAGCAACTATTTTTAGTACTTCACCTCTACTGCAGTATATAATAGGATTTGCTGAAAGGACTAAAAAAGTTTGAAAATAAATAATCAATTGAGAAAGCAGCCAGCTGGAAAGCTTTCAGCCTTGCCTGCTGCCCCTCACATTGCCTCAGCACTGCCCAAACTCAATGCAGCCACATCCAGGCACTTTGGGTCTCTATTCATCAATCCCCTTCTCCCAGCCGACATTTCCATGTAAAGCTTCCTTGGTTTTAATTAAAATGGTAAAAAAAAATTATTAAAATGAGAGCCAAGACATTCTCAAGCAAAAAGGTAGAGCAAGAGAAACACCAGTCACTTGCCCAGTGTGAAGTAACAATATTCTTGCTCCACCTCTGAAGTATTTGCAGAAAAAAACCCCGAACTGAAACTCTGCCTTACCCCTAGCAGGCATAAGAAGAAAAATGTTTCAAGGCTGAACAGTTTCAGAAAGGGGCTTACAGTTCAGACAGCAAGACACTTTCTTAAAAATGTTTGTGTAGTAAGCCACTATATTTATGTAAATAAGGTAAACATGAAAAGAAAAAAAAAACATCAAAGTGAATGCCTACCACAGAAAAAAATTCAATGTACATATGATAAAAACAATCATTTTCATATGTTTTGGAAAGTCAAAAGTCTTCTTAAAAGCATTCTGACAAACATACCCTGAAATCAATAAAAATACACTTTTGTACCCATCTCCTTGTGCAGAGATGCAGATTTATTGTAAACTTTAATGGCCAAGAGCAAGGCTTCCTCATCCTATGACCTACATCATCTCAACTGACAGCTTTATATAGCTGCAAAACCAAGCACCTATCATTTTTATTTATCTTCAAGACTGCAGTTATATTTTTATAACTATACATTTTGGAAAACACTCTTCTCCTTCTGCAGCCATCTCTGTGCTTCTGTAAAATCCCCTCCCCTTAATATTTACCTCATGATTCTTAATACAGGTTCATGTGTATTTCTGCATTGGGGCCACTAAATGATTTACAAGGCTGAAAGCTCTATATGCTGGCTGCAGGGACAAAGTCACTCCACAACTCTGTATTCTACCTCTACATTAGAAAGTAATTTTATTTATTTATGCCTTAAAATGATAAAACTGCTTATAACTTCCACAACTATGACATCTTCTCTGAAAAAAAATGTTAAGAGATTTTAATTTACAAGTTAATTATAAGCTTTAGGCTTTGTGCTTTGTTTTAGTAAATTTTAAAGTTACAAGGGCATACATAGGTTTGCCTTTGAAAAGTTTTAAGCAATGATTTTTTTAATCTTTAGCATTTAAAAGGTGCACAGGGTTATCTTCCAGCTGTTCAATGTCATGTTATCAACCGTGCACAAGTACCAATTTCTGTTTACCCAATGCAATAGAAAACCACTATATTTGAGAAATGGTCTTGCCTAACAAATTCCAGTCGTTAGGAAAATATGAAACTAAAGAAAAATATTCACTGTCTGTGCTACATTTTCTCCTTTATGTTTCACGCATGCAGGAATAAGCTGCTTTTGCAAGGTAGGGCTGTGGTACAGATTTTGTAATATCAAGAATAACTGTAAAATTACTTCATGTTCCTAACACTTCCAGTAAACAGAATTTATACAAAAGAAATAAAACTGAAAAATGATCTCTCAGCCCAACCACCACCAAAAAATCTCTCCTGGATAGAAAGGGTTAAAAATGCAGCTGCTCTGCAGTATATTTACGGGCACACAGCCCACTTCATTCCACCTCTCCTCTTTAGTCCTCCTAAGATGCAGCAGAGATGACTTTCTAACCTTTAGCATCTCTTCGTGTATCCCATAATGCCCATAGGAGCTGAAATAAACGCCATCCTCGTCCTCCTGAAGGTCTGCAATGGCGCTGGATGACGAGCTGCTCCTGACATCTGTGTTCATCACAAAATCCTGAGCAAATTGCCTGGAATCAATTTGAAATATACCCTTGAGATGTGTTTATGGGACCATGAAAAGGAGGCTGGCTAGGGGGGGAGAAAAGGCTTGGAAAAGGGAAGGAATCCCGGCTGCCCAGGGGTTTGGCAACAATAGGAGCAGCTTTAGGTGTGCACATCCTCCCTCTGCAGGCTCCTCGCGGCTGCTGCACCGCCGCACTCCCTCCAGCAGCCTCCTGCAAGCCCTGCTTTCTCCTTCCAGCAAGCATTAACAGTGAAATATTGGGGCTCAGTTTCTATTTTTAAGGCAGAATTATCTATTTTGCACTTGCTGGTACAAAAGCCAGCACTGCAGTGGTCAAGGTGTTTTGGGCTGTGTAATGCAGATACAGACTCAATACAAGGAGCACAAGAACTGCAGCCCACACAACACTGGGTGACTACTAGAAGGTGGAAGAAAGCATTTCAAAACAGAGGCATTTGGGTGAAAAGAAAAAGAGCTTTAAAATTCAATTTATTCCTTTAATTTCATGCTGCTTGTTTTTCTCTCCTCCATGGTCTTGCATTCCTACGGCACATAAGGAAAGGCTGGTAAGAGTTGGGATTGCTCAGTCTGGAGAAAAGAAGCCTCCACGGAGACCCCACTGTGTCCTTCCAGTACCTAAAAAGACTACAAGAAATATGGAGAGGGGCTTTGGACAAGGACACAGGATGATAGAAGAAGGACAAATGGCTTTTAAACTGGAAGACAGTAGGTTTAGACTGGATATTAGAAAGACATTTTTTCCTGTGAGGGTGGGGAGGCCCTGGCACAGGCTGCCCAGAGAAGCTGTGGCTGCCCCAGCCCTGGAAGTGTCCAAGGCCAGGCTGGATGAGGCCCTGAGCAACCTGAGACAATGGAAAGTGTCCCTGCCCATGGCAGGGGAGGGAAACTGGATGTGCTTTAAGGTCCCCTCCAACCCAACCATTCCATGAGTCCATGTTCTCATTCCTCAAAGCAGGTTTGATGACAAAATACACAAATCAAGGGTGTTATAATAAAAACACAATTAGAAGTTGACAAGCAAACAGCTCCTACTCCATGCACATGAAGTGAAAAAGAAACACACTTCAGCCAGACAATATTCCTCCGCAGTCTACAGTCCAACAGCAGCCAATGTTGCATCCTGGACCACTGCAAAGTCGCTGATACTCACCTTTAACTGTGATCATACTTTCTTAAATGGGAACTTCACTTATAGAAGCTGTAGGTAACAATCTCATTACCAATACCATCCTTAACAGAACAACAAAACCAAAAACACTACTTCACTCCTGACATTTCAAATACTTCTCTGCTCAGTTTGGACGGGGAAGAGAATATGGTAAGGGATTTAATATTGAAATTTTGTCCGTTTCAGAAACTTCCTATACTTGCCTATACAGATACAGTCTAGATCTTATTTTTAATATTGCTCTTTACCATGGTACTTTGCATTTTCTTGACTTTTAGAGAAGTATCTAAATGACAACATTTTAAATTTTAATAAAAGAGATTCTATGACATATAATTAAGTATAATTAGCACTGTGTGAGATTCAAATGATTTAATTCAAAACTATTTAAACCAATAGTTCCTATAGCCTATGCATGCAACACAAGCACCAAAGAAACTCCAGCTGCCCTGCTATTTAATTACGAAAAAAGATAAGTAAAATCAAAAGCCATCACCTATAAACAGGTGACAGATTTAAAAACTCAGCATATCCAAGATGTGCTCTTAAATCTCTAAGTTACTTCTAATGCTAGAGGCGACCTGATTTATAGAACTGTTACCATCTTTATTTCACAGAGGTTTACCTGAAAGGGAACAGACAATCTCTTTCTGTGGAATCACCTCCAGCATGAACCACTGAATTACAGCATTTAGACCACTACAATGCAACTGGCTCATCTGTCCATAATTGAAAACTGTGCTGCTTCATCAGATCTACATCTGGCTATTTTTGCTGCCAGCCAATCCCTGCTTAATTGAAGAGGCTGCATTAAGAAAGAAAAATTAAAGTCTCCCTCTCACAAGAACAGATAACTTGATACACTAACCTCAAAAAAAAAAAATTCTGTAAGCCTGACTGAAGTTTAGAGAGCTCAAAAGAAATTGCTACTGATAACGTGAAAGGGTTTTTTTTGTTTTAAATGAAAACAAATGGAACAAGAGGAAGGCAAAAAGATATAAGGAAAAAACCCCAAATTTTTAAAGTGCAGTGATAAATTTCTTTCATTCTCATTGCTTATGACCAATTAAGGCATAATGTACACAGAGATACCAGAAATGCACCGTATGCTATAAAGCACAATTTGCAAAATTCAAACCCAACTGAAGATAAAACTGATAATTTTTGACATATATAATTGCTCACAACTGAGACGATTTGAATAGATGAAATTATTTTGGTGTACTTAGTTACTTGTAGTACCAAGTGTGTACTGTCAAAATGTACAAAAAACCCTCAAATGTATTTTACATCACAAAGTTTTTTGCTGATTAACTTCTCACACAAAAGAACACAAATTATTTTTCCAAGTCTCTTCAATACAATTTCAGTTCCTCAGTGCCCAATCAGTGTGATCTTGAAATTACATGTTTGCAGAGGATTTAATCCTCTGACCCAAAAAGAAGTTTATATTCCCAATATATATTTCCAATTTATCAATGAGCATCATCAATCCATATTTTGCAAACCTCAAGAATTAGAAATAGCTAGGGAGATGTCCTGATTCCTGACTGTGATGCACTGAATATTCTTACTAACAGAACTCTCACCTGATACTGAAAATAACATAGCTGAGAAAAGCTGATTTATTAATTTCACTGTGAGTTTCTCCAAACTGTAACCAGACTCTATTAACAATTTTTGTTTGGAGCCAACTCTGAACACATCTGGAGTCCTGTATTTAATTTGTCAGTCTCTCTCTCTTCTCCAGTGTGCACATCCTCAGTGTTTAAACTCCTGTCTAAAGGACTAACAGAAAGGTCTCTCAAAAACAAAGAGTAGTCTCAAGGAAAATACCTGTTTCTGAGTCATGTGCTTGCTTAGCTTTCCTAAGCATACTTTGTTCTTTCATTCTGTGCAGGTTTTGTGCAGTTTTTACTGACCATCTACAAGACACTTACTAACCACATGCAACAGACAAGCCAAACCTACAGTCCCAACCCAAGTCAAGAGATTTATTCCATAGTTACATTCTGCTACTTCTTTCAAATTCTACTGGTCTTTGAACATGAACATCTCATCTCACCTAAAACACAGCAAATAAAAACACCCCAAAACCTCAGTTCAAACACTTACTTCATTTTTTGAAGATCATCTTGTGCTCTAGCCAAGGCTGCTTCTGCAGCTCGTGCTCTGTGTTCCGCATGTTTTAATTGTTCAAGGAGCACCACGGTGTCATTTAAACCATTCGAGGGCAATACTTTTACAGGTTCATAAAGATCCACTATATCTGATGAAACAGATAGATATAGGGACAGATATAGGGAGGAAAAAGAATATATACCAATCATTTCTGGCTTCACAGCAGATCATAAACATATAATGCTATTTTCTCTCTTTGGGTGCTTCGTACAAGCTGGTTGTTTTGCAAAAGTCACAACTAACTACAAAACATAAGACTTGTCAGAAAAAGCAAATATGCTAGAAGCAAGCTCGAAGTTAAAGCAAATCAATCCAGAATTCAGGCTTCTTTAAATACCAGTGTTTGATTATTTCTAGAAGAGACAATAGATTCAGATATAATTAAGTTACATATAATTAGTATGTGGGCTTTCTCAGGTACATAAATCAAGTAACAGTGACAGTGCTTCACATGACATGAACTCTGACAACACATTTACCCCACAAAGCAGGTGTCATACTGAAAAATAGCTATTTACCAAACTGAAGTAGGAGATCATCATCTAGTTCTGGTTTCAAATATTCCTCTCCTTCCCAAGGCAGTGGGGTGCTGAGAGAACTCAAATATGCTCCTGTTGGTTTCTAGACAGGAGAAACACATGTACACTAAGTTCCTTTGAAAACACCAGCCCTTCAATTACATTCAACAAAATAAGGCAAAGACCTGTTCTTTCACACACTAAAATATGGAGGGTACTATTTAAGGAGCTTGGTAGCAAAGGCTGGGAAAGCCCAGGCAGCTCCAGGATCAAGGAATTCAGTACAAGCAGTAATGCTAATCAATAAATCCAAGATACTAATCCTGTCAGGTGTTCTAACATGAACAGTGCTGTAGGGACAAATGTCAGAAACACTACATTCTCTTCTGTTGGCATCCAGCCAGTTAATACTTTGTTAGGAAAGGAGAGGTCAGATTTGGACTTCAGTTTTTGCCCTTTCGTGTTTACTCTGCATAGCTTATTATGCACTAAATAACTATCTGAGAATTTAAAATTTGAGGATTTAAGTAAAAAATGCTTGATAAGGTAAGATGCTATTGAGTTTAAACCTAAACTTTCAGGGAACAACCAGGGCACAAAGACACAAGACACAAAAAATATACCAAGGCCTATCCTAAAACTTTAGGTTCCCATTAGCTTTCCTGATTCTGGAATCATTTTAGCAGACACTTAAGTTCCGTAACCTAAGGGATCAGATGTTGTCCTTACTAAGTTGGGGTCTGGATGGCTCACACCCTTAAGAAAGACTTTTACACCAACACACATGCAAGGACTAAAAACCTTCAGTTATTGAGAAGTGAACCCATTTCTGAAGTAAGACAGCAGAGTCAAAGGCCAAGAAAAACTACCAAAACAAGATGATATTACATAGCATGCAGGCTTTGTGCAAGTCACAACATCCCCTTCTGCAAACAAAAGTTCACATTAATTAAATATATTTAAAATTAAAACAACTTCCTATCAGATAAACAATCAACAGCTATTTTAATTGCTGCAATTTCTTTTTCTAAAACTACAATACAAAATCTCATGCAATTATTAAAAAAGGGAAAACTGAAAGCACAGCACCCTGAGCTCCTATTCTCCAGATGCAGAATACAGAAGTAGTATGTGGCACACTTACCTTTAATCTGACAAAGTTTATTAGTTTAATGTATCCGTAAAAATCAAGTCCTGAGAGGAAAAAGGAAAAAAAAAAAAAAAGAAAAAGGAGAGAGCATTTGTATTACAGAAAAGCACACATGTTTTACAACCACGTGAATACTAATTACCTGTTCAACTGGTAATTGGTTCAAACTTCCCCATGCAGTGTACATCACTATCTAGAACAGTCTATCTATGTTTTTCTTCTCCTCAGGATTAAACCAGGAAATCCTCACCCTCAGGACCAATACATCTGCCACAAATGAAGAATGGAATGTGTCCAAATGGGGATTATGAACAGGGATTTCACTCATCTGGCAAGCAAATACATCAGGACACTCTTCTCTCCTACTAGCTACCTTGTTGATATTTTAGATTATTGTGCTCCCTTGTTCATATTCTTAGCTTTCTGCTTAAAAGGATGTCAATTGATGCTACTCACCAAGAATACCTACCAATATTGATTTAAAATTGCCACCTTGGCAGAAACAACAGTGGTTCAGGTATAAGTGTGTACTCTCCGCAAGAATAGCAAAAATAAACCCAAGATACTTTTCCTTGGATTTTAGACAGAAAACAGACCAGGCCAGCTCTTACAAGATATAATAAATAACGACAGCTTCAAGTGAAAGCCAGCCTTAAACTTGACTTGGAAAGAATTAAACAGACATAGGAGGGTATGCTTTCCTGTGATCACCTGAGGGACACAAGCCACGGGGCTCTGCTAAATACTGAGCCACGTAACAGCATCACTGGTCAGGCAAGAGCTCCCAGCAGATCAGATCAGACCAATCACAACAGAGCAGATCAATCATGTAATGTCTGGCTCAGGTCAATCAAGCAGGCAGTGAGGAATCAGCACAAGCCAGCAGAGATTAATCTTACTTCTGTCACTACTTTAGAGCTTTACCAGTAGAAAAAGCATACAAGAAGCAGCCAGAATAAAGGAACTGTAGAAACATTTTTCCACAATAGCTCATGTTATTGAATCTTGGAAGTTTCAGCTGCAACCAGAAAATCAGTTAGAAACAAATTAACATTTGCAATTTATTTTAAATGAGATACACAGAAAAGGAAATGACAAGTAATGAAAGAAAACTCACCGTGTTTCTGGATCACATCACTGACATCAAACTGATGCTCTGTTTTGCAGTGGGAGAACACAGCTTCAGCAGAACTAAACAACCTGTAAATAAAAACTATTAAATATGCAATATTGACACACTTAAAAGTTCTAAGTTATAAGTACTATATGCTCTGTTCTGACTTACTGGGCAATTTAGAACAGATTTTCTGCTTTTGAGAAAAAATGAACAGGCACTGACTTACATGCCTCACAAAGAAGCTTCTACCTTGTTCGTCAAACATTTTGAAACAAATGACAATGAACACGAAAATTTTGTTTGACAAAACCACAGATCCTGTTAACTTCCAAGAACTCCTCGAGAGCAAAGACTGCGTTAAACATGAAAAGTAACAAACCACGCCGACGCGATGTGGGTGGGGCAGCTTGATCCGCTGCATCGAAAGAAAAACCTCTTATGTAGTTACTGACCATGGGGGAAAAAGGACAGGCAGAAAGTGAAAAAAAACAAGAGAAAAGGCTCCACACTGCCTTCCACTCTACTCCCTCCGTCAGTCTGGATCTAACACACCTTTGGCTCCACAGAGGCCGTGTATGCGATCAACAAGCCACAGAGCAGGGCTCCAACCCGGGAATGGATGCCCTCCCTCCCTCCCGCGGGCCGAGCCCAGGTGCTCCGAGCGCACCCAGCACAGCGCGCTCCTCACGGCGCCCCGGGGCCAGGCGGGGGCAGCGAGCGCGCCCCGCGGCCGCCACCCCGCGCCACCTAACCTGTCGCAGAAGAGGCAGCGGGTCCGCTGGGCCACGGCGGCGCCTTCTTCTTCCTCTTCCTCGTCCTCCTCGTCGTCCCAGGCCCCCTCGCCGTCGGACAGCTCGGGCACCTCCGCCCCCTCGGCATCCATGTCCCGCCACCGCCCCGCGCACGCCGCTTCCGGGAACGGCGCCGGGGCGGGGCCTCGCGCGCCCCCTGGCGGAGCCTCCGGCCGCGCGACCGGGCTGAGGGCCCGCGCCGGCGCCATCTTGCGGGAGAGAGGGGGAGCGGGACACAGGGATCGAGGATAC
>VZTX01004438.1:144417-165961 GCA_013400915.1 Pardalotus punctatus | reverse complement strand
AGGAAGGTCACTTTTCTATCTGGATGGGCTGAAGTGGCGTTAGGAAGGTCACTTTTCTATCTGGATGGGCTGAAGTGGCGTTAGGAAGGTCACTTTTCTGTATAGGTGCTGGTCAGCTGTCACAGTTGCTTGGCCAATGTCTTTTCTGACTTATATAAATTTGGTGGTGGCGTAAACTGGAAAGAAAGAAATCTTTAGGAGCGACGAGCCATTCTCTTGATTATGTAGGTCAGTTCTTTTGTAGATGCAGCATGAGCTGGAGCTTCAGCCTCAGATGTAGCTTCTTTTATCCCTAAACAGCACATGATAAAACCGTGGCATCCCACCTTTTTTCCTTTTATGGCACAGAACAAAATTTGCAGGGCTGCAAAACTGCGTTGGGGCCATTTTATCTATTTTATCTTTCAGATGTCTTTATCTCATCAGATATGTGCTGGAACACATAGCTGGCTTTGACTAGGTTTTCTTGAAGTCAGTTTTTTTTATTAGGTTTTCTTGAAGGTTTTTTGTTTTGTTTTGTTTTGTTTGTTTTTTTACTAGGTTTTCTTGAAGTTTTGGTTGGTTGGTTGGTTGTGGTTTTTTTGACACATTTTCTTGGTTGGAACTATATCTGGGATCAGCATCAGTTTGATGGATTTTAAATATGAATATCATTAGAATAAGTTAGGTCAGAATAATGTGTAGTGGCAGAGGGGCCGGGACAGGAACTAGGGACAGAAAGATAAAGGAAGCAAGGATGGAAAAGTCTGCTCAAACAAAGTGCAGTTTGAAAGCCAGGACATGGACCAAGGCGTGAAGGAGAAAAATTATTTATTTATTTTTTATAATAAGAAATGAACAGTTTGGTAGTGTTATAGCAAAGAAATAATCTCTATACAAAAATCTTGATATGAAAATGTGCTGAAGTAAGCCACGTGTAGAGAACTGCCGATTTTTGTTGGCCTCAATATCCCAGAGGTTGTGCCATTTCCAGCAAATGTCAGCTTCTGTGGCTTTGCTCATTACCAGCCAAAGAGGGGCAGGGAGTGCCTGAGTGAACATGCAAAAAATAACAATTTGTACTGAGCATCAAGCTCTCTTTTGGTGGAAGCCATGTTCATTTTTGTCGGAGGAGATGTTTGTGCAATCCCCTCTCCACTTCCCTTTTCTGGTGCGCGCAGCAGCCGCTGTTGCCCTGCGCCGATAGCAGAACCAAGTGAGACATGAAAATACCAGCTCTGGATTTAGTTATTTATTTATAATGCCAGCTTCTCCGTGCTGTGAATCAAATGAGTGAGTTTTACTTGTGCCCATTTTTTTTGGATGGTGAATCTTGACTTACAGGTGTGTGCAGATCATTTCAGGCACCTTAAAATTTTTGCCATGGAAAAATTAAGCCACAGTAGTGATTATTAGGGACTACAGGCACATCAGTTCTAAATTAATACACCAACATAATTACTTTGTCCTGCTCCTTTCTTTTGAGCCATTGGAGGTGGTAAGTAATCTCTTTTTAAGCTATTTTCCCCTCAATATGTCAGAGGAATTATTTGAAATAATTATGAAAGAGACATAGAATATAAATGTCAGAATAGATGTAGATGGGAAAATATTACTACAGAGGGGTTTTGTAATATGTTGGAAATGTCATTTATGGTTCTGTTTTAATGAATGGGTAATTAGTTGGCTGAACATCAGCTCACTTCTTAATGGAATCTTAGTGGATTAACTGCATGCCTCATTCATATTATCCTACAGAATTTTTCTGCCTTTTTATAATGAATATTCTTTTTGCAGGACACCAGTATGAAAAAGGAGAGACTCTTCTAGTGTAGATAATTTGTGCTTTTGTCCTCAGTTGAATGAATGTGGCTTCTCTTTAAAACACCCTTAAAATACAAATGGTGGTCTGTTCCTATACTCCCAACCCATGTTAGTTTGGATACCAGTTCTTACACCTGAAGCCCAACTTGACCACCCAGAATCTGTTCAGAGAGAGGGAAGGACAAATACCTCAAATTTTCTCAGTTGATGATAATTTTCCCCATCGCGATTTCAGTGAATCATGGTAGAGTTATGAGGAAAAGCAGTATTATTGTTATGAGGTCTGTGTTAATGTGAATAAACACGTCTGTTAGTTTTACTGAAAAAAATAAAAAAATCCTCTAATTTTCTCAGTCAGCCCCAGATAGTCCTGGCAGATACATTAGATCTTTCAGTCGCTTCATGTGTTTAGGAGAAAAGGTTTCAGCTAAAATAACTTGGATTAATAATTTGTTTCCATTTTCTTTTATTTACTGTCTAGCAAAGTGTTATTTGCAGTGAAATTTGGCATCTCAGCTGAACCATTATATTCAGCTGTAATTAGAATAAACTGTCGGCATGAATTACTGTACATTGGGTTTAGAGATTTGTTTGGAGACAGCCATTTCTTACCAAAGCACAGACAGCAATTTGCTGTCTAACTTTGTACATTTGCAAAACACACTCGGTGTAAAATTAATTAGGTCATTAGAAACCTATTATCTTGCCTCAAAGGAACTGATTTTAAAAGTAAGCATGTTTTCTGTAGAAGGTGACATCTTTACATTGAAACCCAGTTGTGATTCATTCTTCAGGTTTTGTTCTTGCTTTTCTTCATCGAAACAGAGAGGCATAAAAGCAAACCAGAAGAAACTCAGTATTGTGGTAATATTGAAAAAAAGTGATTATTTAAAGGCCAATTTTATTGTTTGATTGCATTAATCGGGTAGTGTCCAATCCTGGAAAAATAGTTTTGTCCTTTATTTTAGAGTTCTTCACAAACATGGCTGAATTTAATTTAGTTCTTCAGTGCTGAGAGCAAGTTTAGAAATCAGGATTATAAGGAAGTTGTGTGTGTGCACTACACAAGGAAGGGTTCTGGGTCTTTTTAAATTAAACTGAAATTCCTGGTTACAGCTGCACTGCAGGTCTAACCCAAAGCTTTTGTTGGCTCCACAGTTGTGTCTCCACTCTGAAGAGAGGAGCCCTTGGTGAGTGTCACAGCTTAAATCAGTGCCTGATTTCCACACATTTGAACATTTTCCTTAGTACATCATCTGTAGTGAAATTGTGCAGGAGAAAAAGCAAATGAGAAGTTCTGTGGTCTGTTCTTAACGGTATTTTGTCTCGTGTGCTGTGTCCCAGACATTTGTTACGCCCTTTCTGTGCAGTTGAATTGCCTGGAAACAAATTGGTCAGTCTGTGCCTCACACCAAGATTGACATTTTCATGGTGCCCAGAAGACAGAGTTTTAAAATTCTACCATTTCAAAAATTGTCCTGATATCTGGGGAAACCATCCGTGGTTCTGTGGAACAGGAAGGCCATGGAATGCTCCTGGGGAAGGAACAGATGACCTGTACAAAAGGTACTTAGACTGAGGTCCTTTAAGAAATTTGGGTTCCTTGGTTCCATCTATTTTGATAGAAAAAAAAATGCTCTCAGTGGGGATGTGCATTAAAGCCTTGGCTCATAATTTGTGATGAGTCTGTGGGTGAATGCTGAGTTTAATTCCCAGACAAGCAGCTGCTTCAGAATGCAGTTCTGATTTTTCTTTCTGAGTAATTCTAAAGGGCTGCTCTTCATTTTCCTTCTGTAGCTGCTCTTGAGCTTCGCTTACTCCTCCTACCTCCCAATCATGATCTGACTTTTAAAAATTCATAATTAATCCAGTCTTTAACGTTTTGAAGCTCTTGCTGGCTAGTAATGATGAAGCAGTAATGACTTCTGTCTTTTGGATGAACTCTCTGATGGGAGCACCTTACAGCTCTGTCATTCCCAATTTTTGCTTTCAGAACCAGATGATGGTGAATCTTCTGTTCCCACGAGCTAGTTCTTGTATTCACAGCTTTTGGTGAATCTTTTGCTGAATGATTCCTCCAAATACATCCCTTCACTCTATCTCAGTGCTTTCTTTGGTGCCTCCCTCTTTCTGTCTCATTCCAAAACTGATTATCTGTAAAGAAGTAGTCCATAATGAACAAGTTTTCCATCCAGTCTTTCGCTTTTCGTGCTCTGCAATGCTTTTTTCTCCACCCCTCGAAACAGGGAAATCAGTGTAGACCCTTCTTGTCCACAGACTTGCTATAGGCAATTTAACCAATTTCACTTCTCAAGCAGAATTTTCCTTCAGTACAGTTCTCTGTGCTTTCTCTAAAGCCACCTGCCTAGTTTCCCCTCTCTTTTGGAGACTTCCCTGCTGGGAGTGTGAATGCTGCTGATCATGCAGGCAGGATTCAATTCAGAAAAACACAGCAAGCATAATTTATCTTTCAGCTTCCAGCCCCTGTGTTGTGTCAGGGTTTTGTTTCTGCTTTCAGAGAATGCACGAGCTTGCCGCAAAGATTGTTTGGGCTGTCTTTAAAAAGTGGGAAATTTTCTTTTCAACTTTATATTCTAAACTTTTAGCACGAAATCCTAATAGACAAAGCCAGTGGCACTCTCAATGTGGTGAAGAATTATTTTATCATCAGACTACCCCATGTCAAGGGACTGTATCAGATAAAGGAGAACAGCCATACCTCATGCACTGACCTCTGTTCGGAGCCAATAAAATAGAAAAAGAGGCAAAAAACCATAAAGTTTTAGTAAGAACTGTCCTGCGGGGCCTGCTTCAAGCACCTCCAATGAATATTACTCTTCTGATTGTGAATTACATGGAATTCAAGAAAAAAGCATCTTCCTTTCTAAGTGAAGAGCCTAGAATTTTTTAGAGTAACCTGGAGAAAGTTGGATTAATAGCATCTTAGTCCTGAGATATTAATTAAATTTATCTCATTAAACTCCAGTATTTTAATATTCTTGATTTGAGACTTCATTGTGTGTTCAAATACTGGAATTCTAAACTCTTGTATGTGTACAAATGCCTCATGTTGAGAAAGTGAATAATATTGATGTTATCAACATTTGGGCTCCTTCTAAGCCTTCTCAGGTTAAGATGCAGCAGGCTGACAGTGACTTTACAATTTTGCAGTGTAAGTTTATTTGACCACAATATTCATCTGATACGTTACAAGCTAAAATATCATTTCTGCAGAATAGTCAGAATACAGTTAATTAGCAAAGCGCTGACCAGGCACAAACCCAGATCTCTCTCAAATGTGAAGATGACAGAAGGCTGATCCTGCAAGTTTGCTGTGTTTTTAATTGTCTGCTTGTAGCAAACTTGCCCAGTTGATGCATACACACAGTGCAGGTTATCAGTAGGAATTCTGAAAACCTCCTTAAAAAATCTGGGGAAAGCTTGATTTTAGTTACGCAGCTTCTGTACCTCCAGTATGAGCCGACCTGGTTGGGGGTTTTTGGTTGTTCTATTTATTTATTCTTAAGGTAACCTTGGTAAAAGGCCTTAAATATCTGAATTGATTCAGCTAATCTCAGGAAGGCGGAATTCCATTGCAATTTTGCTTTGTCCTTTCAGAAAACCCACAGGTTTTGCTGACAGGCTTCTGCTCCCAGCTTGCAGTAATTGGTGGCAAACACTAAGTTAATTCCTTGTTACACATTATTTTCAGGGGGTTAATGGGCAAGCTGTTGAATACGAAGTAGTGGCCAATAAGGTGGCTCTGAGGAGAATAAAGGTCTGTAATTCACATTCTCCAGCGCTGTGGTTTTGGTTTATGTCTCTCATCTCTGTTCTCCTTTTTGTGGATTCATTTTATGCAAGTGATGCATAACTAAATGCTGCCAGTAGTAGGCTGACATAGAACACAGGGAAGATTTGGTCAGTGATGTCCAAGTCCTTTGTGTCCATTTATATCTGTAGCTGTTAGGAACTCACAGGGTAAAAGAATTTGTAACAGGGGTAGACCTGAGAAACCTGAGTTATTTACAGCACTGGAATGGATATTTTCCTTTTAGAGGAAGAATGAGAGAAAATGAAAACACTTTGATCAAAGTGTTCTGGCTGCAATAAAAGAAATTCTCACCCTTTTTACCATAGAGGAGAGCAGATGAAAATAAAAATGCAGAGTTCATTTGTTGTTTCTTACTTTGATTTAATCCCAATTGTTTTTTCTTTTTTATTGACAGCTTCATTTTCAAATTAGGATAATAGCATCATATTCTTTCTTGAATTGGGTATATTTAATTCTGTTTGTCTTGGGGGCTTTGTGTTAGCATAAAGAAATCCAGCTTAAATGGAGTTTTCTCTCACATCATCATGGGCAACCTTTGAAATCTGAAACTTAAGTGCTCTTACAATTCCTTTCACCCCTACGTACATCCTTACTTCTTTCAAAAAAACAGCACAAAAAATAATAGGAACAAAAAAGCACAGCAAGAAAATAACAAGGCTCTGAAGAGTTTGGGTCTTGAGTAGATCTTCAGTCTCATGTCTCCAGACAGAATATTTTTAAATTCGAGCTAAACCCGCGTAACTTGACGGGCCCTCTGAAGCTAGATGTGTAGAATGGAGATGGCTGCATGTACAGCAGCCCAGCCAAACCCTTCAGACTGTGCTCTGCCCCCTGTTGATTGCTTTATTTCTGGTGGCTGAGGCAGCTGTGTGAACGAATTTGGCTTAGCTTTGAGTGGCAATGCTAACGAATTAAAAACACACCAAACACGCTGCAAGGACACTGACCTTTCCAAAAGATGAGCTGTAGCACAACAAAGACTGACTTTATTACAATCTATTACTTGTTTTCACAGCAGGACCCAAGGGTGGAATTTCAGATAAGCCACAACTGCAGAGCACCTGACAAGGCATTAGGAAGATAAAACCCCATTTCACTAGAAAAATGATATATTGGTAGCATGATCACATGCATGAACCGTAGCTTCACAGTTCTCAATGATTTATGTTGATTTAAGTAAAATTTAGTTTATTTCTTGCTGTGTGATAAATATTTCCAGCTCCTGGCATGACTGACGGAAAGGCTGAAGTTGGGGTGAATTGTTGTTTTAAAGGGAGTGTGCTGTGCCAGAATGATTCTGGAGAGCTTCCCAACTGACTTCCCCACAGGTTGCTATTGTCAGCTGCCAGGCCTCAGGCTACTTTCGATACTTTTATCCTCATGACTTCTTTTCTTTTCTCTTTTCTTTTATTTTTTTTCAGCAGTATAATGTGCAGATTTAAGCCCTTTTTTTTTTTGTTTGTTTGTTTGTTTGTTTGTTTAAATGAGCATTTCCCCTTGGTATATTTGCTGAGTGGAAAAGGGATGAAGGTGTTCAAGGGCTCTCAGGGCTATTTAATACAACCTTTAAATACTTGGTTTTGAAGTTTGTGATGATTTGGACCTAGGTCTGTGAGCTTGACTTAGAATTACTGCTCACACCCTTTTCTGTTGGAAAATGCTGTATTCTAGGTCTAGAGGAAGTTAACTGCGGTTTTCTTTTTCCTGACATCCTGCCCAATAATTTGTCCCGTGTCCTGCCATGGATGTGTAATTAGTACTTCTAAGAGCAGTTTTGTGTCTCACGTTTCAATAGTTCTTTTTTCTGAATCCTCTTTGAAATGAAAGCTGGGAGAAATTATTAAGTAGCTGAGGAATACATGGATTTTGATCTCCCCTAACATCAGTGTCTTTTATTTCCATATGGAAATTGCTTTCCAGAACTCCAGCTGAGCCATCAGGATGCCCCTTCTAGCTCTGTGTGCATTTTTAAGTGAGGTGAAAGACTGCTTTTTGTTTTAACAATTTGTTTTGGGTAGCTGGGATGGTGAAGAGATGAAGCAGATACATTATGCTTGAAGAAACTCGATAATGAAGGAACTGGAAGAATATTTTTGGTGGCTCTTTGCTGATGCTCTTTGCTTGGCGGGTCTGTGAGACAGAGCCCTCTGGGAAGTTGGGGATCTTGTATGGATTCATCTCAAAAAATGAGGGCACCCTGAAAAAGGCCACGCCTGTTGAGCAAATGAGTATCTGGAGTTGTTCCTGCGGAATCAGTTAACAGAAGTTGACAGGATGTCTGTTTTGTAGGGCCAAAGTGGATGAGGAGATTCCCAGAACTGGAACAACAACGACAAAAACAAAAGTCTGCATTTTGTTTACCTTCCTGAGATGATCAGTGCTTGCAGATTGTAAGGTTCACGTTCAATGCTCTTATGAATATTAATGCGCTTTAAATGTCTTAAAAATATTTAGGGCAAGAAAAATTCCACAAGGATCAGTTTATTCATTATTTCCTGACTCCTTGGTATAATTATGTTGACTGACTCTTTACTAAACAAAATTCAATGCGTTTAAATTCGGTCCAATTTTTGCTGAAAACTGTATCTGCTTATACATGTAATTCCTTTTAGCAAGTTCACGGCAATTTCAGAGGGATGGCTTGTGAAGCCATGGTAGAGTAGAAAACACTTCATTGGAGATGTATGGTTTGCTATTCATTTAATTTCTCAAATTATCAAAAATACTTTTCCTCAAAATCTGACACATGTACAGCTTCAAATTGTTTGCTAAATGTTTTGCAGTCTGTGCATGGAACGTTTACAGGAAGGTGTGCAAACCCACCAACAGTGCAAACAGAAAGAGAAATCATTAAAAAACCATGAGAGAACCTTGAGCTTAGGATCCCACAAACCTTCCTGAGCCATGTGGGGGCAAATGAGGCAAAGTTACTTCACTTTTTGGTTTGTATTGCAGAGAAGAGGCCTGTAGAAAAAGACTACTGGTAGTCAGATTTTTTGAAGTCATTTGAGGATAAAAAGTAAAAACTTCAGATCAAAGTTTGCTGGTGGAATGGGAGGAAAGGTGAAATCTCACAGAAAATATGAGGATAAACCTATGAAAGCTGAAAGACTGAAATGAGCCCAGCATAGCAGTTTTCTTTATTCAGCCTCGTATTCTCCTCCAAAAGAATGAAAAGATTGGCTCTGAAATCACACAAAATGTGACTGATCTGCTCTTGTATCAACTGCACAATGATCCCTAATCCACAGATCAGGGGGTTCAGGGTAACCAAACAAAACACACATTACCTGTCACTGCAGAACTCTTGGCTTTTAAGCCAATGGTAAATATTGTTTCAAGGGAAAGTGCAGTTCAGGCAAAGATGAGGGTTATAAACTTCCATTTGAGGAATGTTGCTGTTATTGTGTATTATTGTCAAGAATGGCATGACTTGAACGGAGACAAGACAGCTTGATTTAACTTCATATAAACTTCGTCGTGGTTTGCATTCATTAGTCTTGGATATTATCTCTAAAAATAGCACTTGAAAGTGCCTATCAATTAGATTTTATGACATGAAAATGTCATTTCTGAAAGAGTCAGATATTGTATGAGATATGACAGTGCCCAGAGATCAAATTGGGAGCAAAATATTTCTGTCTTTCCCTCAGGCGTTGGTTGAACTCTAACTTTGGATATAGGTTATGTAGACTTAATAGCTGGTTGATTTTGTTTGGGTTGGGTTGGGTTTGCTTTTTTGATTGGTTCCAGGGTCCTTCAAATACCATCCAAAAGCTGTCTCCAATTTTGCTGCCTGTTTTTGTACAACAGGTTAAATTCAGGAGTGGCAGAGACTGTAAATCAAACAGGATTATTGTAAATGTGTGTAGTTTCTAATGTGGTAGGAAGGATAGGAAAGATGTTCTGAAAAGCAGCTTCTTGTGGGCATGTGGTAAACTAACTTTAAAAAAAACTAATTACTTGCTTGTGTTAAAATTTATAAAGGATGGTTAATTAATAATAAAAAGACATCATTTTAATAATATTGCAAGTATAATAAATATATCAAGTGCTGCACGCTCAGTGAAAGCAAAATGTGGTGAAAGTCATCTGGATAGAATCCTTTATACAGTACAAATATCTTCAATCATTAATTGATTTATTGGTTTGGATCCCAGTTCAGTGTGCATTGACCTCAGGATTCATCTAGGTCCACAGAACAGAACCAGAACCTGCTATTCTTGAGTTTTACTGGGATTTTGATTCAACTGCAAAACAATTCTGGAACTGCTGAGATCACTTCAGATCTGCCAGTTGTTCACTTAGAGCCTTGCACTTGTGTTCAGGTGGGAATTTTGTGGAAAATCAGCACACGGAGACCACAGCTCTGGGAAGGCCAGCAGGTGTGGAGCTGTCTCTGCTGAGACATTAATGCAAATAAATGCATTGTTTCTCCCTGGTCAACCTTTTTACAGTTCATCCATTTGCACAGAATACAATGGTTAAAAAAACATTAAATGCAGAGTAAAAAATGCTTTATAAAATTGAGGGTAAAGCTTTTATTCAGCTAAGTCATAATGTGTGAGAGAGGATGATGTCTTTTTCTTGTTCATGCTGTAAGTTTTACCATACTGCATCCATCTCAGTTCTCAACTTACCCTTAACCTGAGGGAATTTGAAAAAAAAAAAAATTCTTTAAGCAAGCTAAGTAAAACTAGAAATCTGTTCACTGGAGTTTTGGAATCCAATACTTTTCTTCATCCTCTGCTTACACATATGCCAGAGGAGGAGGATTCTTTTGGCAAGTGAAGGTAAAAAGAGCAGGATCTGCAGGAGACTCTCTTTGCAAAGTCTCATTGCTCCCAGTGAATCCGCAGGTTCATCTCCACACTCAGAGCGTAATTCTGTGATTTTTCTGGAGTCCAGCCATGGGAAAATGCCGTTGCCATTGAGGTACAATGGTGTAACGTGCTGCTCAGAGCAGGATTTGGGGCTGTATTTTGTGTGATCACACGGAAAGCTGCAGAAGCTTGAAGAAAAGCTGCCTGGCCAACATTTGCTCACTGCGGATTTTGGTTTCAAAGCTTTTGTATCCACAGAGAGTTACCTGGGGGTCAGTGGAGAATTTAAAGTTGAGAATTAATTAGGGGAGGTGAAGTAGCAAAGCACTCGGTGGAAGAAATCATTGAGGACATCAGTGAAGGGCAGAGAAGTCAAATATGAAAAAGAAGTAATCTATTGTATAAAATAGAAGAAGAGGACACTGCGAGAGTCATTCTTAGCTGTGAAATAATGTGTTATAATTATGTATGTCAAGTGTGTGTGATTATGGTCACTCACTCCTTGAAAATGCTGGCAGAAATATCTGTGTAGTATCTAAATCACAATAACTGAATTGGAGAGAAGTTACTCTGCTAATTAGTCGATGTCTTCTATAGAAGTCAAAAGGAAAGAGAAACCCTTTAATAATTTTACTTTCCACAGAGTAACACAGCTAATAATGTGCCTTGCTGTTAATTAATAACCCAAAAATTTTGTATCAGGTGGAGTCTTGGCACCACTGAGACCAATGGTAAAAATTCTGTTGTTATATGGGGAAAATAATTTTACTGGGAGAATGATTTCATTCTATTAATTAATTTTTACCAGATATATGTTGGCTTTACCAGTGCCTTTGCATGGTCCTTTCTGTTCTTTTTTTATATTTTGAATTAATATATCACACTAGAACATGTTGTGAATGTCAGAGGACACGGAATATCAGTGATACAAAAGGAATTAGCATATTCTCGTGAAAGATAATAATGTTCTGTTCGGATATCAGCCCTAGACATGTCAGTGCTGAGTGACAGGAGCTCACATTGCACTGGATAGGCAGATGTTATGAATAATGGTTTGCTTAGTGAGTGTAGACATTTCTGTGTCTCCACTGGGCCTGCAGGTTTCAGAACCAGGTCTCAAATGCTTATTTTTCTTCCTATTGAATCTTGATTAGTTTGATGGAAACGGAAGATATGAGGGAGATGATATGGACTGAACTAAAGAAACTGAAGATAATCAGTAAATGTAGTCTTTCATCAGTTCCTCTCCTGAGTCATATTTTAAGCTATGAAACCAATATATCTGTGGCTGGATTTGTGAAATGGATTAAAATCCATCTGCACCCACACCTGAGCCCAAGTTCCATGTACTTACTTAACCTTGTGTAGACTTGGTAATAAATTGATTTATGTGGTGGTAGGTTACGAAAGAGTGAACTGGGAAAGTATTTAACTCTAGTTCTTGGCATGCTGCCACTAGTATAAAAAAGAAAATTCAAATGTGGTGCACATATGAGAGTTTATTTCCCTTCACTGTAGGACAGCTTTATGGATTTCTTTTTCTTCCTTCTCGTTAAGTGAAATAAACCATCACAAGAGAGTCTCTAATGGAGTCTCTGCTGAATCCTACCATCAAGAGAACACTCTGATTTCTGAATTCTTCCAAGATTCCCACTTGGAGACTTTTTTGTCTTGGTAGGAAAGGGATTAAATAATATTTTGAGAAGAAGAAGCTTTTGAATGTCACAGTGTTGCTTATTAGTGGTTGATAGGTTCCTGTGTGTTAAGAGAGACATGGAGTTAGGAAAAAATCAATAGAACTCTGCAGCAAAGAGAAAGTTTTCCTCTTATTGTGGCTGCAGTATTGTGAACCAGAGGAACTCAGGTGT
Organism: Pardalotus punctatus; assembly: GCA_013400915.1. Lineage (NCBI taxonomy): Eukaryota > Metazoa > Chordata > Aves > Passeriformes > Pardalotidae > Pardalotus > Pardalotus punctatus. The sequence continues at coordinate 153,632 of VZTX01004438.1, read as the reverse complement.
GGCAGAGCAATGCTATTTTCAATCAGGAATACTGGGGGAAGAAAAAGGCAGAACAGAAATAGTGTCTATGAGAAAACGGAGCAAGAAGAGAGGTTTTAGCTCAGGCAGAATCACAGAGAGCACGGAGGAGATGCAAAGGAAACCCCAGAACTGATGAGGGCAAGATTCCTTCCCGTCCTTCCAAGGGAGCCATAAAAACATCTGTGCAAGCAGAAAGGCACTGAAAATCCCCCTAATCCCAAAGGAGGAGACTCACCTGGGAAAGGATCTAAGCAGTGAACTGATCTTATATTCGTATTTTGTCCGTCACACGCTTTAATTGACGCGGCCATTGTTCTCACGCCATTCCGATGTGACAGTAACGTGCAATAAAACTTTGTTATGGAGTTTATAAACCCCTTTTCGTGGGCTCATCTTCTTGTTGTTAGGTGAAAGCAGTACCATCAAACCAATTCTGCATTGCTTTACATCACGCAATACATTAATTAATATTTTGAATATAATAAACAATGCTGCCTTTTATTTCTTCCACCCTCAAAATTCTACAGTCATTGCATCAGTAAAAATCTTGAGGAAAAAATATTATTTTTTTTATTAAACCCTTTTTGCTGTTTAAACAGAGGAGTAGATTTAGCAGCGAATAAAAGCTTTAAATCTGTTTTAAATGTTTTTGCTGTTTTACGACCCAGCATTACAAAGCCAGTAGACACAGTAATAAACGCTGTATGTTTCAGGCATTCTACAATCTCTTCTGGTTATCCAAGTGTAGCTTTATTTTCCTATTCACTTGTTGCCAAGGAATTCATAGTTGTTAACAACTGATGTCTAAGTGTGCCATCAGCCCAGTGACTTGATGGTGTCGATAAAATTTGTACAAAGCATGAGCTGAAATCTCAGAAATTATTGTAGAGCCTCAGTCTAAAAAATATAATATTACCTGAGACAGTAAAACAAGAACATTTAGGGAATCTTGCTAAAGAATAAGTAAAATGCTGAAGAAATTTTATTTTCTGGGAGTTAAAAGGCTGGAGATAAGCAGAGATTATGGTTTAGTTCTGAGAGTTCGTGGCAGAGGGTTTTTATTGACTGGCAGAACTGTTGAGATGGTGTCTGTCAAGGCCTTGCCAACTCATGCTGTGTTGTGTTCCTTTGCCTACAGCTGTTTATTGCTCAGTCAAAGCGTGAAATATGGAAGAAAATAGACTGAACTTAGTGTTAGAATAATAAAAACAAAAAAAAGTGGACTGTACAGAGTACTAGGGTTTTCTGGATGAACATGAATCTTAACACTTGATTCAAAACCAAGTGCTATTCCCATTTCTGTAAATGATTTCCCACACAAAGATTTAAAAAATATTAAACCCTTATGTGAGAGCTCCTGCTGCAGGAGGATTCCAGGGAGCCCTGACTATCTTGTGACCTCAGGAAGCATTTGCTCTTCTTTTCTAAAGAGAATTATTGAAACTTAGAACAAACACTCTCACGCATGTCTGAAAACAAGTCAAAATAAATCTTTGCTTAGATGACTTCTGGTCTGAGGTTATCAAAAAGTTTCCATTTTAGATTAAAATCTTTAGTTCTTTAGATGAAACAACTTTATTTCTTTAGGCAAAAATAGATGAACAAGAAGCAGCCAATAGCCATGACAGGAATATTCAGGTTTTCTTGGATGTAGGAGAAGCTTCTTATCAGTTCCTTGATTCCATTTGGCTGCAGGTTTAGGAGAACTGTATTGTTGAAATATTCTGTTTATCTCTGCTTCTAGATCAGCAGATAAGACTAAGTATGATTAATATAAAAGATATTTTATTTCTGTGGTAGGGAATGAAACCGCCAGGTCTGACTTTGGGAACATGACCTGAGCTTTGCCTTTGAATTCTCTGTAATAAAACTAAACCTAGAAAAATGTAAAATCCTGCCTTTTGAGGTGTGATTACTTAAGAACTTTGCCAAAAGAAAAATACAAATATTCTAAAACTGAAAATGCAAATTTTGAAGAAATAGAACATCTGGTGCCAATTGCTTATAATTATTTTGCAAATGATAGTTTTTTTTTTTTCCCAGTGGCATGATGTTGTTCTAATTGATTTCCCAATATTTGACAAAAATATAAACTCACAGGACATGCCAATCATTAAAATGCCTCTAATAATAAAAACACCTCAGCTTTCACACTGGTAAGCAGGGAAATAATTTCCCAGGTTAGTTATCAAAGAAATATCTTGCTGAAACTTGTGCAGATATTTCCAGGCTTGGATTCTGTTGGATCAGACATGCAAATGAGCAATGTGTGTTTATATTTGTTGTGCCAGTGAGACCAAAAAAAGGCAGAAAAGGTTCTAAACCTGAAATATAAACCACCAGTTCTGGAGTTATTGCTTTGAAATGTTCCCATGGCCAGGCAGGAAGATGGAGACGCAGCATTTGAAGATGTAGCTGAGGAAATTAATATGATCTGTGGAAAATTAATCAGCTTCATTAGGAAATTGAGAACTTTTTGAAATAAAGGGGTAGGAACAGGAGGAATAATCAGAATTAAATTGAATTGCTGGTATTAAAATGAAATACAGGCATAAAGCAAGGAGAAGCAGTGGTAAGAGTAAATTACTAAGGTCACTACACATTTGAAATGAAGTCAATATATAGATATGCATATAAGAAAAAAAAGCTTTTCTTAGAAAAGCTATGGGAAAACTACTTAAATGAGAGATGGTAAAGTGCCATCTCTGCATGTTTGACAGTAAGAGGAGCAAAAATCAGTGGAATTCTTGTGCATTTGCAAATCTCTTTGGGGTGCCATGTGAATATCAGTGTTTGCTGAAACACCAGTCAGAGTATTTTACTTTTTACAATATTTTGGTGCACGTCCAAAATGTTTGGTGCTCAGGGCTTGCTGGGTTTTTCCCTATAAGTATCTTGCTGAAAATTGGAGCATACTATTCTATAAGATATAGAATTTTATAGTGCCTGCTGCACTGGGGAGTCTGCGACCTGTTCAGGTGGGTGGCGGATTTTAAAGAGAGCAGAACTTTACGCTGGCACGAACAAATGGTTTGGAAAATAACAGTGGCACATTTTAGATGGAATACATGTGCTAGCCTTTATCAAATTGTCATTCATGTTGCAGCTCTAAGTTCTGCAATTAATAAGAAACATTAGCTCGGAAAGGAAAAAAATCCTTGATATGAAATTCAAAGAATGCACATGAAAAGGTCTATGTTGACAAAAATTTAAATTAAAAATAAAATCAATATATCCAGAGTTTTGTTTATTTGTTTTAACTTTTTTTTAATATAGGCATTTTAATATTTTAATCAAATTTTAATCAAATAGTCTTAAAATTGTTTTCATAACTCTGACTTAACCTCCGTCACAGGTGATTTCAAAGGTGTTGCTACAAAAACTGTTCATCAGTTGTGACTCCTCTCTTTAGCCTCAATTTTGGCAACTTGGGACCTAACCAAGACTCCTCTTGTCCCCAGGGTAAGTATTAGCTCTTACTTCATTGCTGCCTACTGCATATTTGTTTCTAATAATATCAGTAAGAATTTGCCATTCCCATTTGTTTCTCTTTGGTAATTTTGGGAATTTAATTCTACAGCGTTTAGTGAAAATTCCAATGTGGTATCAAAGAGCTGAGATACACAAACTTAAATTCTTAGGCTGTGGCCCAATTGCCACCTTTTTTTATGTGAGAAAAGTAGAAATTCTGGTTGCATTGAAGGGAAAAATAAAAAATTTAGCTGCAGGGCTAAGCAGGCTGTGCCCAATGCTCGGCATAACCACAGTAGTTGGTCTGATTTTTGTTCTGTTTGTATTTCCTTAAAACTTTCGCTGATTCCCCTGATGTCAATATATTTAATGTGCTGTAAATCAGTGCCAAATTTAGCTTCTACCTGAAGCACTAAACCAACAAAAGCAAAGCAATTCTGAATTCACTAAATCTTAATGTTGTTTTAAAATAGTTTTTAATGGGGTTAATTTCTTTAGGTTTTTCTTTCTCTCAGGGTACTATAACTTGATTAATATAGTTTCCTTTCATTTTGACATTGTAACACGGTCTCATTAGGCCTGCAATGAAATTGAATTGCCGTCATAATATCACATCATAAAGGCATATTAACAAAATCTCTATAGACTTCTATTGGAATCATTTTTCCATCATAACCTTAATGTCATTGAAGAAGGCTCTTCCTGAGTAGGAAGAAAGCAGAGGAAGAAACAAACTGGTTCTGGGACTCATTTATAAGACCTAGATTTGTCTTGTATTTCTTCCCAGGCATGGCAAGCTAACTCATTTAAATGTTACAAATAAATACCGTGTAGTGTCAGTTATAAATCCCATCAATTCTCCTGCTTATTGTTTTGGGAATTTGTTTTCAACCCTTAAAAGCCTTATAAGCCACTTATGCTTTGTTGTGCTGCAGAATCACAACTCCTACTCTTCCCAGGCAAGCAAAGTCAGGGTTATCCATTTATAAAATGACAAGATATCACTGACATCTTTTGGTGGCACACAGGAGCTGACAAACTTCCAACTATCTTCTGATCCATCCCTGTCTCACCCATAAAAGGATTTTAATTTCCTTCCCCAATTTACTGGCTTTGTGTCTGATTGGTTGGCCGCATCCTAAAAAGCTGAACTAAAACTGGGGTTGCCAATTGATTACAGGGCAGAATTTAAAACTCAGGGAGCATTTTCTTGAGACTATTGTAAAAGTTTATTTTCTGGACTGAGTTACTGTGCTTTCATTACCCTTAATTGTTTTAGCAGTGTCTGGGTGGGTTAATCAAGGAATAAACCCAGCCTGTAGGTGGTACATAAAGTTAGACGTATATATTAAATCTTATTAATAGGAGTAACATATTTTAATAGAAATGAAAATATCTGCCTCAGTAGAGAACAATTTATAAAAAAATTAAGTGGTTAATTAATTTTATGAAACTGTTTTTTTCAACCATATTCTCTCCTTTCCCAACTGCTCCACTAAATGAGAGCTTTAAAGAAGGTCAGCTGTAATGTCAAAATGTGTGATCTAGATGCAATCTTTTTCAATCACCCCAGAGATAGGAAAGAAGATATGGTAGGAAAGGTTCAGATTCTGGTCAAAACAAAATAGAGTTTTCACTGAATGATGGAATCCATGACTCCCCTCACTCACCCTAAAATTTTCCTGCACACTGAAAGGAAGGTAGGAAAAGATGATTGCTGTGAGTAGTGAAAGTCTCACCGTGAATGGAAGTCTCCAGAACAGAGTAAGCAAGGATCATTTATGGAACCATCAATCTCTCACGTGCAGCGGGCACAAACCCCAAGAATTCCACCCAGTAACTGTAATAAAATCGAAGGTGGGCAGTGAAGATGAGGTGTTGGAGCTGTTCCGTGTTCCTCCCTCCCTCCCAGCCGGGCCAGTGCCCTTCGCCTCCTGCACTGCTGCAAAGGCTCAGGCAAAATTTGTATTTTCCTTATGAAAACTTTTTAATTGTGCTGCCTGATTTGGATTGCTGTTTTTCTGGTTATGAAATTTTGGGGTGGATCAGACACCCAACAGTTCAGTTCACACCGCAGAATGCAGATGCTTTGGAAGAGTGCAGCCTACAAAGCGCAGCTTTGGAAACTGAAATATCTAAAGACATTTGCATGATTAACTCCCTGACTATCCTGGGATGATTAGATCTGCCCAAGTCACGTGTTTAAAGCATTCAGCCAATTTAATCAGACTGAAAAGGCTTAATTTATTTCCAAGTGTTTAGTGTGATTATTGGTTTAAATCATAAACAAAAGTTAACAACAACAACAAAAAAGAGATGTGGGTGGTGCATCACTTATTACTTTATGTAACGAGGAATGCTGATATTTCATGGCATTTCCTGACGCAGAATGAGAAGCATAGGAAGATTTTTTTTTCATATTGGCAACTGTGTATTATGTTAAAATAAAATATGTAGCAAAAGCAACACCTCCCTTCTTAAATCAGCCCCCACTCCCCTTCCAGCCTGGATGATCACAGCCTGGATTTTCGCAGCTCCTGAATCATTGAAGAGCATTTTCAGCATGGAGCTGCAGAGTGCTGAGGAATGATGTGACAAGCAATTCTCTTTCTCTCTTGATTATGTTCTTCCCAGTTCTTCTAGAAGAAAAAAAAATTAAAAAAATTAGGTGATACTCAGTAGTGTTTACAAGAAACATTGAAAACCAGGAAAAAGTCTAATTATAATGATTTTTGTTGTTATTTGAAATGCAGCCCAGAGGTGCTCTGAACTTTTCAGAGGGCATCCTTTATGAAGTCATTATTAGTCTAAGGAGCAATACAATAATTTATTAACTTTGGCTGTTTTATCATTCTAGGCTTTTGTGCATCCAAAAGATCTCTACTTCTTTCCGCTATCTTACTTCTGGTAATCTTCTGACAATTTTATTAGAACAGATAGTTCATTCTGACAATATTTTAAGACAGAAGTTGCGTGTAATTTTTGTTAATTAAGGAGGCATTTCTCTTAAGGAGAAATCATGACAGATTGAGTAACTTTTACTTTAGAACATGTGGTTTTTTTCCATTTGTGTGCCTGGGTGATGCACTGGGTCTGTCAGTCTTGTGACACTGGCACATTGCAGCACTGTCACTGTCTCAAAGGTGTTGCTGTTCCCATCAATTTGTCTGAACTCAACTTGATTTTTACCCTGATTACTCTGTCACCACATATTTGGTACTTCAACCCAGAAAACAGGGCTGAAAGTTTCCAGGCAGTAGAGTTAATAGAACTAAGGGTATTTTTTGAGGGCAGAACCCTAAATTCACAACTTCAAAATGTTCACTGTTCGTAGTGTTTGGGCTTACTATGATTTCTGGATTTTACTGATGACATAAATAGAATTATTTGAAATAATGCGCTCTGCTATTTGGGGCTCTTTGTGGACATTTGGGCATTTTTACCAAAAATGCTCATTCTTTAATATTGAGCTGAACTGAGCTCTGTGTCATACCAGGAATATCAGTTGTCAGGGCTTCCTGTTTAGAAATTTGCATAACTCATTAATATGCATACTGGACTTTGTGTTTGGATGTAATAGATTGGGTTGTAACAGGACAGGACATAAAGAAATCCACTAGGAAAGAACTGGGAAGCATCACAAAGGATAGTTTGCACTATATAAATTTTCTAAAAATTATTTCTAGAGTGTTCTTACTAAACAATTTCCATTATCTGTAAATGTTTTCTTTTAAGGACACCTGATGATTAAAAGGATGATAAAGTTTATTTCTGGTACTGTGCACGAAAACAATTTTCATCCACTGTAGATTTCTATTACTACCTCTATATGCAAATAAATAGAACAACCACATTTTTCTGGCTGCACAAGCCTGCCAGTTTCAAACAAGAAAATCCTCATCTCCAACTCAACATGATTATATTAAGTACAGGATTATGTATATAATGCATGCACAAAATTGTTCTCGTTTTACTTTCCTGCTCTCTGTGCCAAATTCAATTTGGATTTATTAACTGCAGTCTGATTTGATAGTAGTCTACGGACCACGAAAATATTTTTGGTGAAATTTTAACAGTCACATCACATTATGTAACAAATGTCTTGTGTCATGTACTATTATTTCAGTTTCAGGATGTTTGACATGATGTAATATGATCTGAGGTAGAGCAAGTGATGTAGAATAATGCTTCATGCAGCGTGCCAGAAACATGGCTTGTGTTCCTGAATGTTCTTCAGCTTGCTGTCCACTTACTGATCTGGAGGAGTAACTAATCCATGAGGAGAAGGGCAGGCATGGCAAATGTAGCAGAAATGTCAGGGGGAAGTGCTCTGTGAGGGGCTTCATTTGATCAGACCTGTACTTTTTATGTTTTTATTGCAAGGAGCATCCCTGAGAGCCGGCAGCTGCTTTGCCAGGCAAGGTGAATGTGTTTGTTACAAGGATTGCTTGTATAGCCAGCTTTGGAGCGCTGCTGGCTCCCACACACAGCTCAGCCCTTTCTTGAGATTCAGAACAAGCTCTATCACAGTTCACATTGATATGGAAATGTTTCTTGCTCGGTGAAAATTGGAATTTCACATGCCGAACTCTGACTGCCAGGGAATATCAGGTCAATGCACATCAGCAGATGTCTTACACTGTGCTTGGCTCTTCAGGATCTTGGAAACACTCAAGGCCTAGCTTTAACATCTCAGTTTGCTGTGTTCCACTTATTTCTCAAAGTGTACTTAAACAAATGATTTTACAAACATTCTCTTTCCCCGGTTGCTTTTGTCAGCCATTTAAAATCCCACATTCTTAATGTCTCTTCCAGAGACTCTAATTCTTTTAGACTACCTGTTTACTGACGGCTGTTCTCTTCTTACCTACTTGTTTTCAAAGGAAAAATTAAAATGTTCAACAATATCTATTTGCAAAATCTTTGCTTAATACCTGGGTTTACTGGTGGCAGGCAGGAAGTTGTCATTCTTTCTTCTTCTGTTTTAATGCAGATCTGGTGAGAGTAACCAGGGGAACAAGGAATTTTCTGTTCTTGTAAGCTACACAAATGCATGCTGGAGGCATTGCAGGCTCCCTGTTATCTGTGTATCATTGAAGCTCTGTGCAAACAGAATATAAAAATAATGCATGTAAAGAGGAAAAGGAAGGCAGGGTACACATTATGTAAATTTGCTAAAAAAGCCCTCAAAATGATTTGCATGAACTAATGGGGAGGCTGGGAGTATAACGGGTGTGGAGACCTTTTCCTGCGCTTTTGGTGATTGTTTCTGCTTAGCACTGTACATGTCAAATAGATGTGAAAATACTTGCAGTGGTCAGAAATTTCCTGCTGTGTGCAAGGTGCAGTTCACAGTGGTGTGGGGCAGATGCAAAGGTGGTGTTGAAAACTGAAGAAAACTTGAGATTTCTGTAACTTACTTTGAAAACAGACAAAGCCCTGCTGGACAGTGCTGGGCTGAACGAGGAGATTCTGGTTCAACATCATGGCATGGGGAAAGAGAGTAAAGTCAGTGCTTCGTGATTCTCGTTTGTCAGTCCATACTTGGTTCAATGGAGTAGAAGGATTTTCCTGTTGTGTTAAATTTTATAAACAACTGGGCAGTGATTGGTCTCTCAGGGAGCTTTGCACACACCTATTTCAGTGCCAGAGCACACAAAGGGCAAAAACCATGCAGAAAGTTTGGGCATGGTTCTCTAGGGTTTTAATACAGTTTCCCCCTT
>VZTX01004438.1:103371-144382 GCA_013400915.1 Pardalotus punctatus | reverse complement strand
TTTTTTTTTTTTTTTTTTTTTTTTTTGTCCTCCCTTCAGGTAAAGCTGACACAAATGACTTTCTGGAATTCACTCGAACGGATGTTTTCTATTCTCCTTTTGAACTCTGTTAACATTTAACCAAACTCATCTTGACAGTTTACCAGATCTCTCTGGGTTCACTGAAATCAACATGACTCTCCGTCACTTGACAGGGATTGGTTTAATTTGCAAGTGTGAAATGGTTGTTGCCAGCTATAAGTACATAATATATCCACGAAAACAAGTTTTATTTTCAGGCCAATGACAAAGATACTTTGCACTACATGCAGCATATACTTAGGAAGCCGAAAATAAAACAGAAGGCTATCAATCTCCAGGCTTGGCTAAGTGCTTTAAGGATCTCTCTCTTCAGGGTACTAACTCATTGATTAAACATACAGACCATTTACCAACTACCCTTGACAGTTAATCAATAATTCTTTGCTCAATTCACCAGCATTATCGATATTTAACATTCCAAATAAAACGTATCTCATTTTGCCTGTGCTGTATTACTTCCATAATTAAAAAAGAATTAGCAATCTGTCCAAAATTACTTTATAGACTGTGGTGTTTAAGCAACTTAAGCTGTGGACATTAAGACAGCTTTCAAAGAGCTTGGAAGTGGCAATAATATCTCAATATCACACCGCAGTTTGGAGGGGAATGGAAAGAAGGAATTCGTTGCTCTGCTCCATGGTTCATGCAAAGACACCGTGAGGAATTGGTGTGATTCATTTCAGTCTTACTGGGCGTGTGGGAATTTGAGTGCTTGTGCAGACTTTGAGGAGTTTGATGTAATCTCTGGTGCTTCCAAAACAATTTACACTTTACATTGGAAACAAGCTATTGAAATTCTCCAGAAGCAATTCCTTTATAACAGGAAAAGAGTTGTTAAACTTTACTGGCACTTAGATGTCATTTAGTATGGACCAGACTGCAGAAAACTGCTCCCTACATCCTTCCCCCAGTTTCTAAGGTCATGAACTGTTTCCTTCTGGGTTGGTTTGGTTGGATTTTTTCAACAGCATCAGGTTGTTGAAGAAAGGGACTTTTAAAATTCTTAAGTGTATATTCTCTCCGGGAGGGTGAGGATATTAGTGTGTCATCACATCAGGTCTAGAGTTTGTGAACACGCCTAGAACTTGTCAACAGTTTGTTTTCATTTCTGAGAAATCCTTTCCAGCATCTATCTAAAGTGTGAACTGTGCAGTCTAAATGAAAGCACACAATTCCTAAACCTCCATTCATACACCCATTAACAGTGTATGCAATATTCCAAATACAATTTAACAGCATCTGTTTGCTGGGCTGACACATGACTGAAAAAATATCAAAATTAATACAGTTGGGTCAGATATTGTTTAACAAATGTTCAGTAGAATTCAATTTGTCTAATGTAATCATTGGTTAGTCTGATATTTTAATAATTCTTGTACTAATCGTCACTCGTTCTCGTAGCAATTTTACATTCTAAGATTTGAAAGTGCTCTGTGATGCTTTAGAAGTAAGAATTCTGATGCAAAAAAATGATGAAGGTTCTTGTGAAATTTGTCAAGTCAGAATCAGAACCATGAAACATTCTGGGCTGGAAGGGACCCACCAAGATCATCAGCATCCAACTCCCAACTCAGGACACAACTTCCAGACTTGGGCTCTTTTCTCTGCAGATCTGAATGGCCTTGTTGCATGAATTGATCTTGTACTCTGAAAGATTGGAATCTGATGGGCTTTCAGTTTCCCTAGAAATGACCCCTGACAGATTTTCCATTGCGTTGAGACGCTGTCAACAGCAAAGGGTTTTCTTCTTATCCAGGTCAATCCATTCCATTCAATAATGGAATAATGCTGTGTTTTGCAACAAACAGAATAATGTCACTGAGGGAGGCACTGGTGAGAGCTCAGCTTTGAGCCCTGACAGGCAAACAGGCTCCAAGGTATGATTTATATGATTTATCCCACGTTATATTCTCTGCAGTGGTGTAATATCTACCAAGACTGGCAACGCTGATCATGTGAATTCCTTCCGGGCCAGTCTCTGCCATTTTTGTAAATGCTTCCTTTCTCTGCATAAAAACAAAAGTTTTCATCATGTCTTTCACTTTTTTTAACATTATTTTAATTAAAAGTTCAAGTGGAACTGAACTGGTAGCTAGCCAGAGTAGGAACTCAACATAATCTTAGTCTGATTTTTTTCTCAATCAGTTTTATCCTAATATCAGAGCTGGTGACATTCTCCACATCTTTATCGCTTTTTCACTTTGATAGAAAAATCAAAGCCACTGTCAAAATACACATAAAGTCATTCTAAAGAATGAATTATTAATAAAACCAGTGATAAAGCTTGGTCCTGCTACCAGCAATGACAGAAACTCTGTTGACTTCAGTGGGGTCAGGGCTTGCCTCTCATGACTACAGAAAATGTAGAGAGAAAAGGCAGCTGAAAGCTATTTCTGCATTTCACAGTCCTTGGGATGCTTTATATCCCTTTTTAATGCCGAGTTCCTTGAAAGAGGATCATGTTAAGTGCCAAGAACTGCCCCCGTGTCTGCTTGGAAACAATTTCTGATCTCTGAATAAATGATTAGTTGCAAATAGCGCACTGATATCTGTAGTCTTTATCACCCCTTGTTTCCATCATGTGCAGGATTTTCCATTTCTGCTGAGAAGGAGCTAAACTGACAGCTTTATATATGATTTGTGCTAGATAAAAATTTATTAGAATTCGCAACATGGCGATTATCATTTGGGATATTACGTGCCTGCATAAGTCATTGTATAAAGGATTAAAAGCCTAAAAAATATTAATAATAAAGCCCCCAGATCTAATAACTTTAGAGATTAGAATTAATTGAATTAGTCTTTGATCTTGGGTGTTAAGTTTTAAGAGAAAAGTTCAGTAGGCATTTGTCATTCTCTTTTCAAAGAACCAGCCATGGCTAAGTGTGGGATTGGAATGTGTCTGTGCTATCGAGTGTTAGGGCAAGAAATGGACTTCCAGAGCAAGGCTGAAGGGAATTTTTCCATCCAGATTTGTGTCAAGGCAATCAGAACTGAAGTGATTGTTCAATATTTATAGGTATTTCAGCTTTTAATTTTAATTTGGGGAATGTTTGCTGAGAGATCTTTACTCACTGATGAGGTGTCATTAGTTAAAAATGGCAAAGCCTTTGTGTTTGGGTGTCTGAACACTACAATTACAAGGATTAAGGTAACACCTAAATTATTTAATATCCTCTACTATGATATATGTTATAATGTTATTTTGTTGTTATACTTTTATATTAGCTGATGCACATTTACTCAGACTGCTTGGTAGTATCAGCTTCAGGCAGGCAGAGAGATCAGAACTGTTTATTTGAGATTATTATTTTTATGCCACATCTGTAAAGCTATTTTACCTCACATTATTCCATCTTCTCATTTGTGTCTAATGCGAACGCCCTCAATGTTCTTTTCCAATTACACAGTTTCATAACTGAGGGGTTCTGCTGCTATAAAAACCCAGGTATGAGACTCACAGGAGGCTCCATCTCCTGGTACTTTCCCTACTGTATGGGAAGTGGTAAACATAATCATCTCAGCCTGCTTTGCTACAAGTCATGTTTTTGCAGATAATTTCATCTTTATAAGTGTGTTGGTTTTTACTATTCAGAAAAGCTGTAAAAACTCGTTCATTGCCGAGTGAACGCGCTGAATCCCGAACACAAATATTTGCCCCTGTCAGATGGTAATGTTTTACCTGAAGAGGTCTGCAATTGCCAGGGAAGTTCAGAAAAGAAAAAGGCAAAAGAAAGGCAAAAGAAAGGGGAGGTAAAATGAAAGCAAAGCTACAGGAAATGAACATTTGGAACACAGTCTTGGACATTGTGGCTGTCCAAGATGTGCTACGCTACCTGACGGTATCTTAGCAACTTTGAAAACCCATTAAAGCATTTTTAATTATCTCTTTTACCGTTCTCTTTGGCCTGCAGAGCATCTCCAAACGTGTCCTTGCATCTCTATGTGACACTGGAATGTATGAAATTCCTGCATTACGTTTGTGGCCGTAATTAGCAAAGCACAGTGAATATTTCAGAATGAATAATTTATCCCATTAATTTATCCTCTTAAGTAATATGCAAACAAGATTCAACAATTTTTGGTCCCCATTTTAAATTATGGATCGTTAGCAAGCATCTCTGGGAAATATGGATTCCTCAGTCTTTTGGGCTGTGATGACTATTTCTGTTTCTTCAGATGCGTTCTGTGATAGCATTGTTTACTTCATTGACTGCAATGCCTACCTATTTACTAGTTAAAAATATTTATTAGTTAAAAATTTTGTCAGATGCATGCAGATTTGACGTATGCCTCAGTACCTGGCTGAAATGAAGCTTTCCAGTAACTAAGAGCAATGTCCTTGCATTAAGAAAGAATTTAATATTTGCTATATTTGAAACCATAAGGGGTCTAGTTCCCGCTCTCTTCTTTCATTTCCCAGTTTTCTCTGCTCTCTAAATGGAGAAATACCATCTTCCCACAACTATATTTCTCCGAAACAACGTTAGGTGCCCTCACACATGCATTTAATTAGCAATCTTAGTAAAGCCTGGGTAAGGAAAAGACATCAAGGACCTGATTTACCCTGACATTAATAGGTAACATTCTCTTTGGCTTCAGGGGGATTTGCATCTGCCTGCTGCCTTGGAGCTTGGGCTCCATGACTCATTGTGCCATTAGACAATTATGGTGTGGGAAATGAGGAAAAGGGACAAAAACTCAGGAAACTTCTTTATCTTTTCTGCTGCGTGGATATCCCTGAAGTGGCTGTTGCTGCTGCTGTTCTCTCTCCCTTCTTGCAATAAAATATTCCTTTGGGTTGCACACTGGAGTATGAATCTGTCCTGTGACTATCTGTCACTAAAACATGGTCTTTTGAGATCTTCCTGGGAGAGAAAGAAATTTTTAAAATCCTCTGTATTAGAGGATCTGACCCCCTTTGATCATGGCTGATAGAGGTAAAGTACTTGGGTCTGACAGAAATGCTTTAACTGACTGGAAAATATAATAGTAATGCAGTTAGTAGAATAGTCTGCCAAAATTGAGGTCAACCATTGATGTTATCCCTTCAAAATCTAATAGGAAAACATATATTTTTGCCCTGAAGGAAAAATGTGGTTACTGTCAATCTAATCTATGTTAAAACTGTGAAATAACTGAAAAAAAATGGTGCACTAATGAAACTGTTCAGTGTGGCTGGTGAAACTTTTCATTCAAGAACAAGACAGGCTCCAAAAATAAAAATGTAATGCTTGTGCAGCTCCTTTACATTTTAGTCAGCCAAGAAAAATGAACTCTTTCTGCAGTGGGGATAATGTCTATGGATTTTAATGTCTTAATTCAAAAAATTTTACTGTACCTAGAACTCTGTGTAAGATCACAGATACATACGACTGCATGGTAATAACAGCGAGAAGGCAAAAAGCACATTTTGTGTCTTGGAGCACATTAAACAATAAAAAGTCTACATGAAAATAGTTAATACAAAATTAAATGTGTAAACTAGTGAGACAGGAAGGCCTGTCACTTAAGTAAGCTAAAACCCCTCAGGCTGGGAGGCAGCTTACCAGAACCAGAGAATCTCAATTTTCCACATGACAGGCTACCATCTCATTTATAATGATATTTTAATCATAAGACATCCTTTCTTTGAAAAGGAAAAAAAAAATCCAAGTTCTAATGAACAAGACTTATATCGAACAATTCTGTCATTCCTCCCTTTAGCTGACAGATATTGCTGTTGGATTGCAAAGTTTCATTTAAGAGAAAGTTTCATGATAAATGTTTCCAGTGTGAGCAGGTGAATGGGAGTCAGCTGTGATTATCTTTCAGCTCATTACAGTCAGGCTTCTACCCTACATTGCTGACATCCTATTTCTGAAATGTATTTGAACTTGATTGCATTGTTCCTTTTTGATCTGAGAGGCAATGTCAAACTGGAGCCTTGAAAAGATCGTATTGAAATAGGTTGCATAAAGTTTTATTAACTTCAGTATGAGAAAATATAACTAGAAATTAAGGAAACACCAGTGATATTCCATATCAAATTTATTATTTGGAGCGAGGCTTTTGCTTTGCAGTCAGGATCAGTTACTGGTGCTCTGTATCTTAAGATTCCAAAATGCTCCATTGAGGGTGGTGTTCTCAGAAGGCTGGTGTGGTTCTGTCTGTTTTTGTTTGGGGTTTTTTCCTGTTTAGTACATGGGGAAATGTAGCCATAGGAAGCTTAATAGATTTGCCTGTTGTCAGAAAGGGCTTAAGGGAAAATCAGGAGTAGGAGCTGGAAGAGAGATTGTGTTATCCCTCTGAGAGGGCTGGGTCTGGACTAATTATAGTTAATTTATATTACATATAAAAAATACTTGAAAAGACTATTCTGCACATGCTACTTTGTGCCTATATGTTGCTTTTCATCTGGAGTTTTGACTGTCAAGGAGAGCATTTGTTAAGGAACCTACCCAGCGTGACTGGGATTTATAAACTTTTCAAAGCTCAATGAAATAGAATTGAAATCCACAGCTGAGGAGCTCAGATCCGACCAGAAACGGAGGAGCAGCAGGTTCCAGTGGCTTTGCTGATAGCCATGGGATTTTGGGCTCAGCCTTGTACCCTTAGGGATGCAGCCTTAGGAAGGGATGCTTGACCCAGGTTCATTTTGCTTCGGCACTCGGGTGAGGCAGCCCAGAGTGCGGTTCGCTCCTGAGGAGCTCCCCAGGAGCTGTCAGATGTTGGTGGTGCTGAAATGCCCCGGGTGTGACCCTCCCTTGTTCCTGCCCCTCCGGGCACTGAGCAGCCTCTGAGGCCATGCTGGTTTTGTTCAGATGTCTGGAGTTCAGGGGGTTGAGTCCACAGGCAGCCCCTGGCTGGCAGGAGCTGAGTTAGAGACACGAAATGTGCGTCCGTGCCTGGGCTCATCCAGGGGGCTCCGGCTCGTCCTCACCCTGCCCTGGAGCTGGGACTTTCTGGGTGACCCCAGGTGTGACCAGCCCTGACCACTGGCCCTGGACCTGATTCTGACCTGGACTTGCAGCTCTGCATCCTTGCTGTGCTAAAATAAATCTCCTTATTGCTGCCTTCTGCCCAGGCTGAGCTCCCGTCCTGGGGCTGCTGCTCCTCTCTGCTCGCTGACATTCCTGAAACCAGGCATGGCTCTGCCCTCATTTCCCTGCCTTTAGTTGTGCAGACAAAGCACATCAGGAAGCTGGAGAGAAGGGTGAGGCTCTCAGGCTCCACATCTGCAACATCTGCATCCTGCCCCTCATTCCGCAGCTCTGCAATAGCACTACAGAGCAAAGCCTCCCTGCGAGAGCACCATCAGAATATACACAACATAAAGAAAGGCTGTAGCATTAAAACTTAGTGTTCAACATTTTTTCAAAGGAGCCAGAACGAAATTGTGTGGAAGTAGGTGTGGAAGCAATATTTCTTTTTTTTTTTTAAATTTTTTTTATTTTAGCTTTCTTTAAAAATAGCATACAAATGTAAGAGAACCTGAATTGCCTATTTGCTTATGAAAATCTATGAGATTTAGAATACACTTGTATCTATGCCTGGTATAAAAATGGTGCCTTAAACCATTTTTTTAGCTGAATGGTTTGTTCAAGGTCACATACTAATTGCTGGCAGAACTAGATAAAGGATCTAGGAGTATCTGCTCTAGCCAATATATCATACTCATTACTGGTTATTTTTTTCCTCCTGACTGGCTCATGGCTCTGGAACATCGTGTCTGGCTGACTGACTTATTACTTCTAGGTTTGCAGAAATTCATAAACACTGAAGGCTTCAACCAATAACCAAGAATCTAGAGAAATGGATGGCAAAGTATCCTTAACCTGCCCTTTCTTTTTATAAAATCTCAGATTTATTGCCGATTTTATGATGATCTTGGCCAAACTTAAGGGGTTTTTTTAGTAGATAAAACTATGACCTCATAATAGATTCTGAGATGTTGGGAGTTGGCTAAACAATCCAAACCAGTGCTTCCAGAGCAGAGAATTTTGGTTTGGTTTGTTCTGAGTAATTACATATGATTTATTGGCACACTTGACAAAAAATATATTTAGCTTCTTTTCTTTTTCACATGCCGAGCAGAATGTGAAATTGTAGCTGGTTGATCTGACTTGGACATGATTGTTTTACTAGAAAACTGCTGGTGTTAGTGGCTTTTTTTTATACCTTTTTTCTAGCTTTTTGAAAGAGCTGCAGTGAAAAGCTCTCTATTATTACGTGAATATGAGGGGAATGCTATTTTTGTAATGTTTATGTGTTAACAGAAGTAAAGTTGTATTTTCTATAGTTAATCTGAAGCTAAAATATAATGACTCAAATTGCTTTTGAGCCTAATATAGTTAGGCAGCCAAAACTCCTGGGACTGAGCAGAGCTTTGAGACAGACTTGATGCAGATTATTTCTATGCTAATGTCTCTGTTAAATGAGAAGCAGCACCTATGGAAACAAGGAACTGTGCAGAGGCAATGAAGGGAAAGAGATTGTCTTCTTTATGCTTCCTTCCCTGTGTTTCTAGTTACAAAATCCATTTTCAGTAGAAACCGTGATTTACATTCAAGTGTTTATAGAAACTAGCAACTAAATTACGTTGCATTAATGCTGTTCACTTCCAGATTTTTGTGTCTCAGCATTGCCTCTTTGTAGAGTTTATCCTGTTGAATTCCTCAGTCTGGAATATTCTTCTCTAGCTCAGCAGTACTTTGAGATGTGTAGCTGAGAAAGTGAAGAGACTACTTTCTCTGAAATGGGAGAGATTAATGAAAACTGTAGATTATACTTGTAGTAGCAGAGAAGGAAAAACTCTACCTTTATGCTGAAAATATGCTTTATGAGCTGAAAATGAGATTTCCGACTGGCTATCCAGCCATGAACAGAATTGGAAGGGAACATTCTTCCTCTCACTGTTTGGGAATTCAGTCAGGGCTGGAACGGGCAGAGCAGAATGACAAAAGGAGATTTGCTTCTCCTGTCTGCTGGCTGTGGCTGTCACAGGGTGATTATCCCGTGTTTCCTTGTGGCTGCGAGTAAGACAAAGTGACTTCCCAGATGTTAACAGGAGACTGACATTGGAGCAGATCTTTTACAGTCAATCAGTTTGCAGCAAAAGCAAAGAGAACGAAAACAAGAAATGGCTACAAAATTAGGAGGAAAACCTGCAATTTCTGTCCATCACCAGAGGCATCTTGACTGCATGTTCACAAGCCCTAGAAAGCTTTAGGAGATTTATTTTGCACAGCATTAATAGGATTAGGTGCAGTCTGTCTTTGTTCTGGCATGTTTCTGTTATGGACCATTGTAATGGGGAAGAGGTTTCTCAGGCTTTGGTCTCAGTCATTCAGAGAGAGGCACAGAAAGCCCCTCAGGACCTCAGAAAAGCTCATGTTTTTGCTATGAAAACTCTAAATCCATGTGCAGGTTGCTTCCTTTGGGTCTGAAGGGGGTGTGTAGGTGAGGACTTTACCCTCAGATGAAGCCATCAATTATCTGATACCCTGCATTAAACCAGATGGGCCCGAGAATTATTCCCAACTGGGCAATGTGCTGCTGGCGATACCGGTAATTTTACATCTAAATTTGGGATCCTGAGATCATGAAGGGAATTGAAAAATAGCGAGGACTTAAACATGGAGCCCAGAGCACTGGAGAGGCTGAGGGTGTGGGGTTTGTGTGGTCTGGCAGGGATGAGACTCAGAGTGGATCAGGCTGTTCAAAATTGTGTCAGAAAAGTTGCAAAGTCAGTGGGGCCAACTTTTTTTTTACGTAGGGGCAGAGAGTAAACCAAGGACCAGAAGCTACAAGATCAGGCTGGAGAAATTCTTACTGTTCTAGGAGACAAATTCCTCAGGAGGCGAGGAGGGGAGAGTTGTAACTTGTGTTGGTAAAATATTAAGATGAGAGGAAGAGGAACGAAACTAGAAGACATTATTAATATTAATTGCATTATTTTCATTGTTTTATTTTTATATAAGAGAATTTGAAGTTCTGTATCTTGAGCTGGAGAAAACTCCATCATTCTGGTTTTGACTCTTACCTCCTGAAAATATTTTAAGTCCTGCAACTGAGAAGTTTGCAAGACATCGTTATCGACGGAAAAATAATTTTTGCCCACATCAGAGACCTGCCTTTGGCAGATGAGATGTGCAGTGCTTTTTTAACATCTAATTGCCTTTTAAAATCATCATTCCAGTTACTGGTTTACCCACTGTGCAACTCAGATGCTACTGGTTAAACAAGGGCAAAAGGTCTCCCGTATTTTTGACAAATTCTCTGTATTTACCAGTTTAGGCTTCTCCCAAACCAGCCTGCACATTGGTCAAAAGAGAATCCTGTTTAATGCAACTACCACAGACAAGGAATTTTTAATCGTTAGAATATAATTCCATAAATATAATAAAGCGGCTCTATTTTCATTATATCATTTGCTGCATTTGAATTAATTTCTTCATTCTTTCTTGCAAACGAAACAGAATTAGGACATGATTTTTTTGTGGGGACAAACCCAATATCAAAGTCTCTCCCTGATCCCAGCCTCTGCTGCCCGTTCAGGTAAAGGGCTCAGCGCTCACGTCCAAACCACAGAACCATTGGATAAATGATCCAAGTGGGCTGGAAATCCACTCTGTGCCATGTGGGAAGAGGAAATGGAATAATGTCAGCTGTGTTAGGCTCATTATAGATTTGGGG
The DNA here is from genome assembly GCA_013400915.1 of Pardalotus punctatus. Lineage (NCBI taxonomy): Eukaryota > Metazoa > Chordata > Aves > Passeriformes > Pardalotidae > Pardalotus > Pardalotus punctatus. The sequence goes on along the minus strand of VZTX01004438.1, from coordinate 133,624 downwards.
TCTCATTTGGAGTGCTGTAGGTTTGACAGACGGCCTTGTTTTCTCATTTATTTAAAGAGTCTCATCGCGGTTCAACATTTGGAATCTACATCTGTGATTTTTAAAGGAATGTTCTCGGTTTTGTTCTCTATTTGATATCTTTCAGATATGCTTTTAGCAACACTTAGCAATGTAAAAAATTAATATATTATTATAGAAATTATGTGAGCTCTGGGTTGAAAGAAGTCCTAGCTCTAACTAGAACATTATTTACCGGGTCACAAGTGTAAAAATTAATGTACCAGAGCTTCTGTCTTTGTCTTTCTCTGGACGGATTGTAGCAGTAATGAACCTTAACTGATTTCTATTCATCTGGCTTTTAACTGCTGAGATTTGCAAAGAGAATTAAAAATAAGACCCTTTATGTTGTCATCTTTTCTCCTTTCATTTTAGTTAATAATTTGAATCACACATTTCTGTTTAACCAGATATTCATGGCATGAACAATAATTTCAATAACCTCCAGAGTGGCATCATGCTGAAGTGCAATTCAAAGTAAGGAAAAGAAAAATGAACCGCCATGTCGTGGTGTATTTAGAATAGCAGGACTCTGAAATTTTAGGAGTCCAGTGCACATGAGTTTAGTAGTTCAGTACAACTACCTGAATAGGACAAATAAATAGCAAAGAGTAATGCTTAGGTGGAGAAAGAATGTAAGAGAAGCTGAGACATTCCAGGTTTTCTTTTGAACAGTCTGCATTCTTATTTATGAGCCAGTTCCTGGCCACAAATATCTTTATTTTATGTGCAATGTAAATGATAATTTAATGTTAGACTTCCTTTTTGATTGGTGTTCTTGTGACTGACTTTTATTGCCATAATTATTTTCAGGTCTCTTACTTGGGTCATTTTTCCATTTCTTTGTGCTCCCAAGTTGTTCTACATTATCCTAGCATTATATTTACCTTTTAAGAATTCTTCACCAGTATATTGAAATTCTCTTTCCTATATGGACAGTAGCAGAGTCAAATGAGCAGTATTTAATCTGGAATTAATGAAATGATTAATGCCTGAGAGTGCTAAATAATTGAGATATTCATGTGCTAGAAATACTTTTTTTTCTTCATTTCCTGATGCATTTAGACTTTCTCCAAGCACTTCAGTCTATCATTCTAGAGATCCACATGATGTGAACGAGCTGGAATAACAGAGTTAAATCCAGTGCTGTCCTGGCAATCAGCTGGGCCAGTCCCCCATTTATACTTCTCCAAGTCTTCTGTTGATAATATATCTGGGTTTCTTCTGATTTTTTTTTTTTTTTCCCCTGGATAGTCTGCATTATTTATGTCATTTTCAAGTGCTGCTGTTTCAGAAATGCTGTTGCCTTGAACTATTGTGTTACAGCACTGCCTTTTTTATTTGAAGAAAAGAGAGGAGAACTGATGGGCAATACAGAGTCCAATTCCCAGCCAAGTGTAACATTCATAATCCCTTCTCCTGCTCTCTTCTCTGACAGAGTCAAAGGTTCAGTTTTTAAAGAATATTTACAGGAGACAAATGTTTGAACAAAACACAGATGTTAATAGCTAATTACAAACTGGCATGTTTAACTATCCTGAGACAAAGTATTATCGTGGCCATTTCACCAATTTGCAAAATTGTGTCACAATGACAAAAATAAAGTAAGGCAGAGACTGATGAATTTATCTCATCAAATATGGCAAGCAGAATGCAATATTATTTCGTGCTTTTATGTCACTCACCAATTGCAGGTTGCTGGGGACTTTCAGGAGAGGTTTGGTCCGTACATGGAAGAAATAAACAGATTTTTAAGGAGGATAAGTGGGGATGGGTCAGTCAGCATCAGTGGATTCATTCAAAGTCTGTGGATCATTATCTGTACAAACAGCTCATCCCTCTAAAGTAACTTCAGTCTGTGCTTAAAACCTCAGCAGATGTCAGTGCTTGTTATCCGAATGTTAAGTCTGCTCTCACCAGAGCTGCAGATTTTGAACTGCTAGGAGGCAAAACCACTCACAGATGTGAGGATCCCTGTCAGTAGGAAATAATATTTTCCCCATATAAGCACCATGTTGCATTTCAAAGGGATATGGATTTTATACTTTCCCTGTAGCAGGAGGGGTCAAAAAATAGACAGCACTGGAACAACTTCTGGAGGCAAACTGCCACGTGTGAAAGCACAGGTTTCCCTCTGTGATCAAACAGACTGCTAAGGGAACAAGGAATTAGGAAAGGTGCTCTTCCTTGGAGTTCTCACATCACAGAATTGACCTGTAAAATGTTCCTGTCCTTCATCCTCTCTTTTTGGTCACTGTTGAACGGTGTTCATGGCTGTTTATTTTCAATGCACTAGGAACATGCTGGGAGCAGATCTTTTGCACAGGGATGCTTGGTCTGCCAGTGGAAGAGCATTCAGAGATAGGAGCCCTGCCACGGGGAGAGCTCCTACAAGTGTGTGTAAATATTTGTAAATGCTGCTGCCTAAATTCCATCCAGAATCGTGACCCTCTATTAAGGGAAAATACTGTTCATTCACGCTATCAAAAATAGCAGGAATGTATCCAAACTGGGTGAGCGGACAGCACAAAGACTCCATATAATTATCAGGATAATACCAACAGCATATTTTTAGGAGAAATATTCCCCAACATTCATTTTGTGTTTGATGATCTCCTTATAATTAGTATACTTGCACATTATCTACATAATTTTACACATTGGCATATTATTTTCTGTTGTACAGGGAGTGCATAGTAAAAATTACACTGACACTATGAGTGATGCCTGTTTAGCCCATCTTGTTCCTTTCTTACTCAGTATTTTCTGTGTGGTTTAAAACCCAAAAAAATACACCTTTAAATTCATTATTTTTGCCATTGGATCTTGATTTGTGGTTGGAGTTAAGCACTGAAAATATGGGGGAGATATGGGCACTGCAATTTGCAGCTTCCCTCAGCAACAATGGCAGCATTCCTGCTAAATGATTTGTTATGTTTTTAATTACTGGATTATATCTGAAATCAAGTATCCAACTTTGCATATTTCCAATTTGTTCAAATTATAGTCACATCATTATGTTCAAATCAGAGCACCCAAAATGCAGTTTTGCTACAGGATAATTAACCAATGACTTTGAAATATGCAAGCAGGGAGTCTCTTTTAGGTAGACAGCACAAGAAGCAAGGGGAGCTACTGATGCATTCCATTGCATTCTTATCTTTTGAAAACAAAGCTTCAATTTGCTTTGTTCTTCATTGCATTATTCCATGACAGATTTTGTGATCTGTAGTTATCTTACATTGCTGCAACATTGAAACCCTTCACCCTTTAACGTGTGCTCCTGAACTAATTGCTTTGAAGTTCCCAATAGAATTACTCCAGTGAAAAATAAATAGAGCTAGCAAGGCAAGTTTAGAGATATGAATAGTAAGAATAGTGAGTTGTGTATGCCATGATTCTTGCAGTATTCCAGCCAGATTATTACATATTGGAGTATTTCTCCACAGAGGGGGCCATGCTGTATCTTTATTTTTCCTTGTCAATTGAATTTGAGCACAAAGATAGGGTAGAATATGGTTTTCAATTAATTACTGAGTGATATCATAGCAGCAGTGTAGCAGTCATGGTAAAAGTGGTGGAGTTAAAATAATACTTTTCCACTTTCATTTTCTGCTCCATCCATCTTTTCTGTTTCTGTGAGTGTCCGTGTCTTTATTCAAACCTAAAACATCTAGCCAAACTACACCATAGCATGTTAGCAAATGCAATAATTAAAATAATAGGCACAAACATGTAATAAAAATACATGGCACCCTCAGCTGCTGTCTTAATCTCTCATCCTTCCAAATATCTACTCTATTTGACAAAACCAGAATCATTTTTCTATGCATTTAGAGATAAATGGCACCTGTCCTGGCCTTCAGCTGCCAAATGTGCTGGCCACTCTGGATATTAATTGTCCTAATGATAGAATGAAATTTGTGAAAATAAAAAATGACCAGACAGCTACGTAACTTTGAAATCACTGCATCATTTTCTCTCTTTTCTGACAGTGTGGAGATTTATGGATCAGATTCAAACGTGTTCTCATAATGTTTCTGAGACAGGAAAATAAAAAAAAAAGAAAAAAAGAACCACAGAATGCAAGTTAGGAAATTATCAGGTTCCATCCACAATGCTCCTGGTGTTTCTTTAGCCTGATGGTCCACACACTTTTTGGGTGGTTTTCCTTTTCTTTCCACTCCCTGGGTTACTTTTCCTGCATCCCTGCTGTGTGACTTCCCAGCAATATCCCCAAAGCTGTGCTCTGGGAAAACAGCCACGGGCCAGGGGGAGTTCACCCCCTCAAGTGAACCTCAGCTCTTCCTGATTTAGGAAAACCAGTTTGTGGTACACTCTTGGAAGGTATTTGAACTGTCTTACATATGGATGAATTTTAGGAAATTTGAATGTAAGACTGTATGCATCAATATTTTATAAATTAATGAGCTCCCTGTGAAAATACTGGACTGTACAAAAAGTGAATTTATTGGAATTTCTGATTTGGTTACTGAATTTGTACTGGAAATTTCTCTCGTTCTGTTCCCTGTTTTTCTGTTTTAATCCTTACTCACGTTGGAATGGTCACTTTTCCATTGGAATTCTTATAAAACAGCTTTTCTATCTGATCACCTTCTCCTAAGTAAATGGGAGGATGAAAAATAGAATCATGATCCTCGCTGAAAACATTTGAACAAGTTTTCCCATTCCTAATATGAACTCTGATTTGGACCATGCTCACATAAATCTATAAAGGAAAGGTTATAATTTAATAAATGTATTCTAAATCATTGATAGATTAATTTAGAAACAGGGGCTGGCAAGGGAATGTTAAAAATCTGTAAATGTCTACCTGCTCTTTAAAGACTTAATATCTGTGCAAAGTTTTACAAGATGATTGCTGGCATGATACAAGTATTAAAGCAGTTTTTAGTATGGGAATGGGCACAGATAACAGCGTTAGGTGTGCACTGACCTTCTCTGCTTTTTGTTATGCAGAATATATGCTTAGAATATTCCATCATGCAGAATATACACATAAGGTGATGCTCGACCACGTTTGAAGGGTGCAGAGAACATGAAGCCTTTCTCATCTGGAAATCATTTTGTTTTATTTTGGTGTAAATGTAGTTGCACAAACGATGAGGAAAGTGTTCTATTAAACCCAACAGAGAGCTCAGGCACAGTCTTCATTAAAGAGGTACAAAGACCACACCATCTGCTACAACAAGTCCCAGCTCTCCCTGGGTTTGTTTGCTCAGTAGTTCCTGCTGGCTGGAGCCACCTGTTCACTTAATTAGAAACACGTCCTTAAAATCCTGCCTGCTGCAAGCTTGCTGTCTCTCCAGAGGTGAGGTTCTCAGGCAAAGAACCAAGATGTAAGGAAGGCAAAACTTTCTTTGTGTCTTGGTTTGGAAACTGAGTAAATGAAAGGAGGAAATAAGGTGAAACATTGAGAAAATACCCTTTTTTTTTTTTTTTTCCTCTTTTTCAGCAGTACTAGCTTGACTCAGTTAAGAAATATTTGCATTTCATTAGCATGAAGAAAAGAAAGCTGTGACCTTGCAAAAACGTTAAATGTGAAGTAAGAGAAAGCACAGCTCTTATTCTTTTACTTTCTTCATAAATCAAGATATAAAATGAAAGTAAAAGTTGTGTTTGAAACCTGAATGTAACAAAATGGAAGTGAAAATTCTCAAATCTGATCTGAAGAATTCATTCTTGCAAATCAAAAAATGAGAAATGTTCAGGCAGAAAATGGCATGGCTCATTAGAATAATCAGTTTAGTACTATGCAAAAAAAAAAGTCTTCATGAACTCTGAACTTCACACACATTTCAGTCTTCCCAGAAAAGATAAAATTTTACTGGGTTTTATTTTGCACTGGCCAACTGCCTGAATGCAAATATCAATAACATATCCAGCTGTTTTACTGGGTAAGGGTGACACACCTGGATCCCTTTCAAGATGATGGTGGATTTAATAACACAAAAGAGAATATTGAGATGAACTTTTAGGCACTGGAGACTGTTTCAGTTGTGTTTGGGGCACGTGGGCACTGTGGTGTTGGTTTTCTGGCTTTCCTTGCTGCTCGTGACCTCTTAGACTGTGATTGCTCGGGTTTTGTGTCTGGTAATTGCAGGATTTGCTCTGCTGAATCCAGAAATGTGATTGGGATGATTGGAGCTGTGTATAACACACAGACCCGTGTCCGTCTCTGCTTTGTCTCACAAAATTTGTGGCTTTACCCTCGTGGATTTGTGGGGTAGACTTTTATCTCAAGCAAGCACAAGCATATTCCTGTGCAGGCTTTCCCAGCTGAGATTGTAGAACTCAACAGCAAGTTCTGAAAAGATAAGAACTCAAAAAAAATTGTTCTTCAGTTGTGTTTTGCATAACTGCAGGACTAGATCATTATTATATTAAGAAATAAATGTTAATTTTTTGGTACTGTTAAAATAGATTATTAAATATTGGACCTGCAGGGTGTGTCTCTATGTAACTTGCTTGCTTTTACACTAGCAATCTTAATGAATTCATTAATTACTTAATGGAACTCGAAGATAATAAACCTTCACTAAGAGTTTAATATTAATTATGACTATTATCATTATTTTTACTCATTTACTGCAGGAGGGACCAGAGTACAGCTTCTGGTACAGAATATATTGAAGAATTCTCAGAATCTCTTAATTTTGTCCTCTGTTTAACTCAGGGCGGTTTCTGGCTGTGACGAGGGAGAAAGAGTTGAATCACATAAGTGAATTATTCCCTGCTGAAAACTCAACAGTGTATACAATACTTCATGGCCAGGCTATTTCTTGCTCCCTCTAATCTCTCCTGGTGCTGTACTCTCATGATGTTGCAGTCTTGAATTATTTCTTGCTTTCTGTAATTACAGATCCTATTCTATCCCGTTTCCTTTCCAGTCGTGCTGTAGTTATTATTCTCCTTAACCCTGTCAACTCCCTTTGAGGTCTACCTTCATTTTGGCAGTTCCAGGGCTGTATATTGTGATTTCACCGGTAAATCAGATGTCGATGACAATCAGAAGGTCAGGCAGAAGCAGCTCACCAATGACCCTTTGTGTTTCTGAGCCGTGGGTTTATATTCCTGTGAACTCCACGGGTGTAGCTCCGCTTTTTCCTTTGCCCATGATCCATGGATGTAAACACAGCGTGGGATTAGCACGTCTGGCCATTTCCATGGGTGCAGGTGAGGTGGGAGGTGGCTCCTGTCTCTGAGGACATGGCCCAGTCGCTGCCATTCCCTGCCTGCACATCCGTTGAACCAGTCTGGGTCACCTCCATCTTTCATGGCATCGGGTCTGAGGGCAGGGACCAGGAAAAGAGTTTTGAGTTTCCAGCTCTCTGCCCCTCTGGGTCAGGCTGTGTTCAGGTGTGGAACAGGTCCTTTCAGAGGTCTGGAACAGTGCAGGGTTAATTTTTGAGGGAAGTTAGGATGTACAATCACAGCAGCACGGGATGCTTTGAGTTAGAAGGGACCTCAAAGCCCGTCCAGTTCCAAATCCCTGACGTGGGCAGGGACACCTTTTATTAGACCAGGTTGCTCCAAGCCCCACCAGCCTGGCCTTGTATTTTAGCAGGGATATAAATATTTATCTCCTTTTCATTTCTTTTTTAATTTTTTTTTTAATGTAAACTATATCAGTGCAGAAATTCAAAAAGTAAAATAAATAACTGTTAATGAAAGCCCACAAGCCAAGTATTATTCAAAAGTTCCCGTGATTTTGCCCCCAGCTGATTTAATTGGCTGTTTGGCCAGTTCTGATGTTGGCAGACACCCTTAGTCATATTCGTTATGCAAGAAAACAGCCAAGTTCCTCTTACACATAAGTTGAAACATATATTGAGAATTTGTTGTTATTTCTCTTTAAGTACCATAAAATATGGATGAATTCTAACAAAGAGGTAAATGTATCTGAATAAAATTACTCCTGTGTATGTCAAGTTGATATAGCAGTTGCCATGGTAAACAAACATTGTACATAAATACTTAAATAAATAGTTGTATATTTAGAAGGGTAGCAAGCTGTTAACCAAGATTTAGACACTGATAAACAAACCCTGTAGAGAATCCTGGTGCTTTCAGCTGTCTATATATCTATTCAATTAGTGAGCTTACAATTCAATAAATTGTTCCAGTCTTTAATTGGAGGCTGGAGAAGCAGGCAAAGGAGCAAAAATAACAATAAGCATCATCAATAGTTTTAAAAGAAAAGAGAATTATTCTGACTCTGTACAGCTTGCCCTCACAATATGAGTCTTCGTCCGAGACTATGGGCAATAAAATGTAAAAACTAGGTTGAGCTGTAAATCCAAACGTTTTGCTGATGAGTTAAATATTTCAACACAAATCATTACAGTCTTTTCAGGAAAACCAAACCCTGAATGTTTTTTGTTAGCCCCAAAAGATGATTAAGCGCATCTCTGTTTAGATTACGGGGAAGGGCAGCATTCCAACGAAAGACAGGAGGGGAGGTCAGGGTGACTGGAAGCATTTGGGGCTAAAAAGAAGCAAACAAAATGACTCATTTTGATGCGATATCACAACATTTGAAAATAGCAGACTTTGAAGTCATTCATAATCATCAGTGGTTTGTATCCTGTGTGTTCCTATCATGTTCCAAGGCCAGTCTGGGGCTGTAGCGTTGTGACTGTAACTGTGCTTGGCTCTCAAAGATTCTTTCCCTCTTCCCTTTCACCCACATCTCCCCAGCTTATCCTAAGGCACGGGAGGGTTGTACCTCATTGTTGTACCTCTCATTTAATGGTGGTAAAATAAGGAATGATTCCCATTAAGAGTTGTTGAAACAACTTCCCGGTGCCCCTTCCAGCAGCCCTGCTTTGGACCAGGAGCCCCAGCTCAGCCCTCACACAATTCCTGGTAAGAACCTGCTTTTGTGCAGGTGATGATGTGACCTGCATGTCCTCATGCTCCACTTGGGATTTAAATGAATGTCAGGGCTGTATCCCATGTGCTTCTCATGAATTAATCTCATAATTAATGATCAACCATGCTGTATTGCCATCATCAGTGCAATTGTATTTTTTTCATGGTTCTGTGTGGTCACTCTCAGAATCCATCAACAAACCTTGTATTTTCTATAGAGGAAGGTTTGTGTAGCGAAAATAAGAATTGTTAGTGAGGAATGGGTGACCTGCTCAGGATTGATGTCTGTCTGATGATCTGTCCTGCCTCACCCACACCAGTGCTGAATCATTGTCCTCTTAGTCCAAGGAATCGGAAAAGGTGAAATGACTCTTTATTTTCTGCCTTTGTAGAGATCACAACTCAGTTTCATCTGCCTGTTTCTGTTTTGTTTTGTTTTGTTTTTTAACACAGAATAGATAACCACCAGTTTTACTCTACTCCATCCATTTTTTTGGTCCTTTTAATTGTTTCCAATTCAGGACAAAATTAGGTATCTCTTCTCAAACACCGTTGAGGATCCCTAGAACAGTTCAGAAGGAATTTTGCCAGAAACTTTATAGCCATAAATGCCACAAAAAGCCACCTACCATCCTGTATTTGATGCATCTGATGAATGGCTTGGGGAAATAAATAAATAAATTGCTGCTAAATAACAATAAACTAATTAATTGCTGTTTGTGTTTTCTATCCAGGACATAAGAAACTCATTTAGAGCTGCCATTACTTGTGGGTAAATACATTCTGAGAATAATAAATGTATAAGATTATTCACTGTTCAGAGTAAATACATGATTAGTAGTTGTCAAAATGCATATTCTCCACAACAACAGGGCCCAACAGCTGCTTTGCTGCGCTGTGCCAAGCCCTGCTCAGGAACTCCTCGGTTCATGGACCACTGAAGCACGAGACAATAACAATTCCCTCACTGCCATTACATTTTGCGGAGTCTCTGTGGATGCCAGGTGTCGCTGACATGGGAAACACGAACAGTCCTCTGGCAGAGTTTGGGAAAATCACGGAGAATTCAACAATGACGGTAACTGCGTGCTGAGAGGGATGACCTGAGCTGCAGGCAGGGAAATGGGTGTGCAAACTGGTTTGTTAACGTGAGAACTGGTTTGGCTCAGAGGACAGGGAGAGTTTTTTATCAGGCTTTTTAGTGGGAAACCCAGAGCGCTTTGTTGTTCTGCAGACTTTGTGTAGCTCGGTGTAAATCCACTGATACCAAAATTCAGCGTTTGATCGGAAGAAGTCCATAAAAAGAAACCAACACAGGTGTGATAAGGGAGCATGTGAGGAGGATTTACTGAACTGCCCTGCTCAGTTCTAGGAACAGCACCCGCCCAAATGAAAGCTTTTCAAAGATTCCCCCCAGCTTTAATTTCTCTAAGGAATTTCTCATCAGGATTAAGATTTCGTGTTAAATAAAACACATCCCTTTCAGAAAAACTGCATGCTTGTTGGAGAAACTGGTATCATTAATTACACTTTTCTTTATTGAGAGAAATTAATTTATTGAGGGAAATGATTTATTGAACGTGCAAAGATTAATCTATCCTTTATTTTCGTGGCATTTGATTTTGTCCGCACAAATAGCAGAAAGGAGTGAAAACAGCTGGAAAGGCTTCGAAAGTCTTAAAGTTCTGTCAAATAATTTGGTGTTTCCTTTGATAAAGGAGGTAAATTGGGAATAAAGAGAAAGAGCAACTTCAGTTGAATAGTCCACTGTGGTGGGTTTTGCCCTAAAGGGGTGGGGTTTTTGAAGATCTGCAGCTCCGCTATTTGTCTGTTCTTTGGTAGTTAACCAAAAATATGAGTATTGTGTATGTTTTGTATTTAAGGTTGAGTGGCTAAGCAGGTTTAGAATGGTGTAATTGCTTTGCTAACTCATGGCATGTTTTTATCATTTTAAAAAGCAACATTTTTGGCATTTCATCTAAAATCAAGTTTTGTTTTGTTTTTTGTTTTATTTTTCTTTTAAGTTGGGAATTTTTTTTTCTAAATTGCTCTAAACCATCTTAAATTATGAGATTTTTAACTTAAATGCACATTGATTGCTATATGTAGGCTCCTGTTTGAAACTAAGTTTCAGCTTGAAGGAATCTTTTATAGTTGTTATATATTAAAGCTTATGAAAACAGATTAAAAAAGATATAATGTTGTGTCCAAGACATCTGAGATTTTAATATTTTTTCAATTTGCAACTAATCTTACCATGAATTGTTGGAAAATCTCAGAGCTGCAGAGGCCATGGCGTCACTTTGACGCTTTACAGTCAGCTCATGCCAATAACTTCATTTCTTTGCAGCAATTCTAATTACCTGAAATTATTACATATAGTACAAGTGATTGTCTGAGTATTAACATAGTTATTTTCTCATTTTTTAATATTTTAATACATAATGATTTGTAATTTCTATTCCTTTTTTAAAAATTCCTCTTACATCAGGTGTGAATATCATGATTCCTAAAATATTGAGTTGCTTTAAAAGTGCCCTGAGCATAAACCACAAAGTTTCAGCTTAAAACTCACCACCTTAACCCATCAAAGTTAACATCATCCAGCAAAATGAGTTCTGCCACCTCTTGGGCAATCAACAGAAATTTTTATAGACCAAATGTGTTCCAATGTTAATTAGAGTTCCATCCCAGAGGAGATCAAGGTGACTCATATACCAGTAATGCATTTTTTATATATATTTATATACACATACATTCACCTAATTTGCTCTTTTCACTTTGTTACAGGTTTGCCTACTAAAGGAATTAATGATATTTTAATTATGAGGCTGACAAAATCACCACAGCTAATAAGTGCTTTAAATTGTGTCTGTATTCTTAGATCAAAAAATGACAGTATCATGATGGGAAATTGAGTGTACCCAGTCACGGGGTGTAGCTCTACCATAAATGAGTGAACCCAAGCAAATTCCCTTTGATTAGTCAGGAGTGTCTGGTGATGGTGGCAGTGAGTCTAGGAGGGGTGGGGAGAAGGAAACGGTTTTCAAGGTTGACTGCAGGAAAGCATTTTAGGATGCTATTGCTCAAATTGAGAAGTTGGAAAAATAATCTTTAAAACAAGCCAACAGTAGTGCAGGTGAGATCACATAAAATATGTTTATAGCGAGATGAGGATGTGGTGTTTATTTCTCCAAGTTATATATGATAACTCCCAGTTTAGTCACTCTTTGAGTGTTTCTGATTTTCCTGGTCAGCTTCTCGTTCCCCTGTGCATAAATTCTTGGGCGCAGGGATATTAATTAGAGGGAGAGACAGAGAAAAATTGTGTATTTAAAGTGACACAGCAGACACCAGGATCAGATCAAGGTAAAACTGACACCAGGCCTTTGTTTTCCTTTGGACAAATGTTACATCATGGGGAGATCCTCAAGTTAATGGAGAATTACTGGGACCAGCTACACCCAGGCTAAAAACATTGCTGAAAACCCGAGCACTTTCCCAAGGAGAGAAAAAAATTCTTATTCTGTGTGCGATGCTTTTTTTTCAGTATCTTGTATTGGGAAGGTATTCAAAAATTAGAATTTTTTTAAAATTTTTTTTTGCAAACTAATCTCGCAAATAGCAGGAGGGAAAAGTATTATAGTCTCTGAAAATTTTGTTTACTGTAGCGATCTGGGACAAATAGTGTTTGCATATTGCATTACCATCTAAGAGTAATGGCATATTTACTACACTGATACTAAAAGCAAACACTTTAATATTTGTAGTTATGGTTTCCATTTTTGCCTTTCTCTTTCCTGAGGCAGCGGCGAGAAAAGAGATGAGAATTAGAAAAAGTATTGCTTTATGAAAAATTGCAAGGGTTGTAAATTACAAGTGTTGCTGGAGTTCCCTTGAATTATTCAGTGTTTTTTAAGGTTTTATGCTCTGTGTACGGCAGTGTCTATGTTTATTTGATCTATTATTTTTATATAGTTGTCTGACACTTCTTTATGAAAAAGAATAAAAGATGTGAAGCTTATCCACAATGTCAAATTTTTATCATGTCCAAACATTTTATGGTTCTGCATGTTTCAGATCAAAGAATTCTAGGTTATCTTTTTTGCTTTTTTGGTTTAATCTCACCAAGAATAACAGTATTTTAGAGCACATTTTGCATATACAGATTTTGGCATTTTTTAATGCAATTGTTATATTTAATTGTTGTTTTTTAGCACAAAATTGATTCTCTAAAAATATTTTGAGGTGGATAAATTTGTTTCAGGGTTTGATTTTCTGTTGAATAAAGAATTAGTAGTAAAACATTTATAGGAATCTTGTTATGCTAATACATTTACAAGGCAGCTCAGCGCTTATTCCAGGGAGGAGCAGTAGTAAGGAATGAGAACTTGATTTTTTAACAGTATGGACTGATAATCCATACATTTTTTACCTTGTTCCAGTAGTTACAACAGTTACAGCTCTACTTTTGATTCCAGCTGGGGATGTCTTTATGTTGTTTGCTGACTGTATTTTTCCAGTTATGACTGTGCAGTTTAGTGCTTCATTTATCCCAGCTGAGCCTTTGGTGCTGTAATTATTGGTGCTGTAATTCTGTCTCTACTCTCAAAAAGCTCAGGATGAACCTGAATAGCTTTTCCTGTGTCAAGTTTTACCCAGTCTTGAAACATGTCTTTATTCACAGAAAAAATGCATTATCTTGAGATTTGGAATCAGTATCTATTGCATTCAGTATATTCCAGAAACTGGATTCAGGCAATACAGTGTCTCTTGTATTAAATTGCATTAAATTAGATCATATATGGAACTGGTTAGAAAATAAATGTTTTTTAACAGTGGGCAGGAAGACGTTTTTGTCTTGTTTGGTGCTTTATCTTTTGGATTATTTCCAGAAATGTTTCACCTCTGCTGTGACTTTTTTAAGCCTTCATGCATCTTGGTTCTGCCTGCGCCGACACACACCCAGAGCTTTCCATTTGATCAGAAAATATACAGGTCCCAAATGTTTCCTGGAGGCTGTAGTTCCTGACTTGCCCCGGATTAAATAGCCTTTTCCAGTTTATCACATACAGAAACATTTCCAAAATAACTTATTTATAAAGAAAGTGCCTGAGACTGCTCAGTTAGGGGGAAATATGTCACTTGCTTTTAGAGCCAATAAAGGTGTATTCTTTGGGGAGAGCAATGAGGGAAATGGAAGTAGATTGACTATATGCACCTGCGAGAAAAACTGTCAGGAATAAAAGTGTTCCACAGTCCTCTGCCATCCCCGGTGAGAGACAAAGGACTGTGCTGGGGAAATATTGAATCAACATTGTTACCAGCAAACCTGAAATGTGACAGTTTTCCTGTTGCTCTTCCAGCCCTAAAAAATATTTTGTTGGCTAATGGGAATGCAGGGATCGAGTTTTATGTCACACACATGTTGTTCAGGAAGGGAATTTCTGTATTTCACATTTCCAATGACCATCTGCATACCTTTAGTGATTGGAGCTTTGTGGTGAGAATATGGAATGTGGAATATGGAATTTGTAGTGTGTGTATGTATACGGAACTCCCTCTGTGATCCCCCATTGTACAGGCCATTAGTGCTGCAGTTCTGTTCCTTCCTTTGCCTTTTTTTGTCAGGGGACCTGAACTGTCTCATGGAAGCAGAGATTTCTGGCTCCATCCTGTCCACAGGAATTTTTTAGGTCTATCTGTCCTCAATTGCCTATCTGGATTTTTAGAAAGATGTTGACCCAAATCTGCTTCGTTGGTAGAAACAAAGATCACGTGATTTGGCTCTCTTGCTTATTTGGGGTTAGCAAATCCTCACTAATTAGCATCCTGATGTGTGTTAGAATATATGAAATGCATAAAATTGTGATCAATCAAGAGAATGCTCATCTTATAACAGCCTAAAACCTTCTATATGAATGCCAATTCACATCTCCTGCACCTATTCTTAAAACTAAAACTTTATTTTTTTTTTTTTTAAATTAAAAGATGTGACTTTGGCACGATTTGTCTAAATATTCCTTTATTGACTACCCTCGCACAAAATGTTATAATGGAAAATTTATAGAGATTTAAATGAGCACTGATTCATAGACTCAGTTTCTTTAGACAGTACATGAGATACACATTAATTTAAACAACATTTTTATTTAATATTTCCAGTTGATAGATGGGCAGTATTTCTGTAATTTACTTTCCTGTCTTTGTAGCAGCACTGTTTGAAGGGATGTGTTATTATGTAGAAAGGTAACTCAAATACTTTAAAAAAAAAAACAACAAAAACTTGCCAAATTGATAACTGATCAATTAGAGGAAAAGTATATGAGAAAATTAAATCATCATTTGAAAACCAGTGATAGTGAAAGTCTTTTCTGCTTTTATGGATTTGCAGTGAAAATGAGTTTTATTTTCATAAGACATATGCTGTAGATGGGTTTGGGGAACGTGTTGTGTGCAATTGTCCAGTGGCTGAGCTATCAACGTTCAGAACCTCAGAGAGGTTTCCAAATCTTACAGGATTGATAAGATTATCACCCCAATCCAGAATGAATGCTCCTTGAGGAACATCTCCAGAGAGAATGTTCATTTGCATTCGTTACTGAAAAGTCGGGCAGCCCTATTGGCTCTGTTTCCCTCAGGACAGCAGGAATACATCCAGAATTCACAGGGACTCCTGCCAAGGCAGGAAAACATGTCCAGTTATTTGTGACTATCACTCAGATCAGGACAGTCTGGGATACTTCAGACGAAACAGAAATGAGCCAAAGCTGGTGTCTCAGTGTTTTGTGTGTTGGATAATTGCAGGAAAGGTCCAACGTGTAAAAAACCCCAGCTGCTGTGTCTGAACCCGCATTCTTGTGGATACTTTTTGTATGGGATAAAGTTTGTTGGGAGCTCTCTTTGAAGTGGGAGCTGTCAGAGTTTCTGTCTCGTCTTTTCTCTCTGCCAGAACTTTGTTAGAGATGCAGTTGTCACCTTTGGGAGCTGGTCCAGCCTAACTGGCTGAGGCATATCAAATATATCAGCCATTCTCTGCTCTGTCTTTGTCTATTTTCAGGAGAAGAGTGGATGGAAATTTTTCTATCTCACCCACAAAAGGGTAAAGTACTGCCTGCCTTATACAATCCAGCTCAGAATATGGCCTTTCTGAATGCTGGAGGAAATAAAAATAGAAGAGGCTTTGCTGTGCATTTATTTTTGAAAGAGACTTAACCCTCTGTCTCACCCTGTGGTGCCCTGCAAATAGGACTGAACATCTTTTTTTCAGTTTTACTACAATACTGATTCTGAACTGGAGCCATCCAAAACTAAAATGTGTTCTTTTATAAAAATTAAGGGCAATCACAAATCAAGTCAGCCAGACTTTTCAGAATTTCTCCAGCCAGAGAAGAAGCGATTGATCCATCCTGGTGTTTAGGGCAGAGCCTGGCTTTGTGTGTGTCCCTTGCTTGTGGTGAAATTAATGGGGCTCACATATGCAACCTTAACAAATGTTACCGAAAATCTCAGTCCTGGTTTTCTCCCTGCAGATTCAATTTCTTTCTCTAGGTTATATCGAGTTCCTGTCATAATTTGCTCTGAATCCAAATTCCTGCTTTTTCCTTTGTTTCCTTGAGTAGCAGAGCAGGCGTGGGGAAGGAGATCCCTGCCAGGTAACGCGGGTGAGTTTAATGTAACAGCAAATAAAATCTGTCACCACTGCACAGAGATGCAAAGGGGGATTATTGCCTGTGCTTTCCCTCTTTTTCCTTACACGTTCTCTGGAACTGCTGGTTCTTGTAATGACAAGAGCAGGCTCAATATAGAGGGGATATTTCTGGCACTGGTAGAGCAGCAATTTTAGATTTGCTGGGAAATGAGTTTTGTGAAGAATATTTGGAAACAGCTCTTGCTGCAAGAGAGGAAAGAACAGTAAATATGTCGATAAAGGCCACAGGACAAGAATCCACTTGGGGGAGAACTTGGAAAGTTTGGTCAGAGTTTCTGTACCAGCTTTATGCAAGGTGGTGACAGGGACAGTGCAGAGTAATCCCATTCTCAGCAGGGAAAACAGAATCCAGCAACTTGATAAATTCTGCTTGTGGTGGAAAGATCCATAGATTGGCAAATTTGTGTGCCTTCTGACACATATTGTCATTTTGAGATCTACAGTAAGATGTAAAACCGGAGTAATGCGTCTTAAAAAAGAAAAAAACTGCACAGAAGAGCAAAACAATTATTTTTAAACTCCAGCACCAAGAAATGAATAGATTAAGGATACAATAAATCTATTTTTTTCATTACTCTGGCAAAATAAGTAACATTTAATATTGGCAGCATGAGGGTTGAACATTAAGTGCTGCATGCAGTACAAAATACATTACAGAATCATCAGCATCTTCCCTGTCGAATTTTCAAATAAATACCCATCCTGAACCCCCTGTTGCTGATCTCTTTGTGCCCCTGCTGTATGTTTTGCCACCATGGGCACATAACATCAGGCATAGGGGTAATGTCCTTAAAAGAAATGCTAAATCTTTGTGAATAACCTCCAAAACAGAGCTCCCACTGCTCAGTTCATCCTCACCCCTTGGAAAGCAGTCAGAACTTATTATTAGCACACTTCAGTGTTGAGCCATAGTACTTCAGTCACTATTTAATAAATTAAAGTACATTCCTGATCTCCAAAGTGTCATGCCTGTAATTTGTCTAACGAGACACACTTCCATAATCCATCAAGATTTGATGGCAGCTTTTAAAATTAGAACCATTAGAATATCTTAGAAGTTTCCCTTCATACATACCTTTTCCTGTTGGCCCATTCATTCATTTTTATGTCTTGGAAAATAAATGTTCAGCTGATTTGTCTTAGTCTTATCATTCAGTTTCAAAACGGGGCTTATAAAAAAAAGATGGACAAAGACTTTGTGCCAAGGCCTGTAGTGGAAGTTCAAGGAGCAGCAGTTTTAGAGTGAAAGAAGGCAAATTTAGGTTGGATATAAGGAAGAAATTGTTTGTGAGGGTGGATAGGCCATGGCTGAGGTTGCCCAGAGAAGCTGTGGCTGCCCATAAATATCTACTCACAGCTTTTTCATATGCTAGGTGATGTCTCCTTCATTTTCTTAGTGGACTTCCAGATGGAATTTCAATATTTGAACAGGTCTGAAATTCAGATTTCCCTGATGATAATTACTGGTTTTGATCATAGGACAGGGAGGCATCATGCCAGCATTTTCTAAGAAACCAAATTCTGCTCCAATGCATGAAAATAATTGCTCTAAATAGTGTCACTGTGAAAATAAATTCTAATTAATTTCACTGTGAAAATAAAGGGAAGCTCATGATTATGAGAATTCTAGGATTCCTCTGATCCTGAATTTAATTTAGAGCAATGTAACTTCCCCTGGATAAGGCAGGAAGAACATTTTCTCACCGGTCTTGTTGAGTGAAAATGCTTTTATTCTGTGACCTCTTTCACAGAACCTTTACTTTGGATAAACATAACTATTAACTATAATTTGGTTCCTTCAAGACAGATACCTCAAAGCTATGACAAGATATATTTTCTTAGGAAGCTCACATCTGAGTAGGTATTTCATAGTTGTTTGTGTTCATGTAAGCAATAGAAACCTGATTTTTAATCTATTGCAAAGCACTGATTTTTCTAGCACTGCTTTGTATGTTAATGTGTAAGAAAAGAGAAAAAAGAGTTTGTGTTTCACAAAGGAAGTCCATAATCAGATATCTGATGATGGAATTAAATGAATTGGGCGACTTCTGTAATAGTTTACTCATTCTATCAGTATCTGTTATTTAATCTTCCTAATTTGTGGTTGCAACATGCAATGTCTGCAATTCCTATAATTTCTCATTATTATGAGGATAGAAATGAAGCCATATTTTGTATAACTGTGCTGATGTGATCAGAGAACCCCTGAACATCCTTCACTTCCATTTCTCAGCTGGGAAGTTCCTTTCCTAAGCAGAAAATTAAAACTCTTCAAAACAGTTTCATAGCAGGAATTAACAATGCAGCCATATGTATGTAAATTTTATGCATTTAGAACAATCTCATGAAGTAAAACAAATGTGTCTGATAAGAAAACTCTCCTAGAAAAGATTGGTGTATCTCTTGTCTCTTGTTGATTGCTAATAGAGCACTTTCATGTTCTGAATTCACATCACCGAGCTATTATTTTGACAGGCCCTAGATGAAATACACTCCAGATATTTTTTCTTTAAGGAAGTAACTTACAAGAAACAGATTTATTCTCTGCCTTGCTCATAAGTTTCAGGCCCATCAAAAATCCCCTTTTATCTGCCTTCAGAATGTGTTGGTTGTCAGTCTCTTTACAGTGGCTTAGAAAGCATTCAGGCTTGTCAACTTATTGAGAGTAATCTGAAACAGCATAAAGGAATTTCAAACATTTCAAGAACTACACAATGGTAAGATATGTCTGCTAGGAAACCTGAGATAAATTCATATTTACTGGTATGCAAAATAAGGTCGTTCCGTAACCTGAATCTCCAGAACCATTTCAAGATATCTCACAGAGGTTCTAAATGCACTCTGGGAGTCTGCAGGCAGTGCAGGTGTGCGAGCACAATTCCTGCTGTGTTTGAGGCACTGGGGAATGGGTTTCAAGCAGCCCAAATCCTGGAAAATTGTTGTCCATGGTTTTAAAGACCAGATGGCTTTATGGTCTGCTTTAAAGATAACATTTTATAAGACTGAAGAAGATGTAGGAAACGTGACTTTATTAAAAACAGTTATTGAAAGTAGTTTGTTGAAATGGTTGAAAATCATCACTTTGCGTGCTGATAACTCTAAGGCAATATAATATCATTTGATAATAAAAACTTTCACCTTTAAAGCACATTTTTAGGTGTACTGCTTAATTTGATAGGTGTGAGAGAACCCAGGTTGTCATTTTTAGGATCCTTCAATCTTGGGCCTGCTGCTGTTCCAACCTGTGATGTGGTTATCCCTCTTTTGTCTTTGTTTTGGCTTTTTGTTTCAGTCACAAATTAAGGTTTGTCTGAGTGTTCTCCCTGTGTGAGGTTGTTTTTGCGTGCTTCGATGACAAAGGTTCTCAAAGGGAACCATGAGCTGCACTTGTGCTGAAAGGTGACAGAGGAGATGACGTTCATGAGAAAACCTAATATAAATCATTAATAGTGCAGGGGAATATTAATTTCTGAAACAGCATCAGTGGAATTTGTGCTCCCATGTTACAGGGATGAGTTTACCAGTGGTGGGAATGGCTTGGGTGGACAGCTCTGAAGAATGCACCATTCTTTCCTACCTCTTGGAAAAATGTGGCATCGTGGAGGAAATTTTTCCCTCTGCTGGTGATTATTCAGTGCATGTGTATTGAGTAATCTGCCCAGTTGTGTCAGGCTCTGCTAAAAAAGGTAATTTTTAGCTGGTATGAAAAGCCAGAAACATGACTTAACTCAAGGATACAGGGCAGAAAAAAGGCGATTTTGCCATCATTCCCTCTGGAGGTTGATTATCTCTGAAAGCACAGTTTAATGACTGTGGAATAGTTTTCTCCTTGGAGCCTTTTCAAAACAGTAACTCATTGCTCTTTATCAGACTCCAGAAGAAAGGGGTAGTTTGACATTATTGCTGTTAGAGAGATGTAGGCAAATGGGTTAAGGAACTTCTCCAGTGAGGCTGGTGTAAAACCTGACAGAAAAATCCATAAATAAAGCAGTTGATTTACTGGAGGCAATGGTTTTAAAGCACACGTTCAGGCTGCTGGGCCATTCTACCTTAATATGTAGGTAGATTGTTTTATCTGGGTGATCCTTAATGAACACAGAGATAAGTGCAAACGTCCCCACAACTAAAATTGAACATAGAGCTTGGTTTTTTTTTTTTAATCCTCATATTCTGAAGGAACAGTCTTAAATGTATGAATTTTCTGAAGAGTAAGCCTTTAAAGGAATATATTTAATTTCCTCCCTAACATGATATTATGTTTATGTAAGTGATATTAATTCAGATCACTATCTGTGTTTTTTAGATTCCAGATAGGTCTCAGCTCCTACAGGTGTTTCCAAAGGAGTCTGAGGACTCTGAACATTTCTGCTTTTGGAAAGTTTAACTGTAACCTCTGCACTGTGGCTTATGGAAATTTCTATATTCATATAAATCAACTTTTTCTGCTAACCTGATGACAGATTCATTGGCTCTGAGTTTGAGAAGAATTTTTTTTGGGATGCCCAAGGACAAGAGGTGTGACCCTGTGGATATTTATGGGCATTTATTACCATTATGGAGTTTGTTTCTGCTCTTGCCCTATTTAATGCCAGAGGGGTGGATAATGTAGGATCCTCAACATCACCATGGTTTCAGAATTTATCCTGAAGAAGTCACAAAGATAGGACTTTACTTCCTGTCTATCAGCTCTGTCAAGAGCAATAAAGTTTTCGTCCTTTCTTTGGGATGAAAGACTTTCTGAAGTATCAACACAGCCAAGTTTTATAGCAGCATTACAGACATTTCAAAATTAGTGAGTAGAGACTGTGGGAGAGGAAAGCTGTAGCAGCTATGCTGTAGTAACACAAGATAAAACTGCAGAGCTTATTTTAATTTCAAAAAAAGTTACTCAGTAAAGAATTTTAAGAGCTTCTCTTATTTTATTATTTCAATACAAAAGCTAAAGTGAAAATAAATGTATAAAAGCCACTTTTCCCAAGAAGTTAATCTCATCACATTGTAAGTAGTGCTTATTTTTTTAATTGGGGCAAATATCATTTTACTGCAACGAGTTTCTTGATTGGAATTTAAGTAAATTTCCATTTTGAGCTGTGAAATGCACAATGAGAGATTTAACAAAAGAGAAATCAACGTGTTTGTGAAATATGCATAGTTCACTGCTTGCGAAAGTAAGATGAGCCTATTTAAAATGAAGATAAAAATGCATCAATATAATCTTTAAATATATTTGAACATTTTGGTGCAACTTCTCCCTTAGGCAAAAACAGTGGTCAGATAGAACTGATTATATTTTAGATATTATATAACTTATTAAATGTTAATTATTTATATGTATGTGTTGTTCCTGTTTGGTTTACACGATTTGAATTATTCTTGATTTACGATGGGATGAGACTCAACTAAACGCAAACGTTTTGAAATAAGCAAATAAGCATATTTTTAAATTCTAAGAATATATAAATAAAGAGATGGATAGATTAAAAAAATAGAACTGCAATAAGGAAAAAAAAAAAGAGCATTTAGGAGTTTCTCTTGAATACAATTGTAAAACTTAAAATCATTTTGTGATTGCATATGCAACCATTAGTTTAAATTTCCAAGAATACTGTTCTCTTGGTTTTATCAGCTGGAAATTTCATTGCATTTGGGAAGCACGGTTGGTTTTACTGCTCTTGGGTGCTGCAGTTCCCTTCCATGGGCTCGGCTCCTGTGCTCAGTTGTGCTGAGGAGGGCGCAGACCCAGCCCCTCTGAGCTTGTTTAGAGGTGGAGAAGTGGAGAACAGCTTCAGCCTGGGGGCTGGAAACCAGATGGAAATAAATCCGAGCTCTTCTGGAATCTTCCTTTCCCTGCTCTGTGTTCAATGAGTGTCTTCCTCGCAAAAGTAAATGATCACTTTGAGAAATGCTCCCCAAAAAGAGGTCAGAACACTCCACTGCTGCTTTGTAGCACGGGCGCTCAGTGAAGTACAGAACATTTATGGTTCCATCTGGAAAGAAGCTGCAGTAATGAACTCGTGTTGTTGTTTTGCCAATTTAACACTTCATGAAATACTGAAGTGCCTCTTGCATGTTCAGAAAGGATTTCTGTTAGTGATTTTGTGAGAAGCAATTCAAACTGAATACAGTAATTTTGTACTGTTTGTTTAATAATATGAAGAGCAATAATAACAATCATAAAATCATCTGCGCTTATATATTAACATGCAAAGAATCAGCATTGATGTAAGAATCACTCAGTGCCTTCACCCCTTGGTGTGTAACCCCTGGCTCCAGCAGAGCCACCGAGCTGATTTTCACCCCAGAGTTATTGGACTCTTTAGATCTCCACAGATTCAGGCTACTCGTATCAGCTGTTCATTTTGTGTCTGCTGTTTTCCAGAGCTCAATAAATAACAACAACAAAAACACAGAGCTGGTGAATATTCCATTGAGTTCTTAATTGAATTCACGAGAGCCAGGCTAGTGGCCTTTCAGTTGACTTCAAATTTGCTCTGAAAAGAAGTTTTACCTGGATGGTCAATTTGTGTAATCTATTTAGACTTAAATAAGAACATACCGTATGTTCTGTCAGATATGAATTGTCTTTTTGTAGTTGAGATTTCAGATTCCATGGCAAGCAGGTTATTGCTAATCACAGCAATTTTCTGAGGGGTTGCTGAATTAATAATAAATGGTGGTGCTGTTAGTGATGATAATAGTAAGGATAGAAAGATGTAAAGGAAAATCTGAAATTTTCAGACATTGTTGTGTTTCCAAAGTCTCTGGGGACATCTTTTGGACAATGTTCTCTACAGGGACTTATGATTCCATGGCTTTGCTGTGCTGCCCAAGCAGCTGAACAGGAAATGTCTATGACAAAGGAGGAACAGAGATGTAAATGCAGCAGGGAAGCCTGGCATGCATCTGACAGCACTGGAACTCTTTGCAATCCCAGATCGGCACCATCTGGATTGCACCATTCGTAATGGGATCATATGTGTACATGCAATTAGTTTATGTCAGGAGCTGTGGGGATTAGATGAAATTATGGAGCAGTAAACACTGCCTTGGAACCAGCCTGATTTGGTAAACTCAACTTGAAAGCCTCTATAATTCTGGCAATTGCCCCAGGACCTAGAGGAGAAAGTAGCACTTTTATACTCATAGCACATCATCACTTCTGGAACTGAGCAGCTTCTTGAACGAGAGGTAATTTGGGGGAGGTGATTGTGTTCAAAACCGGAGGAATACGGGGTGGAAAATCAGAAGCTGAAGGTTGAGATAAAGGAGGAGTGGTAGGAATGATGAACAGTGAAGCTAAAGGAGTGGCAAGAGAGGAGGCAAAGGCCAGAAAGATAGGAGGGGAAAAAAAAAAAAATCTTTAGAACTGATTTCTTTATTAGTGTGAGAATTCCTGGCAGAGATGTGTAGCCAGAGGAATTTTTAGCTAATGTCTGCTTTCTTCTCTTTAGTGAATTAGCCTGAAATCCACCATGTGGATTAACGTGGGGGTTTTTCCAATTATATTGACAATTTTTCAATGACTGTTTTCCTGTAATAAAAATCAGTCTGGAGTAAACTTAGAGGCTGAGTCGCTCTTCCCAAGGGAGAACAGGTGAAATTCTGAGATGATGTCAGTACTGAATCAACTGATGTTGACATTAAATCTTTCTCAGTGTTGAAATGACTCACAATGCACATCCAAATTGAAATCTCCTATGAAATTGTTCTGCTTACCTCTGGGGCTCACAGGACTGCTCTCTGTGTTCTTTCCAATCTGTCAGAAACTCGACATCTTTATTATGCATGTTGGGCTTTGTTTTAAGTGGAAAATAGAAGGGAAAAAATGCTGCTCTTTCATGCAGGTAAGATTCCCTCAGTGAATAAACCCCCAGTCATTCTGCTTCTGGTCTCTCGGAGAAACAGCGTGTCTGCATGGGAAAATAGCCTGAAAATATTTAATTCGGGGACCCAGGAAAGGAACACGCACAACTCATAAAGACAGAGTGGTTCTCAAAGAATTATTGGTAACAAATGTAAGCAAATCTTTGAACATCAAATACTGTAGATACTGATTTTTTGAGATGGCTGGGAACTTCAGTGAGTGTTTGGTTTTCTGTGTTATAGAGGGTCTGATACTTAGAGAAGTATGAGCATATAAGAAAATGTTAGGAGAGTATTTCTGACTAACAGTTCTGGTTTTTCTCCACTAGATTTTTATATGAAAGTTGTATCTCTGCCTAAGCATTAAATGCTTTTATTTGTAAAGCATATCTTATGAAGCTTTTCAAATTATTTCCTTGAATTTTTTCAGAGATAGTGAACTAAAGATATAAAACTAAGCTCAAATTAAAAAAAGAAAAAAAAAGAGAGGTTTCAATTCAAATCCAACATCAATAAGGAGTAAGATAATTACCATAGGATATTATAAACAGTATAACTTCCCCATCACAGAAGCCATGTTGTTAAAAGGTTCCACATCATAAATGTAAGAAGCATTATGGAGAACTCTTTCCTAAGTTGTATCAGTAGTGATCAATGTTGATATCCAAGTTATCAAAAACTGTGTGATGAAAGTTAAAAAGAAAAAAAAGCCTCACTAAAATCAATTTATTCCATAATTATTCCTGCATGATTTTGCTATAATGATCTCATTCATTTTTACAAGGTATGCAGAGCTCAGAGTACATATACACCACTCTATATTTTTACTGCTGTCATAATGAAAAATTGTATTTACTGGGAGAAGTGACATTTTTTGCCTTTTGACAAATTCATGGAAATCTCTTTTTTTACTTGCAAATATTTGCAAAGTAAGAATTGATACCTTTGCACAGATCTGCCTTGTGAGGTGCTATGACACTTTGAAGTTCTTTGATCATTTTACATAGTTTGTCACACTCCAGGCTGTTTAAATATACTTGGGCATGTTGATAGACTTATAAAACCGGCTAGGAGGGCTGCCTGGGGAGCAGAATTCATTATTCTGGGATGGGATGTAATAGTTAGAACAAAAGATTGGAAGTTAATAACAAGTATTTGCAAGTTTTACAAGAAAATTTAAAACCGGGTGACACCGCAGTCAAAGCTGAGTGCTCGGCTGTCTCTAATGTCATTAAAGAAATCACGATGCTCCGCTCTGGAGCGGGAACTCAGCTCTCTGACAGGTGGGGCTGCTTTGTGCTGCAGCCCAAATAAACATCTGTGTAATAATAAATAACAGCAGTGAAACATCTGTGCCTTGACCTTCACCAATACAAAGTCTCCAGATGTGTGAATGGGTGGTTTTTAAATGTTTTCAGAGTGTAGGGATTGTGTTCTCTCCACACAGAAAATGTAGTGCTGTATATGATATTGTGTTCTCTAGTAATTTGTAGTTTCTGTCAGATTGGGTATATAAATACATAAATATGGAAAGTATTTGCTTAAAAAGATGCCTGCAGTGCTTTCTCAAACTTGTATTTATCAGTGTTTAAGAGAGGAATAATTAACCAGACAGATTACTTAGCTGTACTTACATCCTTCACTGAAGAGCTCCAGGTCTTCAGCTCAAAACTGTAAAATTAACTGCCAGGCAGTTAAAAATATGTACCTAGCACAGTATTTCATATTTAATGGAAATTCATCAGAAATCCATCAGTCAAAGCAGACGTGCAGAAGGAGAAATATTATTCTGTCACTTTCTAGCTCTTTCTCAGGCTCTGCAATAGCAGCTGCATCTCTGAAATAGCTGCCATGGTTCTGGCATTTGGTGTAACTGAGCTGGTTTGTGCCCTCTGAGAATCTGGACCATACTCATTAGTGGCATTTGTTTTGCTTTGTTTTACCTCTGGTCATACTCTGATATATAGAACTTGAACAATTAGCCCAGAAGAAGTGTTAGGCTATGTGAAACGTCTCTTCACTTGAAGAAAATGGGTTTTTGTTGCCACCATAAATTTAGTTCACATTTCATTTTCCTTTTGGCATGTTCAAAAGGCACCTTTCCCTTTTCCATAACAGAGATTGCTTTCCATTGTGGTAAATGCCTGACTTTCAGTGCGCCCTGCAAAGCTGAAGGATTCCTTCTGCAGGGAAAATGTCTCATGTGAAAATGATTGCTCGGTCTAATTTATAAAAATGTGTCAACATGACTAATTGTCAGATGAGTGGTGAAGCTTATTATGTGCAGCACAGTGCTGAATATCTTCACTGAATACAGCAACATATTTCATCTGTGGCAGTAACATCTCAAACCCGTTCTCACAGCAGGTCAGGAAAATAAATGCGATGCTGCTTCAGAATAAATGGCGCAAATGGTTCTAAAACACATGACAACTGGCAAATTGATGTTTATTCTGCTTAAGGACTGAGTCATATTTTAAATATGTATTTCACAGTGGTCGTTTTTGATAGAAATCTTTTCCATTTGCATGCAATTTTGCTAGAACCTTTCTCTAACACTTCTCACTTGCTTTTCTCTGTATTTTCTTAGCCTCCTAGGACAAAAGACAGCACAATTCTTGAGGGAGAGCTGAAATGCAGCTGTTTCTACTGTGCCAGCATTGCAGTTAAGCTACTAATGAATACGTATTCCCCAAGAGATGTATGTCCCAGAGCCACTTTCCTTGTTCGCTGTGTGTTAAGAAGAAAGGGAAAATTAGAAAAGAAAAGTTCACTCCTCCACAAAACAAAGAAAAAAATAGTTCAGCTTCCTGTTACTTTAGAAGTAAATCAGAACAAAAATAATGATGTCTCAGTGGGAAGGCTGTCGCCAGGGATCAAAGCGCTGGTAGAATGGACTCCAGTCTTCCTCCATTTTGCCTTTAACCCTTTCAGTTTTAGAAAGTGCCTCTTGGTCCCTTCAGCACTCATTGCCTTCGGTAGAATTTGAAGTTTTCACAAAATATCTAAAAATTAGTGATTTTTGGGCTTTTGTGTGGTTTTTCCATGGGTGGTAAGTCAAAAAATCTGATCCTAAAAATACAACAAGCCATATTTCCAAATCCTTTTTTTTTCTTAAAAAAGTTCCTATCTAATACTTTTTTCTTTTAATCATACCTAAAATATTTTCATTCTCATTAACATCCCAGCGCTTTTTTCTTACAATTGGTTTCTCCCCAGAGTTCCCATTTCTTTATAGTCTGTCACTCACGTCTGCCTCGCTGCTGTGCGGCTCAGATCGTCCTGCACGCGGAGATTGATGCTTTCTGCACAGCCAGTTTCATGGCACACTTAGGACTCCCTAAACTTGTGTGACCTTCCCAGTAGCTGCGAGGATCAAAGTTAAAACAACTCCGAGCCGCTCTTCCTGCGGTGTGCACGTGCAGGCAGGGTAGAGCTGTCACGATAAAGGTGTGGGAGGGACACAGCAGGTGAGGGAAGTTGGGACGGGTCACGGAAAATGGTTGAGAATTGACAGTTTTTGTATGTGGGTGTCCAGAGGCTCCTGGGATAGCACCATTCTGATAAAATCTTGTTTTGTCTAACGATGGCAGTCCTTGGAATCCAAAATATTTCACTCCAATGCCTTTTTTTCCAGGTAAAAACGGTTCTCAACATCTTCATTTTCTCTGTATCTTCTAAGACATTCTAGGAGCTTTATCAAAACTTCAGTCATATAAATTATATTTTAACTTCTGGAAGGAGATATTATGATATTTACACATCAGGGCTATTAAAATATAACTCTGAAGTGTCAAACCCAAGCCTCCTTCCCATGGAGTTTGCAAAAGCCATCACCAATGCATTCTAAAGAAATTCATCTTCTCAAAGAGCTCTTGTATGATATTTCTGCTAGCAAGCTCTTGTCAAAAAGCAGTGTACAAATCCATTGCCTGCTGTAATATTTCATCTGTAGGGACTATCAGGGAACTCAGTCCCTAGAATTTCTCAGTATCTTGCTGAATTAAGCCCACTTTGCTTTGCCACCTGGATGGCTTGATAAAGTCCCAGGTTGCCATTTCCTTGCCTCATCAGCTTTCCATCTGCTTCTTCCTCTCATCTGAAAACCATCTCTTCATTCCATACCCAGGTTTTCTCCCCGTACTGGGGGTTGCTGTTTGGTTTAACCTTTTAAATTCCATTTTTATTCAACTATGTGAACAAACCAACTATTGGGCTGAAAGAACAAAAAATTAATACTTTTTTAATTTTGGGAGGTTTTTTGCTACAGAGCACAGCATGATCCATTTAGTAACTCCTGCCAGGCAGAATAGTTAATTACAGAATAGAAGTACTGTGTAAAACTCAAAACCTTTGCTATGGATAAACTTTCAAAACTGTGCATAACTGAAGTTGTTGACCTCATTTCATTAGGTTGGAAATCAATCTGTTAATCTCCAAACACTGGGGTTTCTCCTTAATTATTTTAATATTTTTGGTTGGTTTGGGGCATATTAAGATACCAGAAAACCAAAATGCACATTGAACTCCAGATTATAAAGGATGACATCTGACAACAAATCCTGTCATACCTTCACATGCATAGAAAAATCGTCGATACCATAGACTGGAATCTCAGCTGCACCCACCTTATTTCCTTTTTATAAAAGCCCCACACTTTTAGCAAGGAACTCTGTGTCTCTTCATTAGAAATACATAACTCTGAACCAGAAAGTATTTCTTTATGCCACTTTCCAAGGAATAATAGGTTTATTCATGCTGGACATCATCTTATAATCACAGCAAGACTAAAAGGTTTAAATTAGCCCTGTCATGCCTGGTCCTTTAGGACCCAAATACCGTGGTGTAATATTGAAAGAAAGATGTTCTTTAGCAGGTGCATGATTTTCCTCAGTCAGTGGACCATTGACTTTCTCTCCATAAGTTCAATTTTTCTTCAGAGATCTCTAAAGCCCCGAACACATTAAAGGTCTCAGTAGAGAACACCCCAACGTCTATTAAATTTAACAATAACAAGTCCCCAGATGAAAGCAATTAAGCTGCAAGGATTTGCAGACAGTTCCTGTGGATGCCTTTTACTTGTTTCAGAGAGAAAGCACTCGGGCAGCAAGGTAAAAATGAAAGGGAAATAAAAAGCACAAGGTTTGCTCTAAACATGCCCCGTCCCGTAAAGCTGTGGAGCAGCCACGGGGAGCAGCAGCACCATAAATCTGAATTTCAGGGTGCTCCAGTGCTCCTCGCTCTCACCTGACAAAATATCTGCCAGCTGAGCGTTGATTCATTTCTTGCTCACTCAGGTCTGCTGGACAGGGCCCTGGGGAGTGCGTTGAGATGTGGGGGCACCGCGCAGGAATGGGTCAATCGCCCATCCTTGTGTGTTCACTGCGATCTGCAGCCAGGGGAGAAAGGAAGAAAGCAGAGGTGCTGCCAAAAATATGTGTTCAGGCTGAGGTTTTTCAAAACTGTTATAAATACATATTCTAGTGTTGGCGTTTCGCAAATAATGAATGCTATGTGTATAATACTAACCCTTATGTTGTAGAAATGTAACCATTATTAAATGCTTTTTCTTTTGTTCTACCTTAGAGATAGTTGAAAAATAACTAACCAAAGATATGTTGAAATGCAACTAACTGTAGTTGCAGTGTTTTAGGATTTTCTTTTTCTCTCATGGAGAATACAGATAAACTGTACTTTCTTAATCTCTGTGTTTAGTGTTAGAGGTGT
>VZTX01004438.1:73770-103279 GCA_013400915.1 Pardalotus punctatus | reverse complement strand
CTGTAATCCTTTTGCTCTATCCTTTGTCCCTTATTGTTATTCTCTATTAAAAACCTTTACATTTAGCAGGAGACTGGACGTCGTTTTTAACAAAAACCCCTACAGTTTTCAAAGTTTTTGGTGAGATAACTAGCTCGCTGTGCAGAGTATTTTTCAAAGTTTGCTTGCTCATGGTTCTTTTAAAATTCTTTTAAAAATAAAAACCCACTTCATGAAAAAATAATTTTCATAATTATTATTTTATATGAGCTAACATAGTTTTAGGGTTATGCATATGTAATGGCAAGTGGTTATTCTTGACTCTTGTTAGAGAGCTCAGATTAATTTCCCCACTCTCAGTTTCTATAGTAACTTCACTGGAAATTGCCTATTTGGATATTTTTATTCTGAAATAACTAGAATTTTCAAAGTAAGGTCAACTGCTTCCAGAGTGATGCACGTTAGAAGAAGGAAACACATCAGAGAGAAACCTCTTATATATTATATTATAAGTTATATATTGATACACCAACTGCATTTTCCTCTCGTGTCCCGCTTCTGGCATATTTTACTGAGGAAAATTCCACAGGTGCAGCCAAAGGTGTGGCTGGAGGGAGGACAGGGAAGGGTAACTGGGAACTTTTCTTCACTTGGAAGGAAAACCTCTCAGGTATCTGAGGGAGCCAGCTGGATTCAGCTGGCTGGAGGCGATGCTCTTAGAAAGGCAGCAGTGTCAGGGAGTCTCGTTTTTCTGTCATCTTGCTGGTTTGTAATGGAAGTCATACACTTTACACAATATTTAGAGTTTTATTTTAAGGTAGATGAAGCAAAGGCAAAGACATGTCTTCGACCCACTCCTCTTTCTCCTCAGAGAAAATAGAATATATTGGATTTTTAAAATTATTATTAATGTTTATATTTATCATGGAAACTAGGTGGGACATCGCAGAGCTGTTGAAGAGCCATCAAGCCTTCCTTTGTAAGAGGAAAAAAAGTACAGCTCCGGTTTTCACGTGAAGGAAGATCTTGGTGAGTGAGTGAAAAACACCAGCGTGGTTTAAATGACTTTGCAAAAGACACAAAGCTGAGCTGAAAAAGTGCATGTTCCAGTGTTATCTACATAATTCAGTGTTTTCTGGAAGAGTCCTGATGCTAGGGATGCGGATTCTGCCTCATAATCCATTGAAGGCATCAGCTCTTTCTTGGAGTGTAATGAGAAATAATAGTGCTGTCCAGTTTATTTTAAACCCTTTTTGTAGTTAGGTGAACTTTTAATCACCTATTCAATTCCTTTATCAGTGGAATTATACATTCTGGTTCCAGGTTAAGAGATAAGCAAGTTTCCCTATTACAGTATGAAGCAACTTCCTGATGTCATGTTTTGTTAGGTCAGTGTTTGGAATCTGGATTGTATTTTCCTCAGATGTCAGCAAGTGAATCTTTTCTGACTGAGTTCATTAGATGGTATAGTTGAAATGCTATTTAAGCACCAAAATCCCAGAGATAAAATGATGATGATTTTAGTAATAAGGAGGATGGAAAGGAATTCAAAAAGGCAGCTGTTCTCATACATTACAAAGAATCAATATTTAAATCAAAGCAGATGATCTGAGTTCATTCAGCTCAGAACCACATGTTAGCAGGAGTTATTTTGAGGATCAGCGCTGCAAAGTAAAAATGGTGCTTGAAACCAAAAAAAGAAAATAAATCCACAGGTGCTCTTTATAGTTTTAATCTTATTCAAGACTTCTGGTTGTGTTGTTATAGAAGTTTAAATTGTTGTTAAAGTCCATTTCCTTTAAAACTTCTGTCTTTATTACTATTTTGAAAGGAAGTTTAATTCTTCGGTCACTTCAGAGTGCTGGAGTGAGAAAAAAAGGGCCTTTGGTAGCAAAATTATGTCTGCTGAAATTATATTTTCAGTTTGCTTTTGCTTCCTAAATTTGCTTTAATTTTTTTTTTTTTAAATTAGCAAAGGTTTCATTAGCCGGGTAGTGGATTGTTTTATTTCTGAGCATTTGTGAGAAAGTCAAAGGAGATAAAAGGGGCAGAAAGAGATGTTCTTCCCATCAAATTGTTCAGTAGTTAGGGTACTCAGTCAGCAAACGAGAGAACTTAGTTTGGTGCCTAAAATATAACAAAATCAGCCCCTTGTGTTCCCTCTTTTCAGAGAGTTTTTTAATCAGTAAGATTAATTCAGTGAGAGGCATCTGGTGTTTTGCTTTGTATCAAATGAAGAATGAGGCAATGAGAATTGCGGGGGGTTGAGATTCATGTGGGAAGGTTCTGGAACCCAATTTCTGTAAGAATCTCTCTGCTTATGGAACCTGGAACCGGGGGTATGGAAAGGGTGTTGGACTGAGTTCCCTCTGCCCACCTAGCAAAACTCAGTGTTTGGTAAATTCTGTCAATACACACTCAACATTCTGTAACTTCCTAAATCATGAAAAATTCTGACAAACAGGATGTGCCTGGAAAAACTACAGCAAAGCAAAAAAATGTGCTGCACAAGTTTCTTCAGGACATACTCTCGAAACCTCATTTTCTTGAAACCTCATTTTCATCTAACATTTCTTTTGGAAGAGGAAAGTAGAGTAGACCTGATTAACAGTAGTGACGAAATTGTCCTTTAACCAAAACCTAACCCTTCATAGAAAGAACAGTATCTACAGAAAAGGACAAAATATTGTTTTCAGTTTTAAAATAGGTAATATTAGGTTAACGGAAAAGGCATTATTAAGTTTTCATTCCCAGGTGCTGAGGCCAATTGTCACCGATCAGTCCTGTGCAACAGGCTGGGCTTGATGATCACAGAGATCTTTTCCAGCCTAATTTATTCTGTGGTTCTGTGATTCTGTGGTCAAATCCCCTACCTGCCAAACTAGGGGGGCTGCTGTGAAGGGCTTTTGGGGAGTCATCACTGGAAAACTCCAGCTCCTGGGCTTGAGAATTATTTGGGACAATGCAAATTGGTCTAGGCCAGAAACATTCCCTGGATTATTTTAACAAGATACAGGACCATATTTTATTGCCTGGAAATGGTGTCATTGGGATGAATGTAGCCACAAGTACTATGTGGAAAAAATTTCACTGCCAAGGCACGGCATAAACATTACAGCCACTACTAATGAACAATTAGGTTTGTGTTTTTGATGGCTGATGACAGTAGACATTGTCAAGTGCTTTGAAATCTAATGATAATAAGCTGTGTAGAGCTGTGTGATGTTAATTGAGGAAGTAAAAATATATTAGAGATCGGCATTGCTGTGCCTTCGACACGAGTTCTTCTCTAGATGGGTTCTTTGTGAACTGCTTTTGCTCAGATCCCTCAGGATACTTCATCATTCGGCTTACAAACATTGCTCCAAATGTTCTTTCTTCTAATGAATGGAATAGCTCGGAAATGAAAGCTTTGAACCGACAGTTGAATCTTCACATCACTGAGAACCTCGTTATTAGTTTGCAGTAGCTTGTGTGAAATTGCTTCTTGATTGCACCAGTCACAAAAGCACATTTCAACCCTGTAAATATGAAGCTAATTCTAAATATCGACCTCAGATTTTAGAAGAACCATGGGAAAAATAAGGTTCCAGAAGAAAGTTTTTTCAGCTATTGAGACTTCACACATGGTGGTACTAAAATTAAAATGGAAATAATTCAGCTGGAATAAACGGAAGGATTTATCAATGCTTGCTGAGCTATTCTTGCCCAGCATTTGTACAATTATAGAATGCGTATATAAAGAAGGGAGAGAAAAAGGCAGAAACTCCATATTGCTGCTCCCTCCTTTAGCCCTGTGGCCCTAATTAGAACAGATTTGCTCATACATCAGAACTGTCCCTCCACCAAAGTCATCGGCGTGGCAATTACAGCAAAAGACCCTGAACAGCACCGATTAAGGAAACTTGTTCCTGTGAGCAATCATGGAGGTGTCTGGCTCAGCCTGGAGCATTAATGGCAGTTAACTGATACATAATCCATAATCCCTGCCCGTTCCCATCCAAACACCTTTGATCAGAGCGCAGATAACTCAGCGATGGCTCGGTATGCAAATGGCCAGGCTCCTTGAAGCTGCTAATGGAACAGCTTCTCTTTGTGCCGGGCCGTGCTTTGATGTGTGTTTGCCAGTTGAACCCTCCCTTCTGTTCCCGATCCCTCTGCCTTTGTCAGAGCTGCCTTTGGAGCTGGCTTTGGGCACCCACGAGCCAGCTGGCTGCTCGTCTCTGCTCCTTCATCCTCGGCCATTATTTGGCATTTGTGGAAGTTCACCTATTTCTAAAGGGAGTGACTGATGAGAAATTAAAAACACAGGAGTGTTATTTTTGTAGCATTTTCAAAGACTTGTTCCAGCCATTCGTGATGCTCTGGTTGGAAATAAAGCAGCTCCTCTTGCTGAGCCATGTTTGGTACAGGGGAGCAAACACGGCATCTCCTCTGTTTTCCTGCATCCCTTCTAGGTCTGCACAGGGAATTCCACAGGAATAAGAGACAGAATTGATTTGTCTGAGTAAAATTAGCTGCTACAAATGCACACTAAATAAAAACTTAATTTGCTTTAAAAGATAAACAGGGCTACTTCCAAATCCTTTTGGTTTTTAATGCAAAATAAGCCAGGTATTGCCGTTCACATAAAAAGGCTTTTTGGGGTTTAATCTTGCATTGAGGGAAAGACTGAGATCAAATAAAGGGCTCTCTTGGGCAAAAGGCAGCAGCTGCAAAGATACTTGACAGGACTTGTACATGTGTAAGACCCTGCTCCTTTTGAAATCTCTGATAGAGGTTGAAGCCCATAAAATTCATCTTGTGGTCATTCAAAGAGACTCCATTTAAGTGATAAGGGGCTTTCTGATGATCCTTTGGAAAATTAAAAATAACAGATCCAATATATAAAATTTTATTAGTACTTTTCAATTACCTTTCAGTTTCCTTTCATTAATCATGCATCTCCATGAACAAGATGATAAATTATAAGTGAATACTCAAATATCATAATTTTAAGAGTGATTTTTAATAAGAACTCATGGCTGACATGAAATACCCTGCAGGAAAATATAAAGAGCAGTTTTGATAATTCCTCAGGTTTGTTTGCTCTAAAGTCTCATTGCTTTGCATCAATGACACAGGAGCCTGACTTTTATGTCTGATTATGTTCTTGCCTTTTTTCAAGAGAATATAAATGGCATTTTCTGGAGGAATTATGGCTGATATATAGATAATGATTATAATTTCTGCATAACTATTTACTTACAGTTAGGCTGAGTGAGTGGATCAATATTTGAAATAGGAGATACCAGTTCCATATGTTCCCTTCCTACTTAAAGCATTCAGCAGGGAATTAATTACTCCTGTTAATTGCTGGGTTTGGTAGATAATGAATGATTTGGCCAATAGACTTTCCCTACCAATTCTGGATTTTTGGCAATAGCAGGAGTTAAAATAATATAAAGGAGAATATAAAGTAATTATGTAATATAAAGTATTATAACAGAGACTTCATACCACAAATCACATAAAGATTTTCTCATCCACTCTGATCTTAGTTTCCTTCTCACCTGTCCTCGGACACACACACACATATTCAGTTTTAATGACTGGGAATCATCCAGATTTAACTAATTGTGATACTATGGTGTGAGAGACACATCTTGAGTAGAAAAACAAAGAAATAGGAAGTTCAAACTGGATGGTAAAAAGTGCAGTTTGGGGGATCTGTGGAGAAGGGAATCTTTTTCCCCCCATCCCTCTTTTAGGTTTCTTCAACCATTGAGGAAAATGCAATTTCTTTCCTAAAACCTAAAAAGTATTTTATGAACTACTAGGATGTCGATATGGCACTGAGGGATTTTTAAATGTGATTAAGCACTTCAAATTTGATCACATTTATTCGTTTTCAAAATTCCATTTTACAATAAAAAACAAACTAAAGAAAAACACAGCTTAGACAAGCCAAATAGATCATGCATACCTAAAGTAATACACCCATGTTTTCATCTGCATTAAAAATCAAATATATCATCAGATTCCAGAAAATAACATTGTAATTAGTAAATAAAATAAAAATTACCCAGATGATACACAGGTAAATTTAATTCAGAATTTCAGAGAAAGAATAAGAAATTCTTGCTGATCAGTGTCATACTCAGAAATACATCAGGCTTTATTCTTCTTGTAATTTTTGTATGTTTTGATAAAAACGTTCCTGATATTTGAAAGTAGTAGTTTCATTAAAGAGAGAAGCATTGACACATTAAAGGTGAATAGGATTCCATGTCAGTTATCTAAAAAAAAATTTTAAAAAATCTGGTGGAACTGTTTTTCAGATATGCTACACTTAACATAATTTTGACATTTTAATGACAGTGAATAAAATAAATATTTTGTTAAGCATGTGCAATATAGTTTAATTAGAATATTAATTTTCATTTTTCTTTATAGATAGAACCATAATTCTCTTAAATGTAAAGCACAAAAACAGCTGGAAATGCTTTAAGAACTTTCTGGGCTGTAGAGGACACAATTTTCTGTTGTCTGCAAGGGTAGTTTTGTCCGAGGTGCTTTGAAAGATATTTATTATGTGCTCATCACTTAGAAAAAAACAGGAAAACTAGTCTGGAAAAATGCATTGTGATCAAAAAAGGCACAGAGCTGAAATACTGGAGCCCATTTCTGAAGCTGCTAAAATGTTCTTGCCGTGTCACCCAGAATCACAAAAGCTTTTGTTGGAGCTGCTCTGGATTTGGTTGATTGCTTTTGCTTAAGGTTTTCTGTTAGAGCTGACACTGCCCCTTGTTTATCATCTCTTTACATTTGCTAAGTGATTTGTCCTTTGAAAACGTTTAGTTACCATCAAAAAAAAATCCAAGTTCAGCAGTCAAGGATAGTCAGGAAGAGGGGAAGGAGAAAAGAATCAATGAAAAGCTGGTCTGGTGCCTCAGTTTTCAAAATACACTCACTTGGTGATGGGCACTTAAAGGGCTTGGAATACTAAAATTACCACATTATAGAATTAAATGATACACCCCCTGAACAGGAATTTTCAACCCCAAATCTTCTTAGATAGGGGCGTTTTAGTCAGAAAATTATTTGGGTGAAATAAGCTTACCTGGGTAACTCATCATTGGAAAATACAATAACACTGCATGTGCAGTTATGAAAGAAACATGCGGTAGCACAAACCAGAGCTGATTAGAAAAATATTTGATGAAATCAGTTTCTTCGGTTTTGTCAAAATCGCATTTCGATGAAATGTTGAACAAAGGCATTTTGAGTGGTGAAAGGGAATCTTTTAGCGAGGCCTGTATTTAGAGGGAAGAATGGGTGTATTGAGAAGAGATGGGAAACCACAATGAGCTTTTTAAAAGATATGATTTAACGAATTGAAAACTGTTCAAATCATGTAAAATTAAATTCAATTGCCTAGACCTGTGCTCAGCATCCCTTTGCAGTTCAACCTTGGTAAAACCCAAGTCACTTAGGGAGTACATAAATGTAAACTTCTGGACAGTAATGTTTGGCCTCTTTATTTCTTATTCAGCAGGAAAATGAGAAAAATCAAGGATATTTTAAGACACAAATTGTGTTCATAAAGGTTACTGAGAACTTTTATTCAGTAGAAGTTACAGAATAGCAACGTATTATTCTTTTATTTAATTTTTGGTATATGGAATTAATTCTTGCTGTACTTTTATAAAGTTTATATATGAAGACAGCACCTTCCACAGTAGCATTAGACACATCAGTGGATTAACACGTTTCTCTGTTGATTTCTCTCTTGATCTTTATGGATTTTAAAAATATTTTATTTCTTGTTGCTATGGAATATGAAAATAAGGAGAAAAGAATATGTAGGGTCGTTTGTGCCTGAAATTGCAGTGAACCTGAAGCAATGGCTTGCAGTGGTTCTGAGGGGATTTTTTTTTCTATTTGGGAATTATTTCACCCATTTATCAAGGGATATTAATGAGCAGTGTTTTATTATTTAGCACGTTGAGATCTCGAGGCTTTTTTAGGCAGAGCATCTCGCAAAGAGACATTTATACCTTTACCTGTTCCATGTGCGCTGAACTCACCGCGCAAGATATTTCATGTTTTTTTTTAATCCATGAAATACCCAGTTGCTTTCCAGTGGAAATCTAGGGATGCAGTTATTTCAGACTGTTTGACAGGATATCTCCAGGCTGGTTTTGGCACAGATCACTTGAGCTCTGCCTGGTGACACCAAGGGGCTGCAGGGAAATGATCAGTGAGGTTGCAGAGTTCTCTTGCTGCAAACTGCCAGATGGCTCCCAATTGAAAACGGGGTCTTGCTGAGCTTAATCAGTGAGGATTTTTACAATATTCCTTCAAGAGAATAGACAGGGAGATTCTGTGGAGTTAAAAATAATACAGTGGATACATACACTTAAGCATGCAGATGTCAGCAGTCATGGAAAATAAGTATTTGGAGTGGGCAAAAATTCCTGTGGCTCCATTTTTTTTTTCCAATATTTTTTTTCTTTTCTGGAAGATGTATCAGTTTCAAATAATTGTCAGACTGTACTTGTTGGGAAAGCAGGGAGAGGAGCAGGGAAAGCGATGTCCAGGAGCATTTAAACACAGTGTATATCTTCATTAAGGACACTCTATAAATCTCGAGTGCCAGCCACAGCTCTGCCTGGTGCAGGCTGCATTAATCTCGGTGACATTAACACCGTGCCCTCAGCAGGAATCTAAATGCCACTTGCATTTCTCCTGCTTAACTTTTGGGCAGAGCTGTGCAAAGGACCAGGGCTCTGTCTGGGGAAGGACTGACTTACCAGACATGTCTTCGTGCCAGGTAGGACAATCTCACTAATTCAAGTATTCTCTGACTGAAAGCCTGAAGTCTCAGGTGAATAAGCAAAAATCTATGGTTAAAAGATGGCAGCAGTAGTAATTTAGACAATGCTTTTATCTTCTCTTTGATTGTACTACATAATCTAATAAATTCAGATAAAACAAGCTTATAATAAAATAAAGTAGGACCTTTTCATTCCACAACAGTCTGAAGGAGTTTCTTGACCTTTTCTAGCACCGGTAATTTCCCCTTTAGTTTATCCCCTAACTAATATTGATAACCACATCATTAAATGTTTCAACTTCAGCAGTTATTAAGCACTTCTAGAAAAGTGATTCAAATGAAGATTCACGCTTTATCAAGGCCAGAAGGTTCAGAGCTCTGTAAGTTTTGGGTTTTTTAAAGGGAAATGGGAATCTCAAAATTAATCCTCATTGGACAGTAG
This sequence comes from Pardalotus punctatus, assembly GCA_013400915.1. Taxonomy (NCBI): domain Eukaryota; kingdom Metazoa; phylum Chordata; class Aves; order Passeriformes; family Pardalotidae; genus Pardalotus; species Pardalotus punctatus. Next base: position 94,040 of record VZTX01004438.1, on the reverse strand, counting down.
GAATTACAACTAATTTTCCTCCCTAAACAGGGTCATTCTTTGCTGCTTACCCCGTTAACTTTGCTCTGGCTGCTTGGGCACTCAGTAAATAAATGGCAGCCTGATGCTGCTTGTGTTTCATTAAAGGAATATAAAGCAAAACTTTAGGAGATTTTGGGACAAATTCAGTGTCACACTCCCCCCTACCCGGCTAAACACTTCTTGGTGTCAAAAAACCACAACTTCTCAGAGGCTGGCCAGTTTTGTACGAGGTTGAGAGCAGGTCAAGCAACGTAGGAAATTTGGTTTGTGATAAGAAGTTATAATTAATGATTGCTAAAGCTTTTAAAATGCACCTATGGGTGGACAGCTGAGAAAGAATGATTATATAACTTTTATAATAATAATTTAAGGGAAAAAATCCTCAAACCCCATCTTGTTCTGAACAGCTTTTAAGCATGTCTGAGGGGGAAAGGAGTCTGTGCGTGGCTTTTAGGAGCGGCACATGGCTGAACATTCCCTGTGCTGATGCTAAAAAGGTCTATACAAACTACTCAGTGTCTTATTTAATCACTTTGAGTAGTTAGGAAAAATAAAAGTAGTGACAAAAAGTATTTTAATTACTCTCTGAGAAGCCTTCTAAAATAAGGCTTCCAACTGTTCTTGAGCCAAAGAGAAAGCCCTTTAATATAAAGTGCACAAAACAGTTTGAAGTCCTATTTTTTTAGACTACATTGTTCCATTCATTTCCATAAAAGGCTAAACAAATGTAATTAAAAATCTTGCAGCAGTATAAGTAAACAGGCATTCTTCTTGGCTTCAATTTGATTAAATTTTCTACTGAGGAAAGATGTCCTTTCCTTGAGATAAGATCCACAGTGTAAATGCAGAATGCTAAATTCTGAAGGTCAGCTTTGAATCACATGAACTTTAGCTTAAAACGGCAGTCCCAGCTCTAACGCCGTGATTAGTATTAATTCTCCATTTTAAAATGCATGAATCCCTTGCGTTAGAAGCAGAAGATCAAACACAGATTGCTTTTGTTTTTCATGGCTGTATCCTTCGATTTTCATGGTGTCTGGACTGCTAGGTCAGCCTGCTTGGAACCAAGAGTGAGAGGGAAGGTGCAAAGTTTCACCTCGTGGAGCGTTCACTTGATTTTCTCATTTCTTTCTGTTCCGCAGTATGGTATGTTCTCCTTGGCTGAAAACACGTGTGCATGTGTTTATAGGGGTGTACGTATATGGGGGTTTATATAGATAGAGGTGGATGTAAATGTGAGCATATATATATATAAAATATGTGTAATATTTAGAGGGCATTGCACTGCATTGTGCTTTAGCCAAAGGGTAGGGATTTCCTGCCTGTTTTTTCTGACTTTTGAATATTCCTGGCCTCGTTGTGTTCTCACTGTGTAACAGGGGGCGAAATGCTGCCTTGAGGGAATGGGCTTTTTAATTTTTTGATGTCAATATTTTTCATTACCACTCACTCCACAGGAAAGCACTTAACTCGTGCAATGGTTGCATTGCAAAGTCAGGTTATAAAAGAGGAATTCTGTCTGGTTCCTGACTGATGGCTTCTCTGCAGAGCAGAAGGATGGTGGGTGCTGTGTTGACTCTGATTCAGATCCTCAGAAATGCTGGACTGTGGCCAGAGTTGCTCTGAACTGTGAACCATGGAAGCATTAACACAAATATTTGGGAACTGCCATTTCTTTTTTATGTCTCTTAAAGGCTCCGTGCATCTGCGTCCTCAGGATCTTCCAGCATTCAATGCAGGACTTTTGTTCTGAATTTTTTATACAAATTAGCCCTTTGAAATGTCTTTAGGGGATGCAATGAAGGTTTCCCCATAAAATACGAATTTCAATTTTCTGTCTTCCTGCAACAGTCTGTAACTCTTGTTATAAACCTCTTTGATAACACACTAAGGGTTGATGGATCTTGTTTTCCATTAGGTCCTGACTGGGGATAATTAAATTGTAAACAATGAAGAAGTTATAAATTAGATGTAATAAAGTTGTCAGGACTTGGAAAAGTCTTATTTTGACAAGGTGGACATATTTGAATACACACACACAGAGTGTCTGATCATCTCTGCGTGTATCTACATAAACCCACAGCAGCCCAAGATACGCGGAAAAAATCAGCACCAAGAAATCCTGAGATTTTTTCCTGGTAGTTTGGTCGTTTACAAACAGATGTGCTCTGCTGAAGGAAGCACACGGGGCTGTCAGGAGATTCTTTCTGACTCCCAGCATTGCCCATGTCTTGCTCAGATTCACCAGCAAGGCACTGGGCTGGCTGGTGGTGCTTCCCGTGGTGTGAAAGATAAATAGAACCGACTGCTCCCTCCATATGCTGGGGATTTGACTTCAAGACATCCCTCAAGTACAAATAGAATTTCTGTAGGACAGAGAAGCGGCATAAATCTGGCAAAGTACATTTATAAAATGGAATGCTCTGTCCCCTGAAATGTTTTCTGTGAATAAATGAGTGATTTTTTTAGCCAGGTGCTCCGATGCCTTTTGCCAAAGCCTGAAAGCAGATGTGAGTTGGATGACCTCTGGCTGAAGCTGATTCATTAATATCTTTATTTGCTCACATCCAGGTCTAATCTGGGGCTGGAAGAGAGGTAGGAGGTAGGCAGACAAGTCCATTGTTCCATGTGATTCTTGCCTTTGTCACTCAAAAGAGATTTAATTCTGTTTAAAAACTGGCAAGTCCAGACGCATCAGAAAAGTTTCTTAAAAACTATGACCTTTTTTATTAATTGTACACAATTTATCTATTTCCCATGACATTTTCTGTGCCATAATGTTTCTTATATTACTAATATTATTTACATGTTTGATGGCTCAGTTGCTACAGGAGAACTGGAGTTTACCAAGAACTATAAAAGTGAGATAGAAAAAAAAACCTGGCATTTCTGTGTACAATTTAATTGTAAGAGGTCATTTACTAAATCAAAGAATGGTGAGTACATTGATTATGTCTCTAAAAGTTCACTTTTAAAGTAAAATGTCACTTGAATAGAAAAATTATAAAGTTCAAACACAAAACCACTTTTGGTATCAGCAAACCACATCTGGAATGTTCACCAGCAAAGGGAATTTGAAACCTTCTTGTTGCAGTTTGTGAATGTAAACCTTTGCTTTATTATTGATTCAAAAGCTAAGTTGTAGAGTATCAGGGAAATATTTTCCTATTTTTTAAAAAAGTTTTTTTGTTTTTTTTTTCCTCCTAAACAGACTTCTTTGACTGTCATGGTGATTTCTCTTCTATGAACTTATTCAATTATTTTTTATGATAACGTAGCCTTGGAAATGTTTGTGTCAACTGTAGAACTGAAACATTTTGCCTCAGACATTCTCACCAACTTTCATATATGTTAATTTTCTCCTCTGATCTTTTAGTATGTGAAATAAAGCAAATGCTTTTTTCTTGCCTTTATTATTTTCATTTTCTTTGAAAGGGAGGGATCATAGATTATTAATGAAGCTAAAGAGAAATAGACCCTTTAAACCTTTGTTTCCTATTTGATCTTCTAACATACATCACAACACTTTTCCATCACCCACTGGTTGTAATTCTTCTGAAAGTTTCTGTGTAACCCAAAAATCAATATTAACAGATGTTGTTTGCTTAAGTCTGAAAATGTTCCAGAAAAATGTTCATCGAATGCATCCCATCTATGGTTTCATAAAGTTTCAGAATCTCACAATCAATATCAGCAGATGTTCACTACTTTTATTTTATTTTTTCCCAAGGCATTGCAGAAGTGCTTCTTCCAGCAGAATTTTGAAGGAAAATCGAAAGCACGGGGTATGTGACAGCTTTCAGTGCTGCCAGAGAGTCAGAGCTCGTCAGCTCCTGCAGAAACAACCTTGTCTTCATCTTTGGTCATGAGAGACCAATAATTAAACAGGAAAACCTGGTTTTAATTAGCGCACAATGAATGATTGGTAAATCATTCCGTAAAGTGTTGTCCTTACATGTTAAATTCTATCTTAGGGCTGGATTCACATTTTTTTGTCTAGGGGGAGTATTAATGCAGAAAGGAAATATTAAAGAGAGGGACAAGAAACTCCCCTCTGTGGGTTTTGGGCTTTGTGTGGGTTTGATTTACTGCAGTGAAATCTGTAAATTCTGCATATTGCAAGGGCTCTGCTTTCGAGAGTGTGTTAAGAGATTCCTGATTGCATAAAACAGTTATAAAAAAAGAAAAAGGGAAGGGAAACAAACCCCTGAACCATCCTGTTGGGCAGTTTGGAGGACAGAGTCAGCTGGTTTATCCCTCTTCTGGAATGTGAAACACATAATGGGTGAAACTTTGGGGCTGGAGTCTGTAGAGAAGAAAATGTGATCTGTGAGTTTTGGGATTTGCTTGATGGGGTTGATTCCTGGTTAAAATAAAGTAGATAGATCTCAGATCAGTTGTCTAAATTAGTATGAACCTCTCTGTGGATATTTCTAATAATTTCTGATTGCAATGAGCCAACTTCCTAGAAACAGCACAACGCATCTACTTTGAGTTCTGGAAGAGTGATCAGCACTAATTATAAAATATATTTGCTGTTGTCTATCATAATATTTAAATATGCCTCATTCTCAATATTATGTTAAAATGACAATTGCTTTTTTTTTAAATAATTAGCAAGATAATAATGCACAGATAAAATGCAGCAAGATAAACCCTGGAGACAGATCTGCTTTAATATGATTATGTATCTCATGTCACTAAGTTTTCTACACATGGCATCATTTCAGTACTTCGTTGGTGGAATTATACAACTTCTCCAAGCTTATTACAGGTTCTAGTCTATCATGGTTATAAAAATCTGGAGCTTTCTATTTTATTTTTTTGGTGCATTGAAACCATCAGTGTGTTCATGCCATACAGCTGGGATTATTCCGTGAGCTCTGAGCTGTGCAGGGGTGTTAGCAGAGCAGCAAGCCTGCACAAATAAAGCTGCCTCTCGGCAGGGTTTATGAATGTCGGCACCACATCACGCGGCTGCAGTCAGAGCGGGTTCTTTTCCAGCTCGGAGTGCGCAATGCTCTGCGCTGGCAATGCCAGGAGACTTCGCCCTGGCTCGGATTTATTCGAGCAAAGTTGTGGCAGTCACGATGCGTGTTTGTTATATTCAGATTTAGCGTTCATCAAGAAGGAGCCAATGTTGGTGAATTAAGTGGGGTTGTGTTGGGTTTTTTGTGGAGGGAGTGTAATAACAAACCGTGCAGTTTTACAGCAGGAACTTTTGCTTTGGACCTTTATATCTACTTATTTATATATATTTTTATACATATATATATATATGTATCTGTGGCAGCTCCAGGGTGATTGCAGGCTCTGGTATATGATGCAATTTATTTTCACTGCTTCTCGTAGGGTAGAATAAAAAAGGAAAAATACAAACCGCGTTTATATTTCCGCACTATACCTCAACTTGAGTAGTAGATTGTTGATTCTAAAGTTTTAGTATTTCCAGGACACTAATCAGTAATTTATTTTTTTTACACATATGTATAGTTAATTTCCATTATGAGCAGTGGAATGTTTAGTAGGTACATACTCATAAGTAGGAAGAACAGTAGGATAAGATGTACAGAAACATAAGAGTGTTGCTACTATTTGGAAACATTTTTTCTATTAAAAAAAAACCAAAACCTGACAATCCTGGCCAATTCCTTGCAGTAGAATTTCTTTTCTGAAACAAAATGGATCCACAAAACCTTGTCCAGTTGTTCTTAGTTTAATTGCTGCGGGTTTAGAAAATAATAACCTGTATCTCCAGAACTCCTCTCTGTCCTTTCACTGAATATGGGGAAAGCTCCCCACACATTTAAGCAAACTTTCCTACACTTTGCCACCATAACTGTCTGCCAGATGAGTAAAGTAAATGAATTTGGAACCTTCAGTACTTCCATGAAATTTTACAGGTGCGTCTGTGGCCAAGAGCAGGAATTTTCATTATATCCTTACTCAAATATTAAAACAAGTATTTCTTTAAAGACTGAAATAAGTGAAAGCAAATGGTTTTACAAGATAGCACCTTTGAGCAGTCGGTCCATATTAAACATTTAGGAAAGAAGAAATGTTCTATATTTATTATTAAAATAGGAGTCAGCGCACAAAAGGACTTTGAGCAGCCTGGCAGTCCTGGCTGGAGACGATGCCATCCTGTTTTCAGCCAGGAACCCCAAATCTGACGTTCAGTGGTCTCAGCTGGTGGGTGTGTGCAGTGCTTGGGATTAGGGCAGAGAGGGTGGGAGGTTGTGAAGAAGAGAACATAAAGTGCAGACCTTGCTGGTAAACAGTCAGGACACCAGGATTAGCAGTGCATAGAGAGCTGGTTTTTATTTTTCTAAGTTTAGAAAAATAAGTTTATTGAGACTCTGCTGACTAACAGCATCAGGAATTGATGAACTGAGCAGAAATTCAGGCACTTATTACGGTCCTCTCCCAGTCACCTCTGTCATTCCTGTCTGCTTAAAAACCAGTCCCACATTCTGCAGTGCTGGCTCATTCCTGGGATAAATAGGTATAATTCGTATTGCCAGCTGCCAGGGACTACTGTATTTGCCAATAAATGGGTATCAGGAATAGCTGAATGAAGAGTTGTTTGAATTGAGCTGAGAAAGTTTAAAATTAGCAGATATGATGAATGCTAACATATCAGAAGTAATTTCTATCCAGATTCATCAAGGACACAGCTGCTGGAGTGTGTGACACAAGAGAGAAAGTCAAGGAATGTTTACTTGGTGGAATGAAATATAGCAGGAATTTGCAGATTACATTAACCGAAATAATGTTGCATGAATACTTCTTTGTAGGGATTGTGAAATAATCAGGAAGAAATGGAATAAATATTTCACAGATAAACCCTTTCTGTGACAAGTAGTGAAAAGATTGTTTTCTCTAGAACTGTGTTGTAAAAGAGAAGAAAAGTTTTGGTCAAGGACACTTTTGTTTAGAGAATTGGTATATTAGGACTTTGAATCCAGATAAATTATAATGCATAAAAAGCAAATTTATTCTTTCAAAGAATTTATATAAAAATTATTTTTCCTGTTTTCACAATCAGCTGAAATAATCTGATAGGAGTGCAGAAAAAATTATGTCTGTAACACTTCAGATTATCTTGCAAAATATTAAAACAAACTTGTATTTTGATTTTGAGTCATTTCTTTTAGACTAAGAAATGACTTTGGGGTAAGGGGAAGATGTTTTCTAATGACAAGTTTAGTTTAAAGAAAGAGTAAATTTTAGAGGACAAAGAAGAAAGTCTGTGAGGCTTTGTAATATAATATAGTTATGGAGCCTCTCAAATCCATGGGCATCTGCCTGGGAGTGTTAATGGCAACATATATTCTGCCTTGGGAGAGCCATGCTCAGGCATGGAAGGGAGGTCAGGAGGAGTTTTGTGACTGACAGGCTTGGTCTCCAGCCAGTGGTGAGCTACAAAGTCACAGACTTTATATAATAGAATAATTTTACTTTTCGTGTGGATCTGACCATATATGGAATTAATTCACAAACTACGAACAATACTATGGTCTTGCTAAGGAGTTTGCCCTTGAAATGGAAGAGATTGAAAGGTTATGTTTAGGATTAAATGGTCAGAAATGGATTGTGAAAAAACATTATGAGATCTTGGACTAAATAATTGGTTCTAGATCTTGAGCAGTGTAGGAACGGTGTACCCAAAGGTGCGGTGGGGATTGAGGGCTGGGCTGACTTTAGGAACTTTTATAACTTGAATTCTTTTAATGTCCCTTTTCTATTGGTTGACATTTGGCAGATGATGAAAATTGTGTGCATTGAATAGCGGTGTGTCAGGAAATGCAGTGGAATTCCTGCTGAGCAGGGGTCAGTCCTGAGGGCAGGCAGGGAAAGCTTTTTTGGCTATGAAATTCCAGAGGGGCAGCTGATAAACGACACAGCCCTGCTGTATCCCCTAAGAGCAGGATCCTGCACTGTGAGGGGGGATCATCTTGGCAAGGGGAGAGGGGCTGGTGGGCCTTGCATTTGAAGAGTTGAGTAAGTTAAAATAATAAACATTAAAAAAAATTGGAGAGTTTTGGAAGTGAGGAAAGGCAGATTTCTAAACAGCAGCAGAGAATAATGAAATTAATAGAAGTCTGAGGAATTCAGGCTGCTGCTTATTGCTTTTCAATTAACTATATGACATATTAGAGAAAAGGGTATCTCTTTGAAAAGTTATAAACAAGTAAAAATAAGCTGCAATCTTCTTTTCATGTGGCTCCTGCTGAATAGCTCAAATCACAGCTGGGCAATGCAAGGAGTCCTTTTATCAAAGACCTTTTCCAATAGGCAAATGATAGAAAACTATTGATCCATAATGTTCTATTGCTCTTCCAGATACTCATTTGAAACCCTGAAACTCTTCTTCATACACATTGAGTATTTTGTTAGATTTATTTAGGCAGAAAAGTTGTGTTTATTCAAATTGTGCCCTTAGAAAGGGGAAATAGAAGTTTAAAACAGCTTTGTGAAATCAGCAGCTACACTGCGTGTGACTCTATTTTTGCTTTTTTAGAGCGGGATTCTTGATCTTCTATACTGAAAAGACTTTTCAGATGCCCTGTCAGAATTCAGTGTTCTTTTCCTGTCTTTCCCCCCCAGGGCATCATTCCTTCTCGAGGTTTGTACATGTGTTCAGAGGGGCTGATATTTTCAGCATGATGCCACAGCTGTGTTGCTCACAGTTGCTCTGAACCACAGTTTGCTGAGGTTGTCAGCTTCAAATCATTCATTTAAACTCCCTATTCATCTCTGCCACAGGTCTCAAAATGAGCTCCATGCAGATTTTTTAAAATTATTTTGGCTGTCTAATAAGAATGATAAAAATATGCACATGGTGGAGAGTGACCATGTATTTTAAGTGTGATTCATTACAGACTCTTGTCCAAAAAGACTTCTCACTTCAACCAGCATCTCCTTCACTCTCAGCTGCTGCAGCTGAAGCTGCGTGGAGGGGGGATGTAAATTCAAGGCAAGCTTCTTATTTAGCATTTCTGCCTTGCCAAGTGAATCAGAGACAGGAAATCACTCAGCTTGCCAAAATTTATCATACTGTGTCTCCAAAAGTGAAAACAGGTTTTTCATACAGCAAAGCAAATGCTGTGTTTTGCCACAGATAATATTTTGAAAGTTGGTACAAGGTATCTTTGTAGCACAGATATATTTTTTTTTTCGAAACTGATTGCAGACTTCAAAGTACCAAGCTTTTTGAGATCCTCTTAAAACTAATTAATCAACTTTGCAAACTGCGTATCTTCCTTTCAAGTAGAACCCACAATCCCTCTACCTTGGGGAATAATTTTCTTGTTTTCCTAGCATTTTCCAAATCTAATTATTGTACCTCTAAATAGGAGGTTTGTTATTACACAATGTGATTAATTAGATACGTTATTTCTTTATCAGGTGAGAAATCACCACAGGATTGATGATAAGCTTATGAAATCAGCAAAGACTGTATAAGGCAAAATGCAATTACTTCTCAATTAAAAATCTATTGGACATATTTGAGAGATTAATAAACAAATTGGATTTGTTTCTAACAAAAATGATTGGATTTTCAAAAAACATGAATCGTATTTGATACACCTCATCTGAATCTAAAGCATAAACCAAAGCTAAAGTATAAACTCAGTCAACTACAGGTAGCAGAGACTTAATTTTTCAAACATGATCTCCAAAAGGGCGGAATTATAAGTCAATATGTCACTGGATGCTGCTACATTCATTAATTTGCCATTTAATCACATTTAAACTCTTTGTTTGAAGAAGTGTATTGTATTCGTACTCCTAAAGTCTCAAAAAATGCCTGAAATGCAAATATTCTTTACTTGTGTCTCTGCTTCTGGGCTATCTGTCTGTATGGATAGAGGTCTGTGTAATAAAAGTCTGTTCAGCTCAAAAATGCAAGCCTGAAAGTGTTATCTGGTAGATAGAATGTTCATTCTGGAAATCAGGAATTCTTAGGATGTGGGAATTGGGCTCTTTACTCTCCTAAGTGCTGTAAAACCATCTCAGCAACGCCCAGTGTTACAGCAAGGTACCAAAGGAGCTGAGAGCTTCAACATTGGAGCTCTTAAAAAATATCCATGAACAGATCTGATCCCACCGTCAGGAGAAAAGGAACATCACAGATCCCCTCAGCTCCCTCCAACAGCCTCCTCCTCTCACCATGAGCTCCTGCCCAGGGATTTCCCGGGATTCTCTGCGCTCCCAAATTCCACTGATTTCCCTCGTGCTCTTCTGTCACCAAAGTGTCAAAATCGGGTCAGGCTGGGCTTGTTTGCCCTTACAAAATTGAACAATGCATTTGAGCTGTCATTTAAGACTCAAGGAACTGCTAAAATAAATTGGTATTTGCCCATATTTACAAACAGCTGTCGGAAACAAACACCTTGCTGTAGCACTGGAGCTTAAATCTGTATTTCCATCATATTTCAGCAGATTTGGACCTTTGTTTATTCCAGGCTCTGGCCTTTTCAGGGACAGTTTATTCTTACAGCAAGATGAATTTCTTGACTTGCGAAGAGCCTGGCAAACTCTGATGAACGTTATGATCTCCTGGCCAAATGAGAGCGTGTTTTGCACAGAAAAAACTTGTTCTGATTTCAGCCTTATTAATGCAAGTTCCAGGGAGTGAGGGAAGCGTCAGAAACCGTCGGCTTTCCAATCAAAGGAAACTTTCATGGCATTCAGACGTTATCTGGAGAGCCATATGGATGCTTCCCTGGCAATCTGCCAGCTATCAGGCATCTGATCTATCACTTTCCATGTCTTCTTTTGAAAGCCTTATGGTAAAAGCCCACTGATTTTCCTTTTCAATCCTCGGAGATCAAGTAGGCTTTAAAACAAGAAAAGACATGATTTCATTATTTCGGATTCATAAACTCAGAGAATGGCTTCTCCCAGGCTTCAGCTTTAAAGGACTTTAATCATAACTTAGAAATCAGAGTGTGAGGGGAGAAAAAAAAATATCTGGTAGCATTTCATCCTAAATTTTAATCTTAATTAATCTTACAAATATCGTACAAAAGAAATGCAGTGATATGTGTTTGCAGTGATTTCTCTGGGGTGAACAGTATGTGGAATTATTGAATTTCTTTGATTAAATATTTTATTAGAGTAAAAATGAAGATATGAACAGACAAAAACTGTTAAGAAGTTTCTATCAGCTTTTTTTTTTTTTTTAACTATTCTAGATTAAAAGATTTTTGCTGTTGTGAGAATCCAAAGACCCTGATGCTTTGAAAGAAATATAATTTTAAAAAGGTTAAAAAACAAAATAAGGAAAACCTTTGTTTTAGGGCAGGTATTTAGTGTTCTATTATATACTTCCTAATAATATTAAATACAACTTCAGTGATTTGACTCCTGTACAGACTGGCTGATGTGGGTATGTGTGCAACTTTCTCTGTGCAACTTAGCAGGCTGGAATATTAATAATTCATCTTTCCTTTGCAGTCTTTGGACAGTATGAAATATTTTATCTAATGGGTTTCAAATACAGGTGAGCAGTGGAACCATCCCAAACCAAGAGCTGAAATGAGGTTCTTTTCGAAGTTTTGACTCTTAATGCAAGTTTAGGAATCCTGACTGAGTAGCATCTGTTCTTCATTCTTAAATCTTAAATTCTTCTTCAAATTGAGAAAATTTGCATTTCTCTGCATATTTCTTTCTTCAAGTGTTCAGGCTTTCCCACCAGGACCTGCCTGTGGTTTGCATCTGTTCTTATATTCTTACATTACTTCTCTTTCTTCCGTCAAAGGTGGGTGACTCCTTCCTATAGGAGTGAAGTGGAAATGATCCGTGCATCAGAATGGAAGGGGAATAACTCCAATAAGTAGAATAAGATTTAACTTTTTTGGCAAAAGGGAATTTTGTCTAAATTTTAAAATGTATTGGCTGACCTTGAGATTAAAAAAAATCCGTCTTCAGTCCCACAGCTGCCAGCATCTGAAATCAGAAAGCATTTTGGTTCATTTGAGGGTTTTATACAGGATGAGAGCTGCATATTTTCCCTGTCTGACCACAGTTAATATTCCTATTGCTCGTAGCATGCCCAGTGCTATGTCATATTTCTTCCCTCTATTGTACAATGAGTGTTTGAATTTGATCCTGCATTCCACTTGGAACTTATTTCTCTGGAAATGACAGAAAGCCTGGGACTCTGATTGCTGCTGCAGTTTTCGTTGGCTGTTTGATAAATGGCAACGTGTGTGAGTGTTCTGGGATTTTGTTTCATTTCAGTTTACTGAAGGCCTAATACAAAACCTGTGGAGGCAACAGAAAAGCTTTTGTCTTTGGATTGGGCCCTAAAGAATTGCCAATATCTGTTGAAAACCTGTGTTGTACTTTACAAATGAAAAGATCAGTCATGATTTCTAACAGGCTACAGCAACACCTCAATTGAAATAACCTGGTATTTTCTATTATTAAAAATTAGATTTTTACTTTTGAAAATTCATAAGGAAATATAGACCAAAAACTTTTCTTCATATGAACTAATCACTTTTTTCCTTGGTTGTCTTAATGGTCTGAGGCTCTGGATCTTTGCTCCTCCAGCCTCAGCAAATGAATACCTCGAGGGATAGAAATTTCATATACTTCTTTTCCCCCAAGGATCTCCATTCTGCTGACTGCATGGCTGTCTCTGTAAACCATCCTATCAATTGCTCAAGTGTGAATGCTTTGTAATATGTTTTATATCTGGAAGGTTGAAGTTTTCTTCTCCTACTGGGAGTTTCATATTTTGATTAGACAGTCTTGAGTTTCTTTCTTTTTTTTTTTCTTTTTTTTTTTTGCCTCCTAGGAATTCCTAGAAAATTATCTTGTTGTTCAAATAGTTTGGCAACCGAAACTTTGTTGTTACTTCTGTAGAATTTACTTTCCTCACTAAAACAGCAGAACTACCCTTCAATTTGAATTACCTTCCACGTCAGTAATGTCAGGATACAAGTTCTTTGTTGTTGTAGTAAATATCTTACTCAAATAAGTATTTTAAGCTATTATCTCCTCTTAAGGTGTGGGTCTTCTGAATATGTTAAATTATTTATATTGGATGGGCACTGTTATGCTGTTTAAACCTCTTCTTGGGCATAAGCAGTCTCAGAGTAGAGAAAATTGTAATTTAAAGCTCTTGCATTAGGATTGCACAAAAGCAGATCTGGGAAATCTGGTTTATTCTGATTTACACACAGCAGAATGAGGGTGCCTGGTCTGCCTGAGCACACAGTTCTCAGGTGCAATGCAAAGAGCCATGGGTACATGAATAAATGGAATATCAGGTTTTGCAGTTATCCAGCCAGCAGTTATCCATTGTTCACTCTCATTGCTCGGGAGGTGGCCATGGTTTGGTAAGGACTGAGTCATACTCCAATGCTTTATAGCCCTGTAATCTAAAACTCTCATTTCTGGTTTCTGGCTGTGCTTGCAGAGCCTCAGAAGAGCCCACAAAGTTCACGCCAGGGAATTCCTGGGAGAGTTTTTGGGGGATGCTGTGGAGCCGAGCAGGTTCCGGAGCTGGGAAAGGCTGGAGGCTGCGGGTGCCCCAAAGGGAAGGGCTGAGGGTGCCTGGGCTGGCCTCCCTCTCATCCCCAGAAATTCCTTGGGGGCTGCTGGTGGAGAAAGGAAAATGATCTCAGGGAACTTTGGCTCTGCCTCAGTCAGAGCTTTTTGTGTTTGTTTACCAGTGTGATAATGGGATGAAGGAGGAAGGTGGGAATGGCTATAATGTTTAATTCAGCTTTAGTGACGTGTTTGGTCCTTGGATTTGAGTGACCTCAGGGCTGATTGTGGGCATTAATTAAGGAAGAATTGTCCATGAGGGCCCAGAGGGCTCCAAGGTTCCCTGTACCTTTGAAATGCTGTGTGATTTAGAATTAGATGTGAGACATAAGAAAGTTGCTTCTCACGAAGCAACAGCCAAATGTCTCCTTGCACTGATGTGCCTGAGAGCAGAAAGGCAGAATTCCTGAAACAAAAATAAGCTTTTGAGTTTGCTTGCATGAAGAAAACAGATGTAAATTTTAGCAAAGAGAATTATTCGTTTCATATTTAGTACTGGAGAAAATATTGTGGTTTTTAAGGACAGTACCATTTGTAAAGAATGAAAATGTGCACTCTGGAGAGATTAAATCCACTCATTTATAACTTCTACCACATTAAAGGAGCTGAATATAAATTGATTGGATTAAGCAAATATAATGTTACATTCTTTTCAAATATGTTCTGTATATGTAATTAAAAACAGATTTTATACATTTACAGAGTTTGTAAAATATATATTTGATTGAAATACTTTTTGCATTCGGAATGGTGCAGATGCTGTAACGAATATCTTGAGGGGAAAAAATCTGAGTGCTGAGACTGAGTCAATATATATTTTAATATAAAGCGTGATGTATAGTGGATCCATAGTGAGACCTGTGTTTGCAGATGAGGAGAACTCTTCATCCCAGAAATATTAATCCCAAACATACCTCACTCAAGATTATCTGCCCTCCCCAATTCTTGAGACCAGGTCTTGAAACCACTCCTTTTCCTCTCACAAATGTTGATAAACCCAGCAAAGGCCTTATCTGGGCTCCAGCTGGCACAGTCCTGCCTCTCTCCAGCCACAGTTCACTCGCAGCTTGTGCTGATCTGCCTCAGGAGCTGAACTGCATATTTTAAATGCTGTCAAAAGACTCTCAAGAGTACACAGGGATTTAAGAGCAAAATGTTTGGCCATGAGGTAAGTGGGCTGCAGATGCTTAGCTATAGCTTTTTGGGAAGTTAGCAGGTTAGATCCAGTTAGTTCCATACGAAGAGATGGAGAGCTTGGCAGAAAATCTATATTTTTTTCTGTGGCATGTGAAGGGAATGCCAGCATTCAGCAAGAACACATTGGTGTGAAGATGTTGATTTTTCTGATGCATGGAAAACATTGGATTTTTAATTTATGTTTGGTGGTTTGGGGAAAAAAGCCAAAGAAATGCATCAGAAAGCCCTGAAATAAACAACCCTGTGTTGTTGCTGTTTTTGCGGTGTCTGACAGAGGGGTGATGCATTTGTTTTTATGGTTTTTTCCTCAGGACCATACTGTTCTGCCATGTTGCTGAGGACTTTGCAGTCGTAAACCATTTGCAAGGTTGCCTCAGATCAACCCCCTGTGAAACCCAGGTAGCACAGCAGGAAAATTATCACATTGCTCTGGGGTGCTCAGGAGTCTCAATCTCTGAGCTTCTTTAGGGCAAAGCTCCTTAATGAAATCACAATATTTGGATGGCACAGTCCCCAGGATATGTAAACATGCTGCCTAAACAGCTGTTAAATAATTGTCAATGTTTATTCGGGCTCTCAATCAGGGAGAGGTAGATTTTAGCACACTTTATGGGGAGGTCTCTGTAGAGAACAAAGTTAATCCTTCTGATACAGAAGTATTTCAGAGCTGCAGCGCTCTTTTTTTGAAGTCACTGTTTTCCTGTGTGCTGGGGCAGTGATTTCTGTCCATTTGCACCCCACTTTGTTTAGAACTTTTGCTCTAATGTTGGATTTTGATGATGATTAGGTACATTCACCGAGCTCCGTGAAACTGCGAGCTTTCAACAGACGGCGCGATCAGAGCTGAAGTCTCAGCACAGTGATCTCTAAACAAGGCATGTTTGAACCAGTTTGTGTCCAGAACTCCATGCAAGAGCTTGCACGTGTTCAAATGCCATGCCACAGCGTGTAATGTGAATATTTGCTGTAATACATCTGTACAGTTGTATGCTGCTAGATGCCTAAGGTTAGACTGGATGCTCCACACAGAGCATAATTTATTTTGCAGACAGAAAGATGTTCCAAGTGGCAGAGCGTGAAGTTGGGAATGATGTGTGGATCCACTCAAAGAAAAACAGTTTTTAGGTAAGTATTGTGTGTTTATATCTCTTCAGTTTTGCACTTTTTATTCGGGTTTTGTAAAGTGAAAATTAGGCGGGAAAAAACCCAGCACTTTCCTGCATCTTGTGAGTAATTCATTTATAAGTGGAAGATCTCATTTTCACATGAATATCAGTTATACAATCACTACTTATCCTGAAGTTTTGCAGTGGCATAAAAATTAAAGGTTCAGTTCTACTTCCTGCCTTGATGCGCATGTGAAGTTCTCATTAAGAGTTTTACACGAACACAGGAAGATGAGACATGCTTTCGTGTCTTGAGATCCAAAAGGGTAAATAGAATATGAAAACTGTTCCTGGATATACGATCTAAATGTATGCAGTGTGATTGCTCTTTTCTAAATATTAACTGTCTGCCTCGGTGCTTTGCTCTGTGGCAGCGTGACAGCGGGAGAGCTGATGTGATATAAATGATGCCAGTCTCTGCACTGTTGGCACGAGCATCTGTCTCCTTGGCAGACTCCAAAGGCAGCTCCTGGCAGCTTTGGAGTTGCCTCTAGGTCTATCATATGGTTAAGCTTCTGACTTCTCCTCTTTAGCTAAAGTCCACTCCATCTGGAACCTATTTAATTCTCTTTCACCTTTGATTCTGGAGAAACACTGTAAATTCTGGACTGAGGACTCTGGAATTGTTTCAATGCTTGTGGATGTTGCACTTCTGCTGAAATCTGAAACAAACTCTCAGTGTTACATGCTAGAACAGAAATCTGAAAATTCAGAAGAAACCAAAAGCAGTGTTTCATGTAAGACTATCCAGGAAATTACAATACAATTTCTTCTTTCGGTTTTTTTTTTGGGGGGGGGGCGGTTTGATGGCTTTTTTGATGGACAGTTCAGATCTGCTGTAGTGGTGTGCTACCTCTCCATGCTGCCTGGGCTCCTAGAAAAGGTCTGACCTACCTAGAGAGCATCAAGGAGTGGGAGGGGGGTAAAAACCAACAGCAGGACTGAGAGTTGGGTTTAACCAGGTGATTGTGGCAGATCAGGGAATACTGCAGCCCCAAGGTTCATCCGATTTATCAAATGGCTGATTCAAACATGGGCACACAGCCTTCAAAGGTCTAGTGTAGATCAGGGCCCTATTGTACCCCATCCCACGAATTTGAATGAGTCTCCTCATTCTTGTTTCTTGGACCAGTTTCTCTGGTCTAAAGACCGGGTATGAATTGTTTTCTCTTACAGCTGTAGTGGCACCTGGCTTTCTGAGAGATACAAGCCAAAGAAAGCTTTCCAGACAGATGAAGCAAATGTCAAAATAAAGTGGTCATTCATTTTTCATTAAGTCCTGTTCTTTCCTTCATGCTCTCACATAGCTATTTAAACCATCTTGTTCCCTCACCATCTCCTGCTAACGTCAGTGTCTAGCACATGAAAAGGGAAAGGGTCATCACAAGTGGAATGTTTTCATGCTCACAGTTACTGAAATACCGCACCTTTGGTCGGAAGTACAAAACCAACAAGAACAAAGTCATGAGCATTGGAACAGAAAAAGACAGTGGAGGAGGGGAAGGAGCAGCTTCTGTGTAGCAAAGGCAGACAGCTTGTTCACTCCTCTGGATCCCAGCACACTTCTTAGGGTCTCTGTGACATCTGGCTCTCCTGCTTCGGTTTCTCTTCCCCCTTTCTCTCCCACCAGGAGAAGGCTGTACATGCTGCTCCATCCTGCCATGCCAATTACAGCGAGGGGATAATGACACTGACTGCATTCCAGCGCTGCCTAGGCTTGGAGCCCATTAGACAGATGGGCAAAACATGGGGAAGACTTGACTGTAACTTTGAGAACTGGGATCTCGAAAGCCAGAAACTTATTTCTGCTTCTTGCTTGGGTATAGCATAGGCTTTCCCTTTTTTTTGTATGGTAGACTCAGACCTTAACCAAAATTCCAGTTACTACTCTTTTCCTGACCTGTCTAATGTATCCCATTTCCGCTGTCTGTGAGCACGACTTATGGAAACAAAGGGAAAATGTTCTTGGGAACTGCTGTGTTGATAAGCCTTATCTAAACTTCTTCATTATGTCCTTCTGGGCACAGACATCAGAATGCTTGGACATCAATTTTCTCAGCACAGCTTGAGCCTCACTGGATTCTTTTGGCCTCTGGTATCGTTCAGATTGGTCCAAGCAATCCCTGCACCCGACATCAATTTGTCTGCCAAAGTCACCAGTTTAATAAATAACGGTATTAACCAGGTAAAGGTTATGTCCCTTTAATATTGATATCATACTTCCCTCTGCATTTTTATATCTGCTTTGAGCAGTCACTTGCAAAGACAGCAAGCTTGAAAAGCTCCTTTTGAAGAGAGCAGTGCTCGATGCCAGGTTGTCACGCAATATGTTGTTTCCCCTCCTCTGCTGCAGATCAGGGAGGTGAGCTGCTGAGGTGGAGATGGCTGAGCAAAGACACTGATTTGGGGGTTGGCATTCAACAGACAAAAATAGACACAAAATAAAGAATGTCGTTACAGGTATAAAAACGGGCAAGGAATCAAATTGGTCAGAAACAAAGAGACGCAGGTGACTCACTGTGACATAAAGGAACACAGTGAGGATGGGTTACTTTTGAGTCTTCCCTTGTCTTTGTGGATTTCAAACCATCCTGATTCCTCCTCTAAATCAGTTCTTTCCCTTGTCTTACATTGTGGCTTTCAAACCATCCTGATTCCTCCTCTAAATCAGTTCTGACCATCTCGATACTTGGAAGTGAATTTTCTTACACTGCATTGGATAAAGCATCTTATTTACTTGTTACTGTAGCTGCCAGATTATATAACTGCCATCATGCAGCTCCTACACAAATTCCCAAGAGAAGTAGGATTAGCTGAGGAGGTAGATACTTCACCAGTCAGTATCTTTTCACTAAAGATGCAACAGAAAACTTAATTCATAAACTCTAGTCTCTGCACTGCTGTCTTGTTGGGATTCAAACTGAGAAAGATTTAGGAAAAAAAATCTTCCCTGTGAGGGTGGGCAGGCCCTGGCACAGTGTGCCAAGAGCAGCTGTGGCTGCCCTGGGATCCCTGGAAGTGCCCAAGGCCAGGTTGGATGGAGCTCTGATCAACCTGGGACAGTGGAAAGTGTCCCATGGCAGGGGCATGGAACAAGATTGGCTTTCAGACCCCTTCAAACACAGCAAATTCTGTGATTCTGTGACTGTGAGAAGGGATTAGAGAATTAGAATATCTGTAAAGTTATCATATAAATTATCTGCTACTTGGTAGATAACTGTAAGATCAGAAGACATATTTTTACAAAGAGATGCTGGAGTACCCATGAAAATACAAAGTTAGCCTGTTTATAAAAACCAGATATTTAAGAAGAGAAAAATATTTCAAGGAACCTAACAAATATTGCTAGAATACTGATGCCTCTCGTATTCTCATCCTGGGAATCCTTTGGTGCAGATCTGTCACTTTTTCTTGATGGATGTATTTTGTTAAAGGCATCTTGTGGTAATAGATGCTGTAAGTGCAGCCTGCTGCACAATACCCAGGGCCATCTCAGAATAATAGAAAGTTTAGAGTTTGAATCCATCCGTCACAAGAAAAGACTACCTAAGATGTGTGAATCAAATAAATGCCTGTGTACAACTCTAAAACTGATAGCAACTTCATTTCTTTTGTGCTTTAAAGAAGATCAGGATAACTTTCATTCTAACTTCACCAAAGCAGCCGTAGCCTTAAAACTTCGTGTCACCAAAGTCAAGAGTGAAAGAAAACAGGACATTTTCCTGTATTTCATTAGTTTTTTTATTGTTGATTTAAGATTAATCTTTTTTTGGGGGAAGAGGAGGTGGGAATGAAGCAAAACTCCAAACCAGCAAAAACCAACCAACCAAAATAAAACCCACAAACCAGCAACATGAAATATGCAACCAGGGGTTTTTTTTGTTTTGTTTTTTTTTGTTTGTTATCAAAAATTATTCCTTTTATGTACCAAGGGAATAAGTCAATTTGAACTAAATAGGAAAGAACAGGAAATGTGCCTAAAGATGCAAAGGTTTCTTTGTCGCCAATGTGTGCCCCTGGTCATTTCTATCAAACAGCTAAGAAATGTTAATGGCACATTCTATCCAGTTTAGTTATTTGTCAATATTAATCTTTTGCCATTTTGCTGGTGTTATAAAGTGACAAATTTAAAATGTTCCCTCCCCTGCAGTTGTCAAGGCCCAGTTCAGGAAGGCTGTGGTGTAGCCTGTCTAGAACTTGACTCCAGGAAAATGCTGTCCCATTCTAGAAGTCAATGGAGGATGTCTCTAATCTGAGTTGAGGATATGAACAAGTTTGTTCTGTGATATTGACTGTTCTTGCTTTTTTTTTTTTTTT
>VZTX01004438.1:10316-73698 GCA_013400915.1 Pardalotus punctatus | reverse complement strand
TTTTTTTTTTTTTTTTTTTTTTTTTTTTTTTAATTTATTTTGGGGTGAGGGAAATGGAATGAAAAAAAAAAGTTTCTTTTTTCATGCCAATTGAGAATGAGAGAGTAAAATATATTTTCTTGGGAAATAGAATCTTGAAGCTTAACATAGGTTTTCCTTTGGCAAACTTGCTAATGATCTGTTTTGAACACATTGAGAAAAAGTAGCTTCCCAGTAGGAGACATTTATATTAGAAGACAGAGAGTTTCAATTTTTTGAAGTGTTTGATGAGGGAGAACAGAATATATGAGAAAAGGAATAAAATCTGAGTGTTGCCTCTCTTTTAAATGCTTATATAAACAGCAAAAATCCTACTAAGCCGCTGTTTCTTTTCAGGTGCACATAATGTACAATTTTGCTTTCATGTTTCAAAGGGGTTGTGCTGCTTGTATGGGACCATGCAGACATTGGATGCTAGAGATAGAAACAGAATTCCTGATTTTATATCCCACAGTACACTCAAATCACCATAGAACAGGGTTGTACAACAGGGCCAATAATGAGCTCTACACTCAAAATACAAGAAATCACTTGGTGTACATTTTTCTTTTGAAATTATTTTGGTATCCCTTGAATTAGCAATCTCTTTCCATTATAATTTCTCTAATCATCACTCTAAGGGTTTTTTAGAAGCTATTTCAAAGGTGGAAGAACCATAGGTATAAAACCCCCATATGTAACTTTTGTAACTTTTATTTCCTTAGTTTCAAGATTAGTGGATATCCATGTGTCTAACCAGGTCTGTGCTCTAAAAAACAGGGTAGAAATTAGAGTGATAAAGAAATAACTGAAAGAAAGTGAGGAGTTTGAGAGATAAAGAATGCATACAGGCATGTGGGAAGAATTATTTGTGGAATGTACAGCAATGAACTTTATGCTAAAAATAAGAGGAAAACTTGACAAGTTCTCCAAGGGGGGTGTTAGAGTTTACAGAATAAATTTCCTCTGTGAAAAACCCGTCCAAGCTCTCAAAAAGCAAATGCTTGATCAGCCAGATCGTCTGTGCTGTGACTAAAGGCCCTGCAGACTCCCTGTCCCAAAATTTGGCTGAGCACCCAGACCCTGCTCTCATCCACCTCGTTCATCACTTTGTGTCACCCTCAGAAGTACAACCAGTAAAACCAGTAAAATCAGCCTTAGAGGGAGGAAAAGGGAGGGCAAACTGGGAAAGACTCCCAGGATATGGAGAGATCTCTCTGTCCCCTCTATGTCCATTAGAATAAGACTTGAAATATTTATTAAAAATACTTTTCAAACTGGTAGTGCTGCAAAATGATCATCCTTGCCTTAACAGCTTCCTGCAGTACTAGCGAGTCTCTAACACTAAACTGATTTCCTCCGTTGTGAAGTGAATTATGAATTCCTCATTCACCTGCACGAGAATCGCAGTTACAATGTACAACCAAAATACTCAGCTGACTGACAATGGAGCATGAAAACCCCTGCATAGGTTCACATCATCCATATGGGCAAAATTTAGCTTATCTAAGGGAGACGAGGCTGCTCAGGTCACTTACCATCCCAACAAGTCTTCTTGCCTCAAATACTAATGTCAATATAATGGATTAGGACAGCTGTGTCAAATTCAATTACTCATTTAGCTTAGATTCACTTTCTTTGATGGCTGTAGGACCAATAGGGAACAGAAACTTGATATGATAATGAAAATAAGTTTTGATATAGGAAACAAACTAATAAATCACCAAAACATTATTCTGTGACTAGCTGGCACAGTGGGCTCTGAGTAGCTTTGTGGCCAATTTGGCATCTTTTTGGAACATATATGGAAATTAGAAAACAAATCTTACAGAGAGGTAGTGTAGAATTGCTGGCAAAACAAATATTTGTCCCCTTTTCTGTGCTGTGGAGGGAACCAGGTATGTAAGGAAAGTTGAGAAAGGTCTCCCAAACATCACACCTTAGTCTGTGATCTCTTATCAGATTTTGGCCAAGTTGTTTTTTGTTGCTGCATATTTATTGCTTCATTTCTTTGGCTTTAAGAATTACTGTAGGTGCTCATTGCTTGAATGGCAGTCTTCCAGCCAGTTAGAAGGTAGTCCTTCAGAAAATTAGATTATTGGGGAAATGAGCAAATCCCTAGCTGTTTGTGAGCCACTTTTGTGTTACTGAGATGTTACTGGTTTACAAATACTGAAGTATTAGGGCTGGAACTAGCAGTCAAAAAAGCTGTAGCTAATGTGACTTCTTGGCTTTGGGAAGGCAAATCGTCCTTGTGGTTATTTGTGAAATATCTACGTGCCTGGGAATTAAATTTTGCTGTTTGGCATCCTGGCTGTTTCCAGGAACTCTGGAGTTCTGAACGCTTTGAGCCTGTCCCTGAGACACTTGTTCCATCTCTTTTTATTCATTGAAGAGCAACCATCTCACACAATTGTGGTGCCAAACCAATGCAACCAGGATCTCGTTTCACCAAAAGGATGGTAAAGCCCATTAGCATTTGTGTGTCCTGGCACTGCACAGCTCAGAAAGCAGAGATGAAATGACCCAAGAAAGGATGTTGAGAAAGCAAGACAAGGGATGACAAGATAATGTGCAGAGTCAAGGTCAAGGAGACATTAGTGTGTGAATCAGAGATGTTCTGAAGCACGAAAAGAATACATGGAGGAAGAGTGAAAGGAAGAGGAGGTGGAAAAAGCTGATAGATGGTGTCACTTTGCCTTTCAGGAGATGCTGGACTCTTGAGATGAGTGTTAAAAAGAAGGTGCTGCACAGAGGGAGCCGAGAGCCATTGTGCTTCCCTGAACAAAGAGCTAATTGCTTGGTGAGAAATGCAGGCTGCAAGTGAATACATTTTGTACTTGGGGCATATAATTTGCTTGAGCATTCATTTGCAAACAAAGGGAAGTTTCAAGGGGATCAAAAGAATCTGTGAGTTCAAACTGAATTCTAGACATGGGTTCAGTCAAAAATGAAGGAAGAAGGAAATGGAAAGCATCCAGTGAAATAATTGTGCTTTTAGCTTGGTATTGCTGTTTTGTTTCAAAGCGTTTTGCAATTAACTTTAACCTGCAAAATAGTATTGTTTCAAAGCTTAACAAAAAGAACAAAAGCTTAGACTATATTTTTTTGGCTTAGATCCAAAGAGAAATTAGAGTTGGCCCCAAAATTCCATTGCATGAGATTTTGTTTTGATTCTCTTAAACAAAGTGGGTGAAAAAATATTTCACTTTCATGGCGGAATTGTTTTCCTTGGACACAGCTCTCATTAAACTTCAGCACACAGTTGCTTATATATACCATATGTACCTGTCACAGTAGGAAATTCAGGAAAAATGACTTTTTTCTGGAAATACTCTGAAAAAAAAAGGAGGATCAGAGTGCCAGGGCAGTCACCTTCTCATAACCAGTGCTCTTGGGGGCTCCTTTCCTGAAGAACCAGAGGGAATTTACCCGAGAACTCATATATATCTCTTGAAAAAAGCTCAATCAATCTCCTCTGTTCAGCCCAGGCATTTCACTGTCTTAAATAAGGAATTCACTGTCCAGTATGTTTGAAATTAAAACTTTGTTCAATGCTTGTATTTTTCTGTTCGATTCCTAGTTAATAGCAAGGAACAGTATGGAGAAAATGAAGACCTTTGTTTCTTTCAATTGTTTTCTTGGCTCTTATGGCTTCAGATCTTCCTTAACAGTAAAAAGAAGAGAACAGAGAGATGTAGCACTGAAGTGCTATGTGCTCTTATAAATTGAGAACAAATAAAATACTTTCTTAAAAATCTGTCAATTCAAAGATAATAGACAAAATTAGATATTCTGACAAGCCATTTAACAACCACCTTAAGCAGTACAGCTTCATGGCAAAAAATGTTCATGTAGAAGATATTTTTTTATTAAAGATAAATAAAAACAAACCCACTAAAGGACTTTTTAGGACTTTTTTAGGACTTTTATATTAGGATTTACACTTATCTCTCTTTCTTCAACTAAGGCAAGCTTTTGTATGGACTAAGCACAAAACACTCCTTAATTCTCTTTCTTTGTCCCATTTTGACAGTAAGGATGGCTCTTGAATTAGAGAATTGACTCTTCCAATGGAGAAATAAGAGAAATACTGGGGTTTCTTTGTTTGATTTGAAGCATTTTGCTGCCAAGCTAGAGGTACATGGAGCAAGAGGGAAAAGAACAAAGCAGACGAGAGCAGTTTTGTTTCAGGTGTTCAGTCCACTTCCTGCAGCCGCTGCTGAGGTTGGAAGGGTGGAACACAAGGTCCTTTCAGGCTCACACAACAACCTTGTTTCGAGTAATTTGTCTATCTGGCCCTTCTGGTAGGGAATTCTCAGAGGTCTTGTGAGAGCTGCTTTGCCGAGCCTTTAGAACTGAACTGAGAAGAGGGACGAGTAGAAAATCATGGAAGAAAAATACGGTGTGAAGAGAAGAGGCTTGGGGAAGTCGGTGAAAAAAGTGACACAAATCTTATTTCATTACTTATTTCAAAGCAATAAATTCCAGATCCACAAAATGATCGTATGCTCTGTTAGCCCGTTCCTTCCTTTTTTCCTAGATGGAAAGAAGAGTGAGGGGCAGAAGAAAATCTTTATGTGTTTGTGACTGGCACATTTTGGGTCACTGAAATCCAGCTCCTCATTCCTTGTTTTTACAAGTTGCAATTTTAGGTCCTCTGATGGCCGTGGCAGATGGATTTGTGTATGTTATCTAGGACAAACTATCTAGGACAATTTAGAATACAGACTCGCACTAAAAACCCAGACTATTTCACTGGAAAAAGATGTCATTAGTCTTTTACCCAGTCAATTAAAATTTCCCCAAAAATGATCACATTACACAGGTGAACCTGGTCTATGGAAATCTCCTAGATTTCGAAGAATATTTCTGTGTTCCAAATCCTTTTATACAGATGTGTGTGTGTCCATTAAAATTAATTTTCTAAGATTAAAAATGTATTAAGGCAAACAAGGTTGCATCTCTGGGTGTATAATATACACATTTGCAGCAAAGGTGAGAAGGATTATGGAGATGTATTGGCTGGATGAAATGTTGGTCTTTACAAAATCATTTCAAAATTTGATAGAAAAACTCCAAAGCAGAAGGCAAACAAAACAAATGTCCAGTTGTTAAATGCTGAAACAAAATTGTAAGAGCCAACAGGGACAACAACATTCATCCCCTTAGGAGTTTTCTGTAAAACAATTGGGAATCCTCACTTGGAAAAAGGAAAGTAAAGAAGATTCCCAAGTTGTACATTTAAACTCCTCCTGTTAGCAGTGGAGAATGTGCTGTGAGCACGAACTTGAGGTCGATCCCATGCTGGAAATTGCAGCTCGGATGAAATCCTGCAGAAATCTGCAGAATCTCTGCAGTGCCGCGGAAACAGCGGCAGAGCAGAGGGCACAATGTGTATGATAAACACTTCTTTGTTTAAAATTCTGTCATCATGAGGGATGAATGGGTTTTGGACTGGAAAAGCAAAGAGTCCAGTAATTTGTATCATCTTTGCAATATGGATGGTGCAGCTTCGAACGTTTCTAATGTGCCACAGATGGTCTGGTTGGGCAGAAGGACTGCCAAAAGTGAATGTATGAAATTAATCTCTTTTTCACTCTATCACACCATCTGTTGCCAGTTCATTGCGTCTGTTAATAATAACAAGTAATTAATAATCATTTCAATAATTTAATTAATAAGTTCCCGATTGATTTGAAACCGTTTTTATTGGGGTTTACTGTCTTAGTCTCATTTTTTTTTTCATAAGTTCAGGTTGCATAAAGAAAGTTTAACTTGTTTTCTAAGTGACAAAAGATAAAAGTCAATTGTGTGTCTACTCTTAATGCTGACATATAAACTCCAACAAAGTGACTTTGTTAAAAAAGTCACTTGTCACTGAGGCTGAAGAATAGATTTTAGATCTTTGCTGGATTTTGATTATAATGAGTACACTTATGTTAATGTCAGGTACAACCTGGCTGCAGGAAGGTGATGGTCTCTAACTATTGTTACATTGCTCTTTCAGACAAAAAAAAATATATATTTGGCTTGGAAAAGATAAAATGTTCCTTCAGTTAATTCTCTTTCCACAATATTTTTCTCCCACAAATATACATTTCTCATTTATTTTTTATTGTATACATTATGCCCTTTACAATGTTTTTTGGTTATTACTCTATAACTCTTCACTTTCTGTTTGCAAATCATTGCTCAAAAATTTCTGATACCATAATTTTGTATCGGTCCTACAGGCTTTTAGGCATCTAAAATAATTTATTATGGGTAATAACTACAGTTTTTTCATCTTCTCCTTATAAGTGTATTTTCAAACTTAATTAAGCATAGCCATATTTATAATAGGATGAAAGGTTCCAAAAATAAGCACAAACACTGTTCCTCATGATTTGAATTCTTTATATATGTATGTTAATTCAATAATTTTCCCCAGGCATATTGAGTTACTTATTTTATTTCCTTTTGCATTAGATTTTTATTTTTCCTCTATGATGTTTTATGTCTATCTGCTCTTTCTAATATCAAAGCAGTCACAGTTTTGTCAAAGCCACAGGCTGGGGGAATGAGGCAGAAATAAGAGGGGAGCTCCAGCCCCCATTATGCTCATACAAGGCAGTATATCAATTATTTCTGGTATTTTGTTTCTTTCCAAAGGCATGCAGAAAAAGCCAGAATTGAACCTTTCCCTCAGAGTTTATAATTTACACATTCACAAAGTATTACCCCAGTATCAGTTTGTAATGTATGAGCACTCTTTACTTTTGGCATATTTAAAAAAGTGCTTTGATTGATGCCATGTGAAACAGCCAAATTATTCTTTTTTGATAGCAGCGTCTGCTGCCTTTCTTTTTCTCTTTTTCTTTTTCTTTTTCTTTTTTTTTTTTCTTTTTCTTTCTCTTTTTCTTTCTCTTTTTTTTGCCTTTTTTTTTCTTTTTTTTTTCCCAGGTATTTACATCCAGGAGCCATAACCCCATAAACCCTTTTTTTTTTATTTCTAGAGACAAATGGTATTATTAATTCCATAGTACTTTCTGTGCAGGTTACTTTATCATTATCAAACTCATTTTTCCAGATGTTCAAGATGAAGGAAAAACTGGAATTATGTATCAGGTGCTATATTTGAAGAGAAAATTTCCTTTTCTCTCTCTTCCCCATGCTTGAATTTAGCTCATAACTTGGAAAACAACATTCAGGTTTACACCTGGGTGTGAGTTAAGTTCTTGCATCAGAAAGCTCAGCAAGAACTTCAGGTTTTGGATTTAAAAGTCATCAAAGAAAGCATTGCTGGAATTCGAGGTGGTGTGTGTTTTAGGTGGGTTTTGGATTGGTTTTTTGCCTCTTTCTGTAGTTTTGATGGGGTTTCCTAAGAATGAAGCTTAAGAAAAATAAGATGGGAAAGGGGCATTGGCCAGAAGGCCCAAGAATTCCTGTTTTTCCTTTTTTAACAATGTGTTTTCATTAAATTTTGTGAATAGTCAATCTACCTACTGTGTTCGAAAAGGATTCTGGGAGGCTGTGAATGTCTCACTACATGGGAGTACAAAGAAATCTCTTTTTTTTTTCCTCATTATGTGTTTCTACATCCCAAAAAGCAGAGCACACAGGAAAAATGGCTTTTCTAGCTTCTTGCTTTTGGAAGCCTTAAAAGCAGATGTGATGCAGTAATCTGATTCAGAATAATGTAAGCACTATATTAAAAAAAGAAATGTGATATTAAAGAATCATATCGAAGTCTTGGGAAATAGGTTTCCAGTCTCACAGTTTCCTTAGGTTCCATTACTATTGGTCACACATAATCCTTATTTTGTCTTCCAAGCCAAGTGAATTTTGATCTGTACCTGCTCATGAGGGCTGCGTGGAGGGGAATTTCAGAGTTGAGGAGCAACATGAATTGGATGTCATTTTCTCTGCCGCTTGTGTAATCTCTAATAACAGAGGCATCTAATAACCTCCATTTCTTACTGACAGCTCGCTGAGCTGGGAGTGCAGGTTCCTGCTGCTAGCCAGGAGATGTTTTATTGACTGAACTCTGGACAAGTTGTCTCAGATGTAAGGGAACGCTGAATTATAGCCACTTGCACTAAGCACAAGTCCTCAAAAGCTGTTTTAATTACAGGTTTTACCAATACATTAATGCAAAGAGAAAATCCCGCTCTTTCCATTTCTTCACAGGAAGGAAATATAAACAGGATTAAGGCACAGCTGATTTTTACAGCTCTGGGTTCTTTCTCGGGAGGCAGTGAGGTGGTTCCAGGATCCCGCAGCCTGTGCAGTGCATTTCTCTTCTGGAGTGTGCCACTGTGCCAGCGCAGGAAAATGTACTTTATTTATTCCATCATACAGGTTTAGTATTGGTAGCTGTATTTTCTCATTTGGACCTTAATGGGGGAAAGTGGGAATTTGATTCCAAAACTTCCTGGCAAGACCAGGCAGAACAGTCATGGACTGAAATCCCACCTTAAACCTGTGCCTGTGTTTGGTAGGGTGGTGCTGCATCCAGTTAAGGAAAACAAATAGGAATGTTATTTAATAGGATTTTTTTTTTTTTAAACTTTGAGACTGAGAGAATATAATTCACAGAGATATTTTCATGACATAACATTTTTAATCAGGAAGAAATACCACGCCATGAGCCCTCAGGGAATAGGTGATGGAGTCAGAATTGGGCCTGTACCATAAGCACTACCCCTGCCTCTGTTTTGGGTTTTTTTTTCCCCCACAGATTCTTATTTGTTGTTTAATAGCTGAGGTGTTTCTTTCCTATTTGGTTTTTCTTCTCCAGAAAAACAAGTAGCTGATTATTAGTGCATTTTCATTTTTAACTGCGCTATGTTTTAATTCATTTCATTCTCACTACAAACCCAACCTTTGGCTTCCTGAAGCATGATATTTAATTTGTCATTCCCAGCTCCTACTGAGGCCCTGTCCTGCATAGAAGTATTCTGTTAAGGTTACAGCCAGCAGGATTACAGCAGAGTTATACAACTACTAATAGCATCTATTCCAAAATTTCTTACTTGACAGGAAGTAGAATTGGCATCAAACACTAAAATAACTGATTTATCATCGTAGAATAATCAAGCTGTTGAGTTTCAAACTGAATTTTAAATGAAAAATACAAGTTAATCTTGGAGTTAAATCCGAATATATGTGTTCATCTTGGAATGCTGTTGGGGGAAGCAGCTTTGTCTTTTCATTCCAGCTGGATGTTCTTAACCCATCTCAAGGTTAGGTGTCTTCCTGAGTTAATCATCTGGACTTCCCCGTGGTACAGCATGAGCCCACGTGCCTCCTGTGGGTGTTTGTTTTACCCCAGAAATTCATTCCAGGTGCTTTTTTCTCTCCACAGATCTCGGCTAACTCAGAACAGATTCTGAACGTCCAGATAGCTCCAGTCGGATGTCAGCGTTCGTAGCCGCTCTTCCCAACGTTAATTCAGATTTACAGCTGCATTTTGTGCTTTTCTATGTAAGTGTGTACACAGAGCTCTGGGAGGTGGGAGCTCCTTGTGGTCCTGCCCACGGGGATTGCCCAGGTGAGGTTCAAACACCCTTTGAAGGGCTCTTGCCAGAGGCAAAGCTCTTCTCCTCCAACGTTGGCAACTCAGCACAAAAACGTGGTCAGTTGTCAAGGGGAAAGGGCTCCGTTTTTGGGATGTGAAAGAGCAGACAGAAAGGATTAATCAATATTTCAGAAGTTTTCAATAAGAATGGGTGTGCTGGTGAATTTGAATGGCTGTGGCTGTGCAGTTTTCCCTGCAGTTGTAGCAGTGCTCGTGCTGGGGTTTGTGCTCACTCCAGCATATGTATTTATGTTCATTACCATTGAAATGCTCTTGAAATGCTTTGAGGAGAGGGAATATTGACCCAGGCAGAATTTAGAAAAGGTTTAGTGCTTTTCTAGCTTCCTAGATGTGTTTTCTGTGGAAATAATCATCCTGTTATTAATTCATAACTTGGTTCTTCCTACAAGCCATGAAAATAATAGATAAATATTAGCCAGAAGTCAAACAGCTTTGTGCCGTGCAGAGGTTTTTCCTAGAGTTCTTATTTTAGATGTTGTTTCTTTTGTAGCATTTTATCCTATTAAAATTTGCTGTCCTGAAACACAATTTTAAAAGGATTTGACAACAAAAGAAATACGAGATCCACTGTGTTTAAAGCCATGCTGAGACATGTATTGCTCTTGTGTTAATGCAGGATTTAATTTCACATGCTTCACTTTACGCCAAGTCAGAGCAAATAAATATCTTGCTCTACTATAATCTGTCCTGGGCTTTTTTGTTTCTAATGGATCAAAATGAGGTTTTCTAAAGAAAAAAAAAATAAAAAAAAAATAGGAAGGATGGAAGGGGGGAAACAGAAATATTTAATTCAAACAACATGAGCACCTTCCAAAACAATGACACATATATAATATAAAAAGGGGGGAAAATCTACATTTGAGAGAGACAAAAAATGTCTGTAAATAGGCCTTGCTTGTTGTACTTTGGATATCAGAAAACCGACTGAAATTGCGAGGAGAGGGGCAGCTCAAATCTTACACTTCCACCCTTCATCTTTCTCATAACATGAAAATGAACAAATTATTTTGCAGTTGTTGATTTAAGAGTTCTGTTTCCCCACTTGACTTTGATCATGGTTTAGATGCTATCTGAGAGGCTTTTAAAGTAAACAAAACTGTTAATTGTTAATAATTAACTATTATTCAGAAATAACTTCTTAAATGGAAGGAAACATCAAATTCTTTGAATTAGGACCTTTATGAAAGATATAAGGCAGCAGAATTAATTTACCTATAAATTAACTTGCAGAGTGATTGCTCACTCTTTGACAGGGTAAATACGGCTGTGGATCTGGAAATCCGAATCCTATCATTCAGGCCATTTATTTTCAGTTAAAATGGCTTTTCTTAGCACATTGGAAGAATGAAGTTAAAAATATTAATATCAAAATAAATGCTTTAATGGGCAAGGCCTCTGAAGTATTTCACACTTAAAATCTTTGTTTTTAGACCAGATTTAAATGTCACAAAAGATGCAGTTCTAGTTTGCTCAGTTCCCATTTCCATATAAACTTTCATTACTTACAAGATACAAAACTAATGAAAAATTAGGGTTTTTTTCCAGTCTGATGCAATGTCATAGAAATGAGGAAGAAATGAGGGAATATTTTTTTGTCCTTTCAGGTGATTTTCAGAATTAAATTAGTAGCCATTACCTGTTCTTCAAGATTATTTCTCATAAAAAAACTCTAACCTATAACCTGCTGTATGATATTAGCAATATATTATTCAAAAATATAGCGAATACTTACACTATTGTTACCTTTTACTGTTATTTTAATAATTTTAGACCCAGTATGCAATGCCGTAACTCACTGTGGGACGGTGTTTGTTTTGAATTCTTTATTTTGTATGCAGTATAAAAAGTGACAAGTTTCAAAGGTGCGTTTTCAAGATTCAAGGAAAAAATCCAAACAAACAAGGAAATAAAATCAGGTTGAATGTGCGAAGTGAGTTTGTTTTGACACGTAATATTGAAGCTCTTTGTTATTACTCTAAATGAGAATGGTAATTTGATCCTTTACTGAGGAAATTATAATTTTTAGATTTTGCAGAAAATCTCACATATTTTACAAAACCCATAATATTGTTTTCTGAGCATTTGTTGCATCTCCTCGAAATTACACTTTTGAAATGAGTTATTGTCTTGTTTTGATGAAAGTAGAACATTTGGTTGCCTTGTTCTCGAGGCAGTCTTTGAATGCTCTGCCAGTTTTGCATAGTTACATTGAAATATTGTTGATATATTTAATGTTTGTTTCTGACATTTCAGAAAACACTCTCAATATTGTCATCACGGAAGGTTTTTCGTGCCTATTTGAGCGTTTGCACCCACACCAAATTAAAATGAGTTTTTACAGATCATCCTGTTCCTCTTCTACATGAGGAAGCTTTGCCATCTCGAGCATCTCTGCTTCCTGGAGACATCTGGGGGGATAATTTACACGTGCAACCTCAAACTGATTAATATTTAGACAGAGAATGTGGTTTATAACCTCTCTTTTGCAAGAAGAAGCAGGTTTTTTAGCACTTCATGCTATAATACAATTTCTGCTGTGGGATAAATTACCTCAGGCTGTTGCAGATGGATCTAAAGAGGCCAAGGCTGACTTTTGTGTGTGGTGCTGAGTGTAACTTTCCCTCTTCACTTCTAGTTTCTCGGGTCTAAGTGAAGGGGCTAAATGTTTGCAGATGTTAAATTTCAACAAAAGTAATTTCCATCACACAGAACTGAAGCACTGAGTAAATTACAGATAAAAAATGTGACCCTAAAGGTACATTTTGAATAGCCACTAGAAAATAAAAGCTTTTATTTCTCTTGTATTTGTAATGCAGCCATTCCTATATTTTATTTTAAGACACAGTTTAGTGGCATGAACAATGTGTGGTGGATTGAAGGTGAGGGAGACGAACATTCTCTTTTCTGTGAAAAATAATGAATAATACCATGATTTTCACCAGTTCTTAGCGCTATTGAGAGCTTTCAGTTGGATATCCACAATGAACTGAGAAAAACAATGGTGATAATTTTCTCCCCTTTAACTTCTACTTTCCTCTAGTGCTTTTCTTTTTCGTGTATCCTTCATTTGCCATCGACATAAGAACTGCTCCTTGAACAGGAGGCAACAGAATGATCTTTAAACCTAATACTCACACATTTGCTGATTCTCCTTCCTCTTTCATTTCAGTCACTTCTGTAAGTTTTGATTTTAATTCTTTTCAACTTCATGAAACATTTATCTTGTAAAGGCAGCAATAAATAAGAACACAGGGGACAAAAAGGGATACGCTGTGTTTTAATCATCGAAGTCTGCAAGCAGTAGAAATATGAATTTTAACTTCCCCTTGGAGAAAAGAATCAGGAATTGTTTAAGGGTTATGTTATAGTGATTATTCCAAGCCTTTATCTGTTTTCTATTTGAGTGTTGCTGTGTCTGGATTTAACTATAACATTTTTTAGAAATCCGCAGTATTTTCAACCTAAACACGGCGCCACTTGAAAACTCAAGATCGTTGAAGTCCACGCTGGCTCCTAATTTTGTGAGGATGGAAGCACCATCATTTCAATTATGTGCTAATTGTGTTTGGAGATACTGTGAATACTCTCTAGTGAAATTTAACAATGCACTGTAGTCCTGAAAGGACTCAGAGTGGATTTTTAGTGGAAATATTCCTGTTAGCTAACGCCTATACAGAGACAGCTAAGGAGGACTCACAAAAGATGAACTTCTGGATTCTGTGCAGGGGGGAATTCCGAATATTAGGATTAAGAAAACCCGATGCAAGCAATACATATAGGGAAGCCTGTTCTTTTGCTAATTTCAACAGAGCAATCTCTTGGTGAATAGGGCATGAAGATTTAGAGCTGCAGAGTTCAATCTTACCTCACTCCAAGCCCTTATGAATATGCAGTGTGCCACAAAGACTGGAACTGTAGTGAGGAGGTGATAAAATGTATTTTGCGCTGTTTTGTCCTCGTGTTATTGCACCTTGCTCAGCAGATGATTTATTGTGCTGGCTCTTAATAAATAATTGATGGAGAACTGATAACACGAAATTTACGGAATATGTAGAGTGTTTTATTAGAACATTAATATGCTACAGGTGTGTTTTATTGGTCAATTACCATACGCCTTGAGGTGTGGTGTGATAGATGAGGCTGCTGGTGCCGTGCTGTGGGAGGTTTGGATGAGCAGGATGGTAAAACACATCCTGGACGGTCTTAATGGCGTTGGAAAGTGAGGAAAGAATCCGTCTATAGAAATTGCACTGTGGTTTGGAGGTGCAGGCTAACTTTAAACAAGGAAGCGTGAGCTCTGGAAGCAGGCTAACAATAGCAGAGTGGGGCTTTTATGTAAATTGATTTACTCTGTTATTTGGGAGAAGCTATCTTAGGGCTAAGGTGGTTTCCATTAATTTCCCAGCTTTCCCAGAAAAGTTGTAAAAGTCAGTTTATCTCCCTCATACTTTATTTACAAGGCTTTGTACAACGCAAGGCTGCTTGCTATCCTTGAGTGCTGCTCTTAATCAAGGAATGGTGGGAATATAGGCCAGACTTAAGCTTCTTTCAAAACTCTTCTTTTAGAAATAAATTTCTTTATACCCAATAGATAAGTGTTTTGGTGGTGGGCTGGGTCGTTTTGGGTTGTTTTTTTGTTGGTTGGATGGGGCATTTGTTTGTTTGTTTGTTTTTTTCGTGGCTTCAGGGCTTCATTTTTTTATTTATGTGATGCTTGTTGCTTTTTCTCTACCTTTTGGAAAGGCTTACACAGCATCCCTTGACTATCATTAGGTTTCTCCTTTCTTCTCTCTTGTCTGATTTTCATTCCATGCACAACAGAAGATCAGTAGCTTGAGGCTCCCTTTTTGAGCAGAGTGGCTGCAAGGGAAGACGGAAAACTGCTCCGTTCGATGTCTGTGCATTGCGAGGTGAAATTCTCTTAACTACATGCAAAGGGCAGAGGGCTCTGAGAGCAAAGGGTTGTGTGCAACAGCTCAGTCCAAGAGTCCGGCTGACCCTGGAGAAATCAGCAGAGACAACAGGCAAGAGCAAGTGCTTGCAGAAAAGTGTTAGAGCAGAGAAAATATACAGATATTTCTCTGGGTATGGCTCTTCATGTTTTTGTCTGCAGTGTTCTTCACCAGAATATTATATCCACACCATTTTGCTTAATAGCACTTGAGGGAGTTCTCTTCCATTTGTCTAAGAGGTTTTTAATCTTTCTGCATATTAACATCCAACCTGTCCTTTTGGAAGGCATTCCATCATTTTAATTCTGACTTTTGAAGGACAAGTTTGACTTACGTCTTTGCTCTTTATGTTCAAACTGCTGCCACATGCTTTCATCCCCGTGGATCTCATGCTACAAATCTTAGTGAATTATCAACCCAGAGTCAGTCATCCTGCGTCCCCTCAACTGTGATCTTATCCATGTTGAAGAAGCCTCAGCTGTTTTAAGCAAATTTTCTCACCTTATTCTTTATTTTTTTCAAGTAGTTTATGAATATATTAAATACCAGGGACTCCTATGGAATGTTATGGAGTTTCTCCAACAATTTTTAATCCCCCAAACTGGTTTGTTCTGTTTTCTACCAGTTTGGTAGCACGCAAGGGAAACTTCTCTTTTACCTCACACTAAACCTGTATTTATTGTGTAGTATAAAGTAGTTATTTTGGGAATTCAGATGTTATCATATGCACAAACTACATTTAAGGTTTTTGAAAAATTCTTTCAGGTTTTAAAGGCCCTCTGTCTCTCTTCTAAAATCCAGATGGCTTTTTGCCTGTTATGTCTAGGCCACCTTTCCCATGTTAATTTATATGAAGTTGCCACGTTCAGCTGAAGAAGAGGATGGAAGATGAGAGTCATCAAATGTCCTCTGCTGCTTGCTGGAGCAAAAGAATGGAAAAATCAAGAAATGCAGTTTTTATAGTCTTCTACTAAGGAGGTAGCCCCCAAAAATTCCTCTGTGATCCAGCACAGAACAGGGAGCAGAGGGGGAAGGTTTGTTTTGAAGTGAATTTCCTCCCTCAACTCCCATTCAAACCAGCTGATGATGAAAATACAAGAGCTGCATGTGCACCTCAGCCTCGCTGCTCAAAGCTCTTTCTCTCTGTGCTGCAAAGGCAGATGGACTGCTTAGAAACATTATTTTTACTTCAGCAGGTGATTACCCAATTAAATGCTATACCTGATTAAATGCTGTAAAAAGCATTTAAGATCATTAGTGGTAACAAGACTGGCAGGAGCAAGGTAGCATGGAGAATAAAAAGAACTTCCTGCCCTCCCTCCCAGGCCTTCTGTGAAGAGACAGGCTGGAAATGACGATTGTGAAAGGAGCTGGACCAGTATCAAAAGCAGGGTGACTTGCAGAATTTCCAG
The DNA here is from genome assembly GCA_013400915.1 of Pardalotus punctatus. Taxonomy (NCBI): domain Eukaryota; kingdom Metazoa; phylum Chordata; class Aves; order Passeriformes; family Pardalotidae; genus Pardalotus; species Pardalotus punctatus. The sequence goes on along the minus strand of VZTX01004438.1, from coordinate 57,733 downwards.
CCCATGGCATAAGCCAAAAACAAAGTGGCCATGAATGGGAGCTGATTTCCCTTTGTTGAGGGGTCCAGGACAGGAATGTTGCTGTGACTGAAGTGCTCACTGGATATGCAGACAGACTTGGTGATTTCTCTGGTTTGTTTATTCCTGCTTTGCCCCAGGCTTGCTGAAATCAGTGGAATTATTTAGCAAAAAGGTTCTGAGCAGAAATGAGATGCCCAGGTTGTGGAGTTTGGAAGGGAATACCACCTAGGGGCTCCAGTGAATGAAAGCCTGAGTCCTTCTGAAAAATAAGGTGGTTTGAGAGCAAACAAATGCCTCCAGGTCGGATTGAATGTGGTTGGTTGTGGACTTCACCCTGTGCTCACCTCCTGAGCACACTTGGAGCTGCTGCACCTCTCCTGCCAGTCTGTCTGACCCCAGGCATGAAGACAGTTTATTTTATTTATTCCTGCATGAATTTATTTGTTTTGTCTGTTGCTTGGTCTTTTCTGGGTGATAGTTTTGTTTGTACATCTTCTGTGAATGATCCAATCCCTGTGGCCACCGATGGGGGGAAGCTGCTCGCTCAAAACTTTGTGTGATCTGCCCTCACCAGCAAAGGTTTTCTTATTATTGTGGATGGAATTAGCAGTCTCATGTGAGTCATCTCAGTTATTTAGTTCTTCAAGATCAAAGCTCCATTCGAATAAAAAATTGTGCTTAGATGATTATTTGAAACTTTTGATATTTTAATGGGGGTGAGGATGTCTAAGTGCCAAAACAAGACATTGTATAAGGAAAAACCTCTAGCAGAAAAAAGAATTTTCTGCTGGGTTTTCATGCAAAGCATGTTGTGACTGACTAATTATTAAATGGAAAACAGTGTTGATAATTTATTGGGCAGGCAAGAATCTTCTCTAACCCTGCCTGAAAGACAAAAGGCCATGATGGGTAGGTGGCTTAGCAAGGGAATGTGGTACCCAGACAAGAAAAACCAGCACTGCTTTTGACTACAGATGAACCAAAGTTGTTTACAGCAAATACCTCTGAGCAAAAAGTTTTTTGAGGAAGACTGGTATTTTGGCTGTCAGATCTGCTTCAGGTCCAGTGATTATCAAGATCTTAGCTGCTTCAATTCCCTGATGAAGTGCCTTGGAAACATGAGTTCTATAAACCACCTCACAGCTCTGTACTACAAAGCCCTGGTGATCAGCAATGCAGTGACCACATTTATGGGAAGAAAAGACATCATTTCTGGGAATAATATGAGAATGTATCAACTCCACACATCTTGATTGCAGACTCTGCAGGTAGCCAAGGTTTCTGTGGCTTAATCCTTGACCTTCACCTTCTCTTTCACAGACTGCAAACTTCTCGGAGACGTGCGTGGTGTGAACTGCATCTTAATAGCTGGAGTGCCTGATGGAGAGATTTCCTTCCCTTCTTAATTGGGAGGTAGCTGTGGCTGTGTCATCCAGCTTCAGAAAGGATTGCTGCTTCCTACTTGAGGTTGTGTAGCACCTCTGGGAAAAATATGACAATTTATAATATGGGAAGTTGGATTTAGAGTGCATGTTTACATTAGAATCTATAAGTATTCCCACACTTTTGACAGATGTTAAATTTTTCTATTTTTGCTTCACTTTCTATTTTGTCTTATATCTCTCTACTCACTTTAACTCATAATTGATTTTTGTATCATTAGAAAAATCTGTAACTTTCTCAATAGGTCAGGTCACAGGTTTTGTGTGGTTTATTTGTACACAATGGATCAGATTCAGATATTTTGGCTTAATTCTTCCACCCCCTTCTCTGGCTCATCCTCCCTCCGAGGTACAGGTCCATATGTTAGCTAGGCATCAGGCTAATGGATTTTGGCAATCTGCAAATTGCATCTCTAAATCTACTTTAAACTTAACTAAAATACATGGATCTACTTTCTTTTTGAAAAACTCACTTAAAAGACAACTGACCTACTAAAATGACAGTAATGTAATTTAAATGTTTGTTATGTTTGTGGTATTTCCTGCGTGATTTATAGTTAGATAAGCTACAGGCAACTCATTCATACCAAAACCGGGGTCAACCTTCATTAGATGTCAGAACAGCAATTTCTGTCATGTTCCTGTGGAACTTGTTCCCATGATGAAAAGTAAACACAAAATTAAACAAGACCGTGAACAAATCCTAAGTGATAGGATCTCCAGAACTTAATGTTTCCTCATTTTTTATTTTTTAGCCTGAAATACATTTTCCTGCTTTTCTACTGAGATAGAAAAGTGGTATTTTTTCTATTTAATACTAAAGCATATTCATGTTTTATTACAGGATACAATCAGAATTGCTTCACAAGCTACTTCAAAAGAGAAGTGAGCAGACCTGCCACACAAAAAAATCACCTTTTATAGGAGGTTAGTTTTCTTGTTTTTCTAACCAGTGTTTCCAGCCTGACCAGTAAAACCGTATTTGTACCGAATCTGGGGAGCACCTGCAGATGTGGGGGGAGTCTGAGCTCAGCTCCCGTTTCCCCACATCACCCAGAAATGTGACAGCCAGCAGGGTGCTCTCGGGCCAGGAGACCTCGCCTTGTGCTGGGTGGAAATTTGGGGTCTCTGATCAGAAATGATCAATTCCTTGCCATTTTGGGGGCTCTGGTATAGGACAAAGAGTCAGTGGCAGCAGAGAGTGACAGAGCCGTGGTGAATTATTGAAGAGAGAGCAGGACACTTCAGTAAAGGTGTTTGTGACCAGAACCGTTTGTTTTTGAAGTGCCCTGTGACCCTCAGAAGGTTCTGCCCCAAACCGAGGGGCCCTGGGAACATCAAACCCTTCCCGTTCCACACCGACCTCCATCAGGGATTATCAGAGAGCATCTTCTGTAGCCACAATTCCTGTGGGAAACCTTGTGCACCTCTGCTGGCACCTGCTGTGATCAGAGCGAACGGGATTCCGTGTAATCCCAATTTCTGTGGCACAGACAATGGGATTACACTGCTCCTGGAGCGACGCTTTCCTGCACCACCACCAATTATTAAAGGGCCCAGGGGCTAATCAGTTATCAAACTCCTGTGAAAACTGAGGGAAGAGGAGAGATAAAATAACAAAAAGATTTGTGCTGCTGTCTGAGTGATAAGCATTAGCACATTAATACTTAAATTCTCCCCTAATAAAATAGAGAGTGTAGAAGAGCTTTCTCTGCGAATTTTTCCTGCTAAGAGCAACTGCGGCATTCCCATTCAAGGAACAATCCACAGCATTTTCTGTGGAAAATTTCAACTGCCTTTCTTTTCCCGGGGAAAATCCAATTTCCGGTTGTTTACTCCTCATGTTTAATTTGGAGTTCCAGAAAATATCTATCAACCTCTACATCAGATAATCAGCTACCTTAGTTCAATTATAGCTATCAATCACATGTGGTTGAGCGATAGAAAGCAGCGCAGGGAAAAAACCACCTAAACACATCAAACTGAAAAAACTTGGAAATTTATGAGGTAGATTGGGAGGAACTTGGTGCTGAAGACTGCAGTGGAGATGAGGCAGATGAGAAGTGGCTCCTTTTGAGATGCTGAGATCTCTTACAATGTCTTTAATGGGAGCTGAATACACAGAATTGGGCACGGAAAGATTTATTCACTGGGTTGTTTTCTAATGAGACAGAAGAAAAGATCACAGATGAGAAAAGTAAAATATTCAATAGTTTTGTGATTGCTCTCCAGAAGATAATCCTCACAGTTAATAAAACATGGTGATTGCTCCCAATTTAGGCTAGGCTAATTTTTTAGGCTCTTCCAGTCATTTAGTATTAGAAAGCAAAAATTAAACATTGAAAACATTTTTTTAATGAAAAAGTAAAATTAAAATTCAAGTTCATTAAGTTTTCTTATGGAGAAGAGAGGCTGCAAAACTTTTTTTTGTAGTCAGTTTCTTACCTCTATTCCATTAGACTCAGGTGTTAAAAAGAAAATGAAAATGTCTTAGGGAGAAAAAACCTTAAAGGAATCTTAATTTTTTTCCCTCCCTAACAATGTCGTAGTACAAAGTTTTGAGATAAATATATCTTGTGCTGGGACTATCCACAGGATAGAATTGATGAGTATCTTGCTGGAGCCCTTTGTAAGGCTCTCAATAAAAGGTAGTTTGCACTTTTTGAGTATCCCTTAATTCTTACAAAGTGCAGCCCCACTGCCAGCCCTCAGCATCTCTGCCCAAGGTGGTCAGCAAAGAAAACTCTCACTACCTCTGTCCTGGTTTGTTTTTTTTCCTTCCAGGAGGAAAGGAAGTGTTAATTAATTAATGGAATTAAAGGAAATGTTAATATTAATGTCAAAGGCCTTCCTAGTGGAAAATCTAGCACCAAAAAAAAAAACCAGATGGAAAAATTATAGAGGGTTTTGTGATAATCATATTAACAGAAACAGGGCTGCTTATTTTTTTCTGGGCATTTACTGAAAGTTGGGTATAGATATTGAAATTTGTATCAGACATTTCATCGCAGCTTCCATCCAAGTCTTTTTCATATGCCCAATGTAGCGCTAATAAAGTCATCTTGCAGTATAGAAGCTAAAGAGGCTTCCTCTGGTTCTTGCAATAGGCAATGGAGATTTGATTACAACCCTGCTCAGAAAAATGATAGAAACAAGACTGGCTTTTGCTAAAGGGCTTTTTTTCCCCCTGAATTCTGTGTGCAGTTTGCAGCTGTGGATGAAATCCATACACAGATGAAGAACTGAGGAGGAGCAGCTGCACTCTTGCCCCAGTTAAATCATTGAACTTGTACCTCAGAGAAGTTTTCTCTGACAGGAGTGAAGGCAGCAGCACCTCAGGAACTCATGCAGAACTAGAGAAGGTTTTTTCTCTGGCAGTCACACATCAGCAGCAGAAATTCAAATTAACTGTCTATGTTGCATAACAAGTTTTATGAGAATAAATCAGGTACCATCATAAATGTTCTGTCTGCCCTGGTGCTGAAGAAGTTAAGCTCCATTGGAGAAATGCAATATTAAACATGCCAGTACTGAAGTATGAGAAATCCAGGAAATTCTGAGCCAAAATACCTGACTAGAGTGTTTACATTTCATTCATCACCCTGTTCTGTCATCCTGAATGCCTTTTTTATATCAATAAGGTGAAGAACAAACTTATCAGTATCTGTGTGAGGATTTACTAGCTTTCTCAGAATCCCCTCTGTTTTTTGAAATGCCAGCCTGGTATTTGCTCTCTGCACAGCCAATCATCCATCTGCATTCTGTCACAGAGGCCACTTCCCACCGAGGGCTGTGGTGGCTGGGGGAGAAGAAAAGGAGGAAAACCTCTTTTCTGTCAATCTTATAGCTGCTAATAACGAGCTGGTTCAGTCTTGCACAGTTCGGTCAAGTCATGCTCACTAATCATGGCTGGAATTTCTGAAGGCTTTTAATGTCTCATTTCGTGGAACCTTCTGGATCCTTCCCTTCAAAAGAGCATTCACCAAATCCTTCACCAATGTAAGGGGATTATTCTGTGTCAGATGCACATGAATATTCTAGAGCACTGGGTTTATCCAGTATTTGGTGACACATTGGGTATAATGAGGGGTGAAACCTTTGTGTCTGTTATCTTAAAGTTTCTTTACAGCAAAAGATTTGACAGATGCCAAAGTAACTGCGGAAACCCTGAAGGTGTTCAAACACAGGAAATGTGGGTTGTACATCCATCATTCCTCATGTCTTCATTTCTGCCTCCCACAAGGGGTGTTTAAACTGAGAACTCAGGGCTGGGGTGACGATGTGCCTGACCAGCAGCACATCCAGCACCGACCCATCCCAGCACTTCTTCCTGCTCTGCTCCTCCTCCCCAGCTTGTCCTGACAGCTGCCACCACCACCACAGCTGCCTCGCAGCGTGTGCACGTCAGGAGCGGATCTTGCCCTTGGTAAAATTGTTATCATCTTCCTGATAAGAAAATTGTGCATCAAAATGTTGAAGCTGGTTGCCAAAAGAATGGAATGAACTACGCGTGACTGATGAGCAGCTGAACAGGTGAGAGCACAGAAATGGGGATTTTGTGAAGTGTGGACTTGTCTCCAAGGCAGTTTCTGTTAACGATGGGACAGATTGAATCATGGCAGCTCCTTATCAAGTTACTGTCAATTTTGGGTGAAATTATTAACATCACAACCGCATTTTCAACTCATGTGTGTCATTATGGCAGCCTCACGACTTCAGTGGATTCGATTTGCAGGGAAGCAAAGCAGATGAATTGTCCTGGAAGACAAATCATTGTTTTGTATGGATAAGGCCTGATTGCTTTTGTTTTGTTAGCAAGCAACAGCAAAAGACCGTATGGGTGTGTATGACTGAAATGAGGATGGAGATTTCCAGAGAAAGGACTCATAAGAAAGACTGACAGGTGACTGATGCTGTGCTCTCGAAGAGAAGTAATTATTCCTGCTTTCAAGCTTTCAGATTTTCTCTATTAACCTTCTCAGAATTTGTTGCATACCTGGTTTTGTTTTCTTAATATTCCTCAGAGAGGTTTCTGAGCCATCAGTTTGGGGACTGTGAGCATGGTGAATTTTTGTGTCTGGCCAGGGTGTTCAGGCTTTGTTGGGTACAGCTTCTTGTGCATCCACCTGATCTCATCTTCCCTCGTTTCACCATTTTTTCCCATTTCCCTGAAAAACAGGGAACATTTACTGCCTTGTTCTACAATGAGACACTGGTGATTGGTGCCTTCCAGACAGCAAATTCACAAGAAGGTCAGTTTGTAAACAGTACTGAAAAATAAAAAAAAATATAAGAGGACACTTTAAAAATAATTTTTGCTGCCTCAGAAAATGTCTGTGCTCATTGTGCCTTTGAAACTGCCAGGTCTGGCACCAATTTTTTGTTCTTCAGATGTGCACGGTTTGAATGCAAACTTATCACTAAATTAATCTTAAAGATATTTAAGATGATCAGCAAATACCATTTAATTTGAAACATTTGGCAAGTCTTCAAAATGCCATTAAAAAAAAGGATGATGCCCTTGGAACAAACCTGGTGGAAGGTCGGACAGATCCCACAATTCCTTATCCTTTTTGAACAAAACGCAGATCCATTTTGGGTTTTTATTTTCAGGCACACGTGTTTCATGTAAACCCTCAAAACGAAAAATTGAATAATTCCCTGATGCCATTTCATACAATAAATAATTTTAAATCCTTAGCATTTTAATTATTTTACTTTCTTAAGCTCATGGTCTATTTTAGGATAACTTCTGATTATTCTGATCATCAAATTGTAGGAAGTATTTCACTCTCTCCCTTCATACCTGCTCCTTCACTTAGCTGGATTTGCAGGAGATGCATTTAGCTAATAGAACAAGAAATTACAAGTGTATGAATAATTGTTTTTAAATACTATTTAAAGTACTATATATAGCACGAGTTTCCTGGAAATCTTTCCACATACTGTTTGGTAGGAAATAGTTTCCAAGCAGGTTACAATGTTAATTTGATAGCTAATCCCTTCCCAATAGTCTTGTTCTTGATTTGCTTATAAAATAAATCCCATTTTAGGCTGAGTGATTGCAATCAATTTGCTGTTACCAAGTTATCAGGGAGAGGAGCTGTACCACATAACATGAAAAAAAAAATCCCAAACAATTAATGTTAGCAAAAGCATTCTTAAAATTCCATCCTGAAATGTGTGATTTAGGCCAGTTTTTATCACAACTGCTCAGTAAAAATGCAAAGAGAGGTTAATACGATAAAATATGGGACTACTTAAGCTGTTAATTTCCTAGCCAAGTTTAGATGAATATCATGGACTGGGATGCTAAAAGCCATCTACCATAAATGTTTAATGAACAAATAAAGCTGTCAAAGGCAAATGTGCACTGCACATTATGGATGGATTTGCTTTGGGTCCTTTGTGCGATCGGAATCATTGTCTGAGCTGGGCCTGAAGTCTGTTTCCCACAACTTCAGGATTTTTTAATGGTCTGATTTTGTAGGCATCTGGAGGGTTGTGTGGCCTGCTTTTCAGGCCAGAATTATAGGACTGGTTGTATAAATCTTCAGGCTTTCCAGGCTTGCAAATATTTTTATTGACGAGACCAAACTTCAGCTGCGAGCCTTCTACCCAACTTGTAAAAAAGCACAGAAACAAGTTCAGAAGTCTCGTTTTGCATCTGAACACAGGATCTCGGTGCTAAAACTTCTGAAACTTCACCAGCCTGGAATATTTTCAGGGATTTAACGGAAAGTAGCAAATTCCCCTGTAGAAGAAAATATTGTTTCTGCTTCAAATGCTGCTAACGCAATCCACGGAACACCACCACCCCTGCAAAGATCCGCGTTCTCTATTTCAAAATAAACCTTGAAGGGATCTCTACAATATGTTTTTATGGCTCCCTAGGACCCATGTTTTCATTTCCATTTGGATATGTTTCATATAGGGCAATATTGATTTTCCAGCCAACATGGATCTTCGGGAAAAAAAAAAAAAAATGATTTAGCCTTTCACTGTGGATTCTTCTCATTTAAAGGCCTGTGGAATGTTTTTGGAATGCTGACTCACTGAGTGTTTTTGCTCTTTTACTTTTTTCTAGGGAGGTCTAATCCCTACCAAAAGCATTATGTCCATAGTAAGGGAATTTCTTAAAAAAATTAGAAATTGTGTGTTGAGTGGAAAAATCTTTTCTAAGCTCTGATGAAGGTGATTATATGCATTTTCTTCAACACATTAGTAGAAACCACAGTAATTTCAGCAATTCCTTTTGTGTAAAAGGGCATCACTTTTATTGCAGCCCTCCTACAAATGTTTTAATCAAAAGAGCTACCTTTGAACCCAAGGACTTCGTTTTACTAAGACCTGAAAAGAAAATGAACATTTCTTTGGATAAAAAAGATAATGTGACATTAAAATCTGAAAAGTTGATGTCGACAGTGTAGAAATAAATGGCCCAAACCTGGCAAACAGCATGTTCTACAAGAAAATAAATTAGAGTGGCATAAGTATAGTGACTGCTGAATTTGTACTAATCATTTGTAAATGAAATCCTCTTTTCATTAGCATTTCCATGCCCGCATGCATAATTTACAACAAAGGTTTGCAGGCACTAACACAGTTTTCATAAATTAGTTGTAATTTTGTTGTTGCTGAAACCTTGGAAAATTTTTTATGCAGTTGGATTTTTGCATAGGAAGAAAAAAGCATAACCTTGATTTCCTAAAAGTCAGATTCAGTGTTTAAAATGTATGTAACGGGGCTGATTTGCATTCTGTATTTCTTTCTGTAGCAGCCTGAATGCAAAATAAGTATTAAAAATGACCACAGGTACCAGAACAAAATAGTAGGTTTAGGCCCTGTTCCCTCTAAAATACTGGAATTGTTTTCTAGGTGGGCATAGCTGAGAATAGCATGGGCTGTTGAATAGGGATTTAACACAGCTTTACCTAAATTATGGGTAGGAAATTATATTAAGTCCCTGGGATTTTAAATTATCTGATGTTGGGAATGCTGATCATTTTCTGTTAGAATCCTAATGGGGGAAGTTCTTTTAGGGAATCTGGCTAACATTATATTTTGAGAAAATTTAACTGCGGTTCTAGTCCAGAAGTGTTCAATTACGCTTCTAGAAATGGCTTGAAAACCATCACTCTAACTACTCATTTGACCCCACTTCGCAAACTAACTACATATTTTGTTTTCATTTCTCTTTGCTCTTGCTTTCACTTGTACAAACGTCCTGGAAATGGTGAGGAAGACTCTGGGACACAGAGCACGGGCAGGGTGGATGGGTTCTTCTCATCTCTTTCCTCCTCGACTCCCCCTGATCCCAGCCTTTGTGCGAGGGAAGGAGCAGAAAATCCATTTCTGTGATCCCATCTTCCAGCAAAAAGGCTGCAGCAGACTAAAGCTGGCTGAAGGGAGCAGGATGAGGAATTGCTCCGAGTCCAAATCCCGCGGTGCTGGGAACTGGCTGCTCCTGAGCTTTGTGTGGGGAGCCCTGCTCCGGGAGCTGCTGGGCAGGCAGGGCAGGAGGTGTTATTTTTGTGAAGCAAAATCCGTTCAGGGTTTATAGGGTGTCTGCAGCCTTGGTTTCTGTGGATTTTTTCTTGGTGGGAAAGCCAGAATAAGGCGGTTCTTGTTTGTGTCACAGCTCTGTGGTGGCGCTGGGGCTGCTCCTGCATCACAGGGGGCAGGAACAGCACCAAGCACTTGGGAAGTTCTGTGACCATTAAAACACGAGAAAATCAAAGACTAGAGAGCCTTTAAAAGAACATTATTATTTGATTAATGAAAGTGAAGGCATTTTGGATTATGGAAACAGCAGTTTTCTGACAAAATGTGTCCAGTGGATTTTGCAGATGGAGGATGTGCATGACACGAGATATAAAACCCTGCACAATGGGATTGGATGAGAGCGGTGTGAGATCCTTCTCCTCTGCATCTTCAACTCTTTATTTCTTGGGGGTTTTGATGGTGAAGGCAAGACATAAATCCAACCAAAACAGAATATATTTGTCCCAAGAAGTTCAGAATTTTAATTTCACAGGGAAAGCCAGAACAAATCTTTCTACAGCTCTGATTGGCGGTGGGGTGAGGTACAATTTTAATGTCCCTTATCTGTCAGCATCATCCTTCAGCCTCTGACTGGGAACCAAAAATTCCTGCCAAGGGAAGCCCTGCAGTGGTGGTGAAACCCAGGCTGAGGGTTCCCCTGGTGGTTATTGCTGAGCCCTGCCAGCTGACTGCTGATCTCTGCTGCTTCTGCATGTAAATTGAATTGTGACAAATGCAGAAGTGCATTGCCTGGAGACTCAAATCGATGCTTGCATGTGCTCAAACAAAATTATTTCTCACTTGCACCACTTTTAAGTGAAGCCATTTTAAAGGGGCTGCATATTTCATGGCTTGCATGCATTGCTTTTTTTCTCCCTGCAGAAAAATATCAGAATAATAAATCATCTCTAGAGAAAGTTTTGCCATGTTTAGTGATTTCATGAGAAGTATTTTTCTACCTATATACTATGCAAATATTTCTCAGGCATATAGGAAACAGAAATCGGCTCGTTTTACACTGAGGATGTGAGTGTAAAAATGTCTGCAGGTTTGGGGCTTTTTTCTTTCTGGGCTGACTTTACATGCCAAATTGGTTAATAGAAATGTGTGCATCAAATTTTTTATAAGGTTCAGAGCTTGAATTTACAGCACCCATTACATCCAGGGAGAGATCTGCCTGTGTGTTTTGAACACCAAATTTCAAAGTGTTATTTGGGCTGTTTTAGTCTAGAGTTATAAGGAAGAATTTTAGTATAGTAGTAAAATCTTACATCTGCTTTATGAGAGAGACAAATGTAGGTTTCTTAAGCAGAATATTACCATGTAGAATGCTTGTAAGATTTGTTGGAAAATCAAACCTAAAAGACTGTCATTTTCTTTTGAGAGACACTTTAGATGACAACATTGCAAAAAAAAGATCTTATAACTCTATTTAAAGTTAGTAGAAAGAACTCCCTCTAAAGTGCTCAAGCACTTTGAACCTATTCTTTTTAACATTCATTACTTAGGTGGAGGTAAAACAAAGCGAAAATATCTACATTCAGACATTGAAAATTTGAGAAAATAAATAAACACTGACTCATTCTTCTTGTTTCCCTTGAAAGGATACCAAAGCCCAGCTTCCAAAGGGCTTAGAAACAGTTTAATTGGCCCCTTTGTGTTTTACAGCTCCAAATATCAGTCTGAATATTATCCAAGATTACTTTTATCAGTGACAATGCAACACACAGTGAAGCTGTTATGGGGGCAGACCTGTTTGGCATTTCTCATGGAGGAGCCCTGGAGAATTTATCCTCAGATCAGAGTAACATTTTTGTTATGTTGCATGTGTAATTCCAAAGAAGAATGAAATGGAGGAAAATATTTTTCTCAGATTTTTTTCTCTGTTCCCCAACTTTTGAGAAGCATTTTTGTCTTCTGCTTGGAATGGACACGGAATCTTCTGTTTTCATGGAAACAGAATTGTCTCAACATCTGCGTTGGCATTTCTGGATTCATTGAACCATACATTTTGGAAAATTTTGCCCAAACCAAGCTAATTCCAGTGAATGGATAGAATTGCTGTATAATATCTGAGGGCAGCCTGAGTGCTCTGAACCAATCTGTCCCCAAGGCATGGGGAGAGGGAGCGGGCTCAGCAGAGGAGCTGTAACTGCATGTCCTGGCCACAGATGGCATCGAGGGCACAGAAAAGCAGATGTGATCACTTGAAACAAGCAGAACAATTCCACAGTAGCAGTAAAATTAATGATATTGAAATACCACTGAATTTGGGTGCTCGGATTTAGATTCCTTTAGAAGATCTGCATTTCAGTAGACAGAACAATTGCTTGAAAAATCAATCCTTTTGGGGAGATCTCAAGCTGCTCACATTAATCCAGAGCTTGTTTTTATGGTTTAGAACTCCTTCAATGAAAAACTGGCTTAGTGGACTTCAAAATAACTTTTTTTTTTCTCATTGCTGACCTTGTGTTTAAGTAAGAAGAGTTGAATGAAATTTATTGGCAGCTTTTATAATTGTTTTGAAACCACTCTGCCTTCTCACGTAGTAATTGAATGAGTTGGCAGAGCTCTCCAAAAGAGCCAAGAAGGTCACTGGAAAATAGCTGGCCTCAGCCTTACTTAAAACAACATTTGTTAACTTCTGTTACATTTACTCTTAAAAACAAATTAACAATTTAAAACAGTGGTACATTGATTGGCCAATTATAATGGGATTTCTGTGAAGTATATAGAGCATTACCTCCTCATTAATAACACATTAGTTCTTCATTATTGCATCATTACAATGGACAGCAGAAGGATTAATAATATCTGGTCACAGGGAGATTTCCAAAAATCATTCCCGGTCTGTGAGATTTTTTGGCCCATGGTCGTCCGTTGTTCACATTTTATTTCAATGATCCAGCATGCTCCTAATAACATGAGAAAGAAAAATATAAAGTGCTGCAGTCACGCCTCTTTTGAGGCATCAGCTGCATGGTATCCAAGGAAAACAGACATGAATACTTGAAACTGTGAAATCCCCTGGCCTCTTTCCTTTGCTTTAACTGAGGTCCAACAGAGCTGTGTGATCACAGTTTAAAGTGCATGAGAAAGCGTTTGGCCTGCCTGTTTCTGGCAGAGTATTTTCATTGTTCTGTGAAAAATTGAAGGGCTTGGGCAGCTATTGAAATCAATTCAGTGCATTTAAAAATACAAACAAACCAGCAATTGCTATCAGTTCCTGTTAAAAAAAACTCCTCAAAAAACAAAAAAAAATGCCCCCCCAAAAACAAACCACGACCACGAAAAAACCAACGAAAAATAAAACACCCCAAAAAACACCCCAACAACAAAACAAACAAACAAACAAAACAAAAAAAAAAAGCAACAACCAAAACCAAATAAGCAAAAAACCCAAAAACCAAAACCAACCAACCAACAAANNNNCAAAAAACCCCAAAACCAAAACCAACCAACCAAAAAAGTTTACATAAATATCAAACCAGGTGAAATCTCATTTGCATTGTACGTCATTAGAAAGGGAATTGGGCAACACAGTGTTATGTTTGGAAATAATAAAAATTATATCACATTTTGCATTTAAAAATCATAGCACTTCCTTATGACAAGATTAAGTGTTTTAATATTTTCAGAGTTAGTCTGTTTTTCTTTCAGGAATATTTTAGCCAACTTTTCTACTGCATCTGCATTTTTCACTGCAAGTTTCTGATCAGAAACCCCCACCCCTCTCATAAATCTCCATCCCCCTTCATGCAGCCGATGGATTTGTAGGCTCTGCCGGGCTCTTGGAACAGTCTTGCTGCTGCTGATGTGAAATTTTAGGATACCACCTAACCCAGCAGTGCGTGGCAGAGTTACTATGGATGGGAAAGCTGAGGGTGCAGAATGGATTCCTTGGGATCTGTAAAGTCCAATTTGCTGCATCCTGCACTGGAGGAAGCACAGTTTGATTCCTTGGGACCTCTCCTTGGCACCCCGGGTGCATCTCCCGAAGAGCTGGGACTCAAAGAGAGGAAATTGTGAAACCGAAACTCTGGGGCTGGGAGCAGGCAGAGAGAAAGGAGGACACCCACACAGAGAGAGGAGAGGAGAGGATGCTGATGTGACAGCCCTGGGACAGCCCTGGGACAGCCCCAGCTCTGCTGGCACGGGAGCTGCCCCAGAGAGGGCACAGAGTGGCCCTGGCAGGGGCAGAGGGCGCAGAGTGGTTTTGGCAGGGGCAGAGGGCGCAGAGCGGCCCTGGCAGGGGCAGAGGGCACAGCCCTGCAGCTCTGCAGGCTGGGGCAGCAGTGCCCAACCCCACTGTCCAGGGAAACACCCCAGCCCATCTGTCTGCGCCACTGTCCGACACGATTTGTGTTTTAATTCAATCCAGGGGATGGATTTGAGGCGCTCATACAGGAAGGAGAATGCAGGGCTCCATTCTCTGTGATGCCTCCCAGAGAAGCTTCTTCATAGAAAAGAAATTGTGTTCTAAGACACAATGAAAACTCTGAAATAACATTTTTTTTTTTGCTCCTGGCTTTCCCTTCCAGCAAATAAGCCCTTTGGATTTTTGGTTTCCACCTTCTATATCACAGAAATGCCAAGCAGGAAAGCTGCAGCCTTATCAAATGCATGGAATAAAAAGTGCACAAATATATCCTCTTACCTGAATAAGCAACACAGAGATGGAGAATTTCTGCTTAAAAAATAAAACACAGCAAAACAAACCCAAGCCAATGAATTGTTAATCCAAAGCAAAATACTCTTGGTTGTCAGAAGTGTTCTCTAAAATGTTCCAAACAGACTTTGAAAGAGTTATAATTCATTAAGGTGTACCAGACACAAATACTTTATGTTTGGGGTTTTTTTTTAATAACTACTTTTTTTTTTCAGACCTTGATTTGTCTCAGTTTTGATATAAATGGTTTGCATTTGTTTATAAATAACAAAAGTGTCAGAACTTATGCATTAGTTGAAAAAAACCCTTATATATTTTCCAGTGGTAATGAGATTTTATTGTTCTTATTTTCAATTTTTTTTCAGAACATGTAGCAAGGATATACAAGTATATAGTAGCACCCAACATTTGGTAGTATAGAAGCAATCCTAATGGAAATGATGTCTTTCTTGCCTAAAGATTCCCAGGAGAAGTATTAGAAGGAAAATACTCACCCTGGAGTGGAACAAATCAGACTAACTCCGAGCTAGGTAGAACAATTTGGAGCGGTGTATGATACAGAAGCCTAATTAGGTTTTGGAAAAGACAAACTGCAACAACACCCTAAAATAATAATAAAAGTATAATTTATTGTCAATTTATCCCTAGGAAATCTAGTGGCAGAAATACATCTGATATAACGCTGCTATTTGTATATGCCGTGATTATCAGCTTTAAAGTTTTCATGCTGCTGCAATATTTTTGTGTGTTACCTGAATTACACAGAGGAATCAGGGAATTATTCAGCTATTGGAAAGATTGATACAGAGTTTTGCGGCTGAGTTTCCTAACTGAGGAGGGAGCATTTGCTAAATCTTGTTAAAATTGAGCGCCGCCATGAACATCCTGAAATGCCAACAATTTGCAGTATTTGTGTTCTCAAGCCTCTCCAGGGGAAAAGGATTCTTGCAACTTTAAATGTCTTAGAGAATCCTGGTTTCCATATGCATAATTTCTCTGGATTTGGGGGTTTTATGCAATTGGGATTATTTTGGACCAGATCACCGTTGCCAGAGGAAATGAGTGGAATTTACTCTGATGTAGGGCAGTACTGATAAAGTCATAAAAGGTGGAAACTATAGGGAGCACCTTGAAAAATAATCATAGAATTCTAAAATCACAGGAGTGACATCATGGGGCCTTAAAGCCTATCCAGTACCACCCCTGCCATGGCAGGGACACCTCCCACTGTCCCAGGCTGCTCCAAGCCCTGTCCAGCCTGGCCTTGGGCACTGCCAGGGATCCAGGGGCAGCCACGGCTGCTCTGGGAATTCCAGCCCAGCCCCTCCCCGCCCTCCCAGGGAACAATTTCTTCCCAATATCCTATTTAAACCTACCCTCTTTCAGTTCGAAGCCATTCAACTAGTATAAAAAGAGAGAATTATGTTAAAAAGTTGATTTAAGACCAGATTTATGTCCATTTTTTCTTTTTTTGTTTGTGTGAAACGAGGTGTTATGATCTCTAGAGACGTCTTGCATCATTGCGTCAATAAAGTGTCGGACTATTTTTAGGCTTGTAAATCATCCACGGGGTTAAAAACGTACAAAGGCACACCTGTGTTGAGCTATCCATATGGATAGAAATGTTCATTTTCTTGAGGAGATTTGAGAAATGATTACAGCACAATTGCAATGTAAAACTTCCAGGATTTCCTTCTTCCAAACCTGCTCAGACTCCTCAGAGAGTTCCGCCCAAGCTGGCCAGCGATCTGCAGCCTCCTTGGCCGAGGGTCCTGTGAGCGGAGCAGGAGCAGATGGAGCAGATGGAGCTGCAAAACCGCTCCAAGAGCCAATGCCAGGAGCTCCTCAGAGCAGGCTCTTGGTTCTGGGATGGCCAGCAAGGAGAACTTCTTCCCTTCCTCTTGCTGGAGCGCTAGCAGTGATTTGTAAAGCAGAATACAAATGTTTCGGACACTCACGGGCGCAGCAGGCTCCGGGAGAGGCCGCAGGCAGCAGCAAACGGGAGCGAGGATAAAGAAGCTGGCACACAAATCTCATTGATTTTAGCCTGCCAGGATGGCTATTGGATGGGGCTGGAGAGCTGCTGACTCTGTTCTCTCCCAAAGACTGCTGGAACATTCACATCAGGAGACCCGCGAAGCAGCGAAGTCAGAAAGCCAAGATTCTTCTCAATAAAGCAATTCTAATTTTATCTCACAATCATATATGCAAAGATTTTCATTTTTTAGAAGGTAATAAGGGCCTAAGGCATTGCTGTTCATCTTGGATGCAGATTATTCTTGAAGCCGCAGTTAAAATTACATTTTCTTTCCAGTATACTGCTTGGGATTACAGTTTTTCCTTTTATGTGACTGTATATTTCCCATTAATTCAAATGGGAAAAGGACACATGTTTTGCAGAGAGAATAGATTTCATTATTGGTAGATTATTGTTCCTTGCTATCAAGAAACCAGGTGAGTTTTCTGATCCAGATATTTTATTTACTGTAGTCAAACACAACACAACATTTTACTGGGTCTTTCTGAGAATTAATATTTTTCCATGACTGAAGAGAATCTGCATCATGAAACTTAGAATTCTGTCTTGATTTCAGATTTCTTGGCAAATCTGGTTCCTGTACCTGGGAACACACAGAAAATTTCTCCCAACTGGAGATTTTTGTGAGCAATTATGCAAATGACAACTTTTAATTCTTTTGTTTCTTTTATTCTGAGATATCCCAATTTGTTGTCAAGTTTTGTTTTCAAAATGAATGTATTAAACTAAGATTGTAAAACAATATGTGCTTATTTAGCATTTCTTGAGGGTCTATCAACACACTAGGGCTGGAGTGAGAACGTGAAAGCCACTTAAGTTTCATTGGGTGTCATTGTCTTCTTAATAACTTGTCGGTGGTGTTTCTCACTCTGTTGGTAATTTCCCTAAGGTCAGGTCATGGAACATATGTTTCCTTTTAAATAAATAATCAAAGCTCTTTTGCCAGTTTGGGTGTTGCAGGTGAGGATTCTAATCAGCTTTTAGTTGGGTGTTTTAGAGCAGTAGAGGAAGAGGAAACCTGAGCTGGATGTTTGTTGTGTTTTGCACCATCAATAACTGTGCTTAATGGGAACAGGAACCTGCATTGTAGTCTGGAGATATCACAGGTATCATATTATTATTATTATTATTATTATTATTATTATTATTATAATAATTGTTGTTGTTGTTATTATTATTATTACTGCTACTACACAGGGGATTTTTTCTATTAACTGTGGCTCTTTTAAACTCAGAAACTGGGTTCTTTCTTACTATACTACCATAAATACTGACAGTGTTCTGTTTATAAAACCTGTGTTCTTTTTTAAAGCTTTCCAAAGTTTGTCATCTGAGTAAAACTATTCTGCTTTCATGGTGCTGTACCTGAGGTGGTCTCTAGTCAGAAAAAATGCTCTGTGGCCGAATGAAATCACTTGTTCTTCAAAACTCACGTCCTTGTAGCAGGCTTTGAACACCCAGCCAGGTCAAAAATTTGTGTTTCTCTTTATGCCCAGAGTGGGTGCCCTGGCCACAAGGAATACAGGTTTGTCCCTACCATCAATAATTGCAGCATCTTCTGAGAAAGGCTTCTCCTCCTCTGAGAGAAAATTATGCCTGTAAATTGCAGCTGCATTATATCTGAACCAGAAGCTGGTCCTAGTGCTTTAGTTTCGGTGGAAACTCTTAATCAAACCTCTGTCACTGAAATATAAATTAGTTCTAAATTGCGTAGTATAAGTTTTGTTGTGCTTTAATGAATAGGAAATTATGTACGTATGGGTATTTTCAAAAGATGTCGTGCTATTCAATTTAGGTATAAATCATGTGGAAATTTTATTTCTATTGCTGGAACTTTGTTGATGGTAAGGGTGTTTTTCCTAAGTATGGGGGAAGTGTTGTAATGAAACAAGTATTTCATCCTGGGTTCTAGTGTGAACAGCTGTCTCTTCTCCTCTAACTGTTCACTAAATAATTCCAAATTATCTGACTGCAGTTAAATCATCTTTCAAGCTTGCATTTCTCCTTGAAGAAGCCTGTCTAGTGTTTGCTGGAACAGGAATACCAAAGTGGCATCGCCACAGGTTCATTCGATCACTTGATTTTGAGAAGGGCATTGGGGCAGCTTTTCATGCAAGTCCTTGAAGTGTCCATTAAGCCACAAAGACTAGGGTATAGAATATTCCTGTGGTGTACGGAATCCTGTACCTATCTCAGAAAAATTAATTTAAATTTGAATAGAAGATTTTTTTTTTTAAAGAGTATTTAATTACATCAGAATTTAATGATCAGCAGTTTAAACCAACTTTTCAAAGTCAGCAAGACTGCACTGTGTGATGGTGTGTCGCAGGTTCTGAAAACCACCTCAGAGCGAGATTTGATGAGAATTGATTGCAGCCTTATCACTGAGAGTTCGTTATCAGATAGCAGCTGACTCGTGGCAGGTGTTTGTTTATCTTGGGTAGATAAAGCTGCAGCGCCTCTGTCTCCTGCCTGGAAAAATGAGAAGATTCCTCATGGCCAGAAGTGTCAGAGGGGACAGGGCAGAGCTTGTTTTAAGAGAAAGAAAAGTTGTGTTTTGACGCATTTTAAGGAAGGGGGAAAAAAATATTTGGAACGCTCACGTGGTTGGATTTGGGTTTTGCTTTTCTTTGTCGATGATTTCAACATAAATAGATTTGCTCCTAATTTGCATATAGCGTTCATCCCATACGGTAATGCTGTTGTAGATTTCTGTGAATGAGCGTCGTGTGTGCTTGAGGAAGGCATTAATATTTGTACATCAATGCTATGCTGCCAGTGATAAAAGAACTTGTTAAGAGAGTCAGCAAAATGAAAAGACGAGGAAAAAGAGGATAAGTGAAACGATAATTTTCTTGTGTGTTTTCCTAACTTCTGTCTTAAAGGCTTTTATTCTCGTGTCCTTTTTGTTGCTGAGATCTAATGAGGTGAAGGATAGGAAATTTTGAAACATTATCAGCTGAGTGATGAAAGCCTCCTTTCCAATCAAGTTTCTGACGCTGTAGATTGTTAAATTAGAACTGGAATTTGGTGCCCAAATTGCACAACCCCGGCTATTCTCACATGGGTAATGTTATCTACCAGAGTTTAATCAGCTGTCTTTTGGAGCCTAATTTAGGTAAGAGCTATTCCTTAACTCCTTATGGATCACCACACTGTCCCACAAGTCAAAATACAGTTTTATTCCACAGAAAAATGTTATTTTCCCTTAAATAGCAATACATTAAAAACTGAACCCATAAAAACCCAAAGATCTATTTAGATTGTAAAACTTCCATTACTTTGTGTTTTAAGAGCATAAATGAAGCCGCAGAGAGCTGTACTTTATTCTGCATGAATTGTAATGCTCACAGTTCTTCATTTAATAACCTCAGC
The DNA here is from genome assembly GCA_013400915.1 of Pardalotus punctatus. Lineage (NCBI taxonomy): Eukaryota > Metazoa > Chordata > Aves > Passeriformes > Pardalotidae > Pardalotus > Pardalotus punctatus. Next base: position 37,644 of record VZTX01004438.1, on the reverse strand, counting down.
CACTAGCCAAAGATGTCTTTAAAAAAAAAATAAAATCTGAGTATTTTAAAATATCCCATGTGCTCTGTAATTAAAGATAAAGAATTTTAAATTAGTTCTCTAAGAAGAGATCTTTTTCCCCCATGCTTATGAAGTATAGAGGGCTAGAATTCAGTTAAATTTTATTTACAAATATATAAAAATATAACTACATGATTTCTGCAAATGTTTATATTTTAATAAAACACTTAATAAAGTAGAAGCTAGGCTCTTTGTGAATAATTCAGGCTAGAAGACTGACTCCCATTAGCCTACTCTTTATTTTTCTGAGTAAATATCTTTTATAAAATTTAATGATACTTGAACCTACATTATTTGTGGAAGCATTGCCTAATTCTGCCTGCTTGCTCCTTCCATTTGTTTCTCACACACACAGAGAAAAAATACTTTATTAATTAAACTACCACAACACATTTGTCTTAGCGTGTCAATCTCCTTTTCCTATCTCATTATATTCAGGTGCTGAATGACATCAGCTTCAAATTCCTGACGTTTCATTTTGTGTCCTGCCACCGCCCATGGAAAGCAAAGGACAGCTTCTCTTGATCAACATCCCCATGGAATAAAACAGAAGCAGATTTGGTTAACCATGTGTTGACTGTAGGTTTTCTCAGGCAGTTTGTAAAAATAAGGTATAAAAAGATGTGTTGTTCTTTCTTTTCCTCTGAGAGCAATTGTACCCAAATCTGATGTTTGGGAGTCCATGGAATAACGTGTTGAGATTCCTGCAGATATAGGAATGTATATTCTTTGTACCCTCCAGGAGTTTGTTCAGGAATGTCTCAAACTGCAGTCCCGTAGCAGAGCTGACAGGAATCAGAGCAATGGAGGTTTTGTGCTGCAGGGGACGTTGGGGCAGCATCTGAGGGATCACCACTGGTGGGTTTTGGAATCTGCCGTCGTTGTAAGAGCCGAAAGAACTGAGCTGTAGGAACCGGGCTCCCTTGAAAACTGATATAACCCCAATGGCTGAAAACAGCATCCAAGAGGGTGATGGGGTTTAAAAGCAGTGCTGGGATGTCCCGAAGGGCTGTCCAGAGCGTGTGGAGCTGAGGACACGGTGACAGAATAGCCCTGCTTTGTTCATGGAGTATTTTGTGGTGTTTTATCAGCCACGGTCTTGGTGAGCAAGTCAGGGACTTGGCAGAATGCTTTGGGTGCTCATGGTGGTGCCCCGTTGAGCTGCATAATCTTTTCCAGGTCCTTCCAGTTTTGCTGTGGTGCTTCAAAATAAAAGCAAAATAAAACCTCATCTGTCTCTCCTCTCTTTGATAGCACAGCTGCAGCGCCTCCCTTCAAGAGCAGAGGGACATCTTGTGCTTGCTTATTCTCCCCTGGTGATTTGCATTTCAGGATGCCGCGGCTTGGTGAGCCAATGTTTTGTTTGTCGAGCAGCGATGAATGCTGTGGATGCTTTGTTTAGGAAGTTGAATTATTAATTCATCGTACACAGAGTTATATCCCAGACAAAGCCTGGAGCTCAAAGCTCCCTAGTTTTGAGGAGGTTTATAAACAGGTTCTGCTAATCTGGAAAGATTAGCTACCTTGTTATTAGAGGTAAATAAATACTTACCTTCAGAATTATTCTTTCTCCTTTCTAATCCAGGAGAAGGTTATAATGCCCTTTTTGAATGCCAAGTTTGCTTCTGAGGATCTTCTCTAACGTATCTCTCCTGCAGAGTTCAGGAATTGTTGGGACAATGTTCCCAGGCATGTAGAGGGTTCTTGGGGCTGTCCTGTGTAGGAGCTGCACTTTGAGGGTCCCAGTGAGTCCCTTCCAACCCAGGATATTCTGTGTTGTCCGTTCACTTCCCATCAGGTTTGCTTTGTGTGCTTTCCTAGGCAGGCTGAGAAAGTCAGGTCCCCAGTAAAGCCTGGATTTCCAGCAGCTGTAACTTGTGGCAGGGACTGAGAATTTCACAGAAACAAAACCTCACCCCAGTCATCCCAAAGGAGATGATCTCTGTGATAGCTGCACGATGTCACTCAAATTTATTTTTTCATTTTTTCTCAGGTTTTCTGTAACTAATGAATGTTATTCATTAAAAGGCATTTCCTCTGAGAACAGTAAAAAAAGAAAAGCTGTTCTGGGCAAACACAAAACTTTGGCTGTCCCCAGGATCCTGTCTCCATCCATGGTGACCGAGGAAGAGTGAGAATTGACAGTGCCTGTCTCACTCCTGTTTTCATGGCGAGTCAGAGAACTCCAATCCATGTCCTGGCCTGCAAGGTTGCAGGCCATAGAGTTTGAATCAAGTAGGGTCTTAATTAATTTCCCTGATTATCCATCATTGAACTCCAAGCTGCCATAGTTGGATGGCTTTAAATGTCACAAAACTTACACGGAATCTCACCATACCAAGATATTTTCTCTGCTGTGTTTATTGTTTAGTTACTGATTCAAGACTTTGTGTGTTTTTAGATCATTAAATTTGAGTAAGGCTTAAATATACCTAACGGCTGGCTAAATTGGTTATAGGGTATTTGTGTCAACGGAGAACAAAATTATATTACAGAACAGTATGAGTAGACTAAGAGAGCTCCAATTGTCAATATGATGGAAATTACTCAAAGAAAGCAATTAAAACTCCAATCCATGCCCAAATTGCTATTGCTTGTAAGTCCAGTGAATCCATTTACACATTTTATTGTAGGATGCTACATGATCAGGGTCCTGTATCAATGTCTTGTCAATAGAGAATTACAAAAACAAATATATCTTCATGCTGAAATAAAATGCAAATCCCAATCAGCATTCTTCCAACCTGTTAAATGGCCAGACAAAATGGAAGAAAAGGTGAAATCTGCAGATGAACTGATCTTACAGCATGCAAGTTTGTATCTATTTCTGTGATGGAGACTAAAGATATTAATTTATATGCTGGAGTTTTTGGTTACACCGTGTTGTAAAAAGAGAAGCAGGGAAGAAAATAAAAGAGAATATTTGTGAGAAATTCTGCAAAGGTTAAAATTAGCTTAATATTAACTTAGTATTTGAGCTTTAAACTGGGAGCCGTGCAGAAGGATGCTTATATTGTTTAGTATAACTATAATACTAATATACCTTTATTCATGTCATGAGGTCAAAAAATAATAGACTAAAATGACTATTTGTACCTAATTTTTAAATTTTTTTAAATGGATTTTGGCACTGAAAGAGAGGACCCATAGAGCAGAACTCTTAGACTGAGCCCCCAATCACCCCCGAATTTATTTATTTATTTTCTTTAATGAAAGTTTGGTAGTGTTCGTGTTTTGATCGCATCTATTCAAACACAGAGTATGAAAAGCTTGAACCTGCAGGAATTTCAAGCAGCATCCAAATAAATGACCTATAAATTATGCATATCCCAATAAAGCTTGTATTAATATTTCTTTAAATTGGGGTGCTATAAAACACTGGGAAATCCAGGACACGGGCTACATGTGTAAGAACACGCATTTTCCACCAGCTCCTAATCTGTTTGAGAACTGTGGGCATCCCTTTCCAGGTCTTATTATGACAAGTTAAGAGTGGAGGAGAAAAACGTGAAAATGGAGAGGGTGGTTTCAAACCAGAGACCAAAACAAGGTGGAAATTTGTGTACCAGGAGCCTCTGGGGAAGGAGCTCCCTCGGATAAATTAGGAAATCATATTTGGAAAACACAGATGCCTAATATTTTTGTTTGAGCAGTAATGTGTTTTCTGAATCATGGCATTAATTTTAGAGTCTTGATTAAGATACTTTTACAGTAATGGAACAGATTATTTGCATTTTGTGCCACGTAACTGATTATGCTTACTTGTAAATGGTGTGTTGGGAGGTAAAAACTCTTTGATATCTGATAGCAGTCTAAATTATTCAGCCTGACTTGTTTGAGGGTACCTGTTGATTTTAGGGTGTGTGGAACTGGAAATAAGAGTAGAACTTTAAGCAATATTAAGGAACAGGAACAGCAAAAAAACCCAATTATGCCATTTGTCCACTCATCAAGTAATATTTGCTCTATTCTTTCTACACTTCTGCATATCACTGACAGAAAAATATAGAAAATTTACCTGGCCATGAAAATTTGCTCTGTGAAAAAAGAAAATTTACGCTATGAAATAACAAAAAGTTGAACTTTGCTGGCTATTCTATTAAGAGAAAATATAATCCTTCAAAACAGAGATTACTGTGAAAATTCAATATTTTTGAGTGGTTAATACTTTCAATTAATGGTATTAACTTGAACTCTAACCTTGGGAATATTGTGTTTTAGCTCTCCTTCAAAATATTTATTCCACCACTGCTCTGATTTTTCTTACACTGTGACCAGTCTACATTGTGTTGCAAGAACAGTTTCTGCTCAAAGTCCCTCTGTTTAAATAAGGAATAATTCTGTAACCCTTAATTAATTTTTTATGATGTATTGTGGAATATTTTGGTCACAGGGATTTACATTTCTTTGACCTTTTACCAAATGACCATTCTGAAAACCAGGATTTCTGTCTTGCCTGGATTGCGTAACCCTGGCATTGGGGCAGCTCTGCAGGAAGGGGTTAAAATGTTCCAGCCTGTCTGCTAGGAAAAAAAAGGAAGATATTTGGGATATCCCACCGGCCTGCATGTAGAATAGTAACTGGGTGTATATTTCCTTATTTGTTTGAGATGCAATAGTTTTGCATTCCAGTAGAATTATAGGAGAGAGCTAATTAACCTTTATAAACACAATTCATTAGGCTTGCAAGGCACAACAAACATTTAAGGGAAAACAAGCTGCTGGGAGCATGCAAAGGCTGGCACCTTCCTTTTTGTGATGTGCAGAGCAGGACCAGCTTTAAAAGACGTCTTTACAGCTGTGGCAACAAAATGAGTCAAAGCTTTATTTTGATTGCATCTGCTCATTTTTCATTATTTCTGTATAGGCTTTTTGAATCTTGATTTTTGACTCTGAATTTGATTTTCCTCCGGTATGGAAAAGTTGATTTATTTTTGAACAAATTTATTTTCTGTTCACCTGGTTTACACAATGAAATCTGGGCAAATTGGATTTCACTCGTAGCTCAGTCACAGGAACAAAATGATGTGCACCTCAGTTCATAATGGCCATGAATACATCTCCTGACATCTATTTCCTCTATATCTTTTTTTATGGTTTTCTCCTCATTACCTAGATTTCCTCAGTGAAGTCCAAAAAATAATATCAGTAGGTTTTATATTGTGCCATATTCCAAGTGAAAATTGAACTCCCCAAGATGTGTGTGACATAGGCAGGAATGTGGAGCAGCATTTTGACTTCTGGGAACGAGCCTCATTTGGAAAAACAAAATTCCTTGTGTGTCCTTCTGATCCTGATTTTTTCCTTGCTTGTCCTTCTGCCTCACGCAAATCATGGAAACAGGGGTTCAGAGGATGCAGATGTTCTACCCAGTACAGGAATTTGAAAAGAAACTAATCTAGACTGAATCATCTGCACAACTGAAATGCCAATTTTATATTTCTTTAATGCGTTATTTCTCTTGGAATAATTTTTCTTGGCATCTAGCTTTGCATCTGATGTTGCTGGAGTCGAGTTTTCTTTGTTTGCATCCCCTAACATGAATGTAAATATGCCATCCTGTAGGTTTGCACAAAATGAGTGTGTGTTTTTTGAACATTTAGTGCTATTGGAGCTTCTGTGTGTCAGGTGCGACGCCTTTTTAAAAGCATCGAGAGCCATAAAAATGAAGAAAGTATTTTCCAGAGTATTTATTTTACTTACTAATGAAAATAGCAAGTCTCTTCTGTAGCTTTTTGTTTTGGCCTTTAACTTTTCATTAATTTCCTCTGTGCAACAAGCTTGTTCAAAGAATCAATTCAAAACAGCCTTAAATTGCATTAAAAATTAATATATTTTTACATTTGATGTTTAATGTAGTACTGCCATCAAAACATTGACCTGTGCCAGGGGTGTTCTGAGGCTGGCAGTTGTGTGATAATGAGGGGGGTTGGTGGATGTACAAATAGTTTGGAGAGAGAGTAACAAGATGATATTGCTGTTCCCTGGAGCCCTCCAACCCTGTAAATATTTAGCTGGCAAGAGAGGGCAAAATGAAGATTAAGGGAATTTGCTGCCCTCAATCTCCTGTTGGGTCCAGCCCCACCATGCTGCTGTTTACTGAGGACTGTCCCAGCCAGGAACAGGATGAGTTGCCCAGTGAGCTGCAGTCTGGGGCTCTAACGAAAAATAATCCCAGCCTCTCCAAAACACCTTTTCTCTGCCTGTTACTGAACAAACACAGCCCCATTTCGGGGCTGGCTCCTGCCAGCTGATTTTTATCATACAAGAGGCTGCAGTCCTGCTTGGCCTTGGGGGAAATTCCCTCAGAAGAGAAGTTTTGCTCAGTCCAATGAGCCACTTTTGCATTCTCGGCTCCGTCTGCCGCACACAAACCGTTCTGTGAGTGCCTCAGTTCGCCTCTCCTCGTGATTTGTTTTTGTGAACTTCTCTCCCCTGCTCCCACCTGAGAAATGTTATTTTTTCTTTAGTCAGAAGATGTCCAGCCCTGCGTGGCTCGCACCCAAGATCCTTTCCAGGAGCGCCGGGCTGGGTTTCAAGGGGGCTCCAAGGGGACTGAGTGAAGAGCCAGCAAAGCCTGAGTGCTGAGGTTTGGTGAGTGTTGTGCGATGTCTGATACCCAAAGCAGCCATCTGCCATCCCCTGCAGCAGGGCATGGAGTCCTGAAGGCACCAGATGTGAGAAAATGTGTGTCTGGCCACCACTCTGTGCCTGAGCTCTGCCTTCCCCCTCTCAGTTAATAAGAAGCAAAAACTCTTCCTAAGGCTCTACGTGATGGCCTTTCTGCTTCATCCCTAAAATATAAGGAAATAATCTAATTTCAGAGATTAAAAATCACAGACAACCTGTGCAACTGTACTGGTTCCCCAGTGGTGAAAGCAGAAGGAAAATCCTCCTTTATGGCCATAAATAATTCAGCCCGGATGTAGTCTGGCCCGTGCAATGTATGATGGATTGGAGAGCACTTCTCTCCTATGCACTGTGCAATCTGTTTTAGATCAAAATAACTGTTTAAAAACTCTGTTTATTTTAGTTTTATTCTGATAGAAGCTGTATTCTGGTTCAGTTTCTCAGAAATTAACTTTATTTTGAGTACATCCTCTTTAATTTTGGAGGGTAGGGGCATTCTCAAAGCACTAAAAAGCTGCTGTGCTGTTACACATTAGATTTTGGAGGAGGGTGAGTGGGTAGATTGCAAAAAAACTGTTATCTTCTTTTTTCTTTCTTTCTCTTTTTTTTTTTTTTGTTAGTTTTGCATGCCACACTCTTTACTTCCAGATGCCCATGAACAAATAAAAAGAATTAAATCAAAGGCACAAGATGCCAAATTCATTTTAATAAGAGTTCACTGAAAGCCTGAAGGTGACAAACTTCAGGAAGTGTTAGGGAATATGTGCAAGCAAAAGGAAACCTGTGACTTCAATAAAGAAATCTCAGCAATATGCCCTCTGAGGAATCTATAACAGCTTCTCCAAAGGTTTATACCATCCCATTTTTCCAGCAGGGCCATGCCTTGCACTGTGCTGCACGACAGCCACTGAGATGGAAGAATATTTCTGCTTGTGAGCAAAGCGTGCAGTGCTGGGCTCAAAACAGCTCAGAGCAGATTTTTTTCCGCCTGGCCACTGCATGGTTTCTGTGCTGGCACTGCAGCTGGTTCCAGCTTGGCATGGAGCAAGAGAAAATCCAGTCCTGCAGTTCTGCTGGTGCTGGGCTGCAGGGAGAGGGAGGTTTGGTGTTGTAGCTGTCAGCTCTCCCCGTGGGAACTTTCACGCTCTGGTGCACAGCAGATGAAGGTGAATATCAAAACTCTGTGCTGAATAGCAAAGTTTGAGTCTGGTGGAACATCTTGGGGTTTATTGGTGTTTGATAAGGCTGCTGTGGGTGGGCTGGTGCTGCTCTGGGGGGGGCTGTGGGTCATGGACACTCCTGTGCCCCCAACAGGCGCAATCCTCCTCTGTGCCCCCACAGACGCAATCCCTGAAACCACCCATGAACGCGTAGAGGAAAGCAGCTGGAGACGAGAAATCAAGCACTCTTTTCTAAGGAGTTTGTCTGTTACTAGGCCTTCATCATAAAGCGTATCTTATATTTTAAGAGACTTGATTGGTAAGCAAAAACACTAGGGCCACTCACGGGATTGTGAGAGCAGATGATGTGTAATAACAGGGTTATACTCAGCCCCGAGTGCTTTTATCTGTTCCAGACCCAGCTCTGACTGAATGAAAGCCTTCACTTGCCTGCTTTGCCTCCCAATTTCAAAAACAGAATATATATATAATATAAAAAAAGGCTGTATAACCTCTTATATCTAACCAAGGCTTTCAACAGATCAAATGTATTTCCCAAAATAAAGATAAAACAGAATGTTACTTTGTGAAGCCTTGAATCATTCTGTATTTCAACCACTTAATGTACTTCAAACACACATACACAATCAGGACAAGAAAGCTGCCTCAGAAATTATAAGCAAATTGCAGCTCTTCGAGACATCCTATGAATTTTTTTCCCCAGCTGCATTTAAATAATAAGAGCTCTTCCTTGTTTTGGACATCCTTGTTTTCATATCTGTTTTGAAACCATTTATGCTAAATAAGGAATTGAATAGACAGATAATTAGCAGATTGCAAAGCAGTGTCTTAACTTTCCTAGCACTCCTTAGCTGCAGAAGAGTCTTTGCAAATATCTTTTCTGCATCAAACCAGTTCACCAAGCTGGGCACGTGCCATCTAGTGATACACACAGGAATTAGAACTTAAAATTAGATGTGCATTTATGATACCCACTGAGTGAGTACTTCTGGAATAAAATGTTTTGGCCGTTAAGATACGTTTACAATTTGGAACTTGAAATTTTGAGTAGTGAAACGAAACTTCTGTTAATTTTTCCTTAATGAATCATGAGCTTTGCAAAGTCTTTTCAGTCAAATGTAATTTTTGGTAATTTATGATCTTTCTGTAATGTAAGGGTCATGGAAAATTCTTAAATGCTCTGTGGTTGTTGTCTGTACTTTCACAAAATTCTGCCTGTTGCAATTGAAGTGCTAATTGCATTCTTTGAAGGTAGTTCAAATTTTATGACAGAGAGTTTTAAAAGCAACAGAAGGAGACATAATTTATGAAAAGAGTAGGTTTTGACTGATGAAAACTCCTTGAATTCACTGAACCCCAACTGCAAATCTGTTTTTTCTCTCAGACAATGTTTGAAAGCAGATTTTGGTGGTTTTGGTGTCAGGCAGTCTGGGTAAATGGGCTCTGTGGTGCCAGAAATGGACATTACACAGCTGACAAGGAAGGTGAGCTTGCTTTGTACCGTTTACTCCTGTGGCTTTTGGATCTCCTGGGTTCTTCCTTGCTGTCCTGCAAAATTACTGTTCTTGTAATTAAGTTTGTTCCCAGTAATCCCCAAGGCTGGTGTAGCAGTAAGAAAAACCTTTTCACACTGAGTTTCTCACCACTGCCATGACCAGCAACTCCTGCAACAACTCTTCACAATGAAAAGATTTGTCTTTGAGGAAACTTCCAGGTGCCAATTAAAGCTGGATCAATTAATGGCTTTCCTTGGGCATTAGGCTACAAACCTGTACTAACAGAACCTCTGCTCAGGAAAGATCATTTTAACTTAGCCAATACAGTACCTTGGCACTGATAGGTTGTTTTTCATTTTTATTTTAAAAAATTTGAGCATATATACTTGAAATATATACTTGGGTAGGACTCTTCAGCTTGGAGAGTTTCTAAAGCCTTGTAGTATAAAAGTAATTTACATGGAAAGCCATACAATCTTTTTCTTCTGTACACTGTGAAATATTTAACTATCCAACTGTGAATTCAGCGTGAGAGGTGTGAAAGAAGAGAGAATCATTACTTACTGCAGGAGGGTTTTATTAGGCAGGCTGCAGTTCTGCTGCTGGACAAAGTGCAGTAGATCCCTATTAACTATTTAACAGCTATCTACAACAGCAGACACCTTATAAATTAATAGACAGACTCAAAACACAAAGTGGCTGTAGAGGAAAAGCTCAGAAAAGGGTGTAGATGAACATCCAATTTAGTGGCTACAATTTAATATTGGATATCACAGTTCTGGGTTTTCATAAGCAGCAGAGAAACACGTTTATGTGGGAAATGCTGGAGATGATGCCCTTCTAAGGTCGGTTTAGTAGCTCATTTTACTAAATGATGAGTTTCTATTATAAAACTCGGATATAAATTATTCAAATGAAGAATCCATGGCCGTTCTGCAGGGAAAGAAGCTGCTGCCGTGTGAATGGATGGCGTACGTGGCTGATGGAGTTGGGGTGACCTGACTGAAAACACCTGTGCTGCACCTGGCAGCGCTAAAGAAGAGATGACAGCCCGTAATTCCTGCCTGTTATTTAAGGTTAAAAGTAGGGGCATTAAATTGTCAATAATTAATTACAGCTTTATTGAGGAGTTAATTATTATAGCCTTTCTGGGTGCAGGAGGCTGCATGAATCTTCCAGAGCGAGGTTTAGTAATTGAGATGCAGTTTAGCATTCCCATCCTGACACAAAGCAGAGTGCAAGAAACTGCTTTATAAACAGATATGCTGATACCTTCCTGCATTAAAATAAATATCCTGCTTAGTTCCAGTGACTACTTCCTCAGGGAAAAGGGAAGGAGTACTTTCATCAGGAAAAGTTGAAGTAGAGCGAAATACGTTTCTGTCAGCGCTAGCTGGGATGGTTCTCAGTGTAAGAAAAAGATTAAAAGAATATGAATATTTGAAAAAACTGAGGAAGTGCTAAAACTTGGACACTTTGGATGGATGACATCTCCAAAACACAGCTGATCCCTTGGGAGACAAGGACTGCCTGAGGGGGAAGTGGACCCAAGGCAATGCATACTCTGAGAATTTTTCTTTTACAATCTTTTACAATTATTCTTTTACAATCCAAAGACTCAATCCCTTCTGCGAGGGTGCAGCAGCTTTAAAAGGTCATGGTTAAAAACATTAAAGCAAATTGGTGGTCGTGGATCTCCCATTTGTGATGGAGAATGGTACAAATGTGTCGGCTTGCAGGAAGATGTGCTGGCTCACCTGCAAGGGTTTCATTTGAATTTTTGTTCTTGAGCCACCAGAACCCACAGAGGCGAAGGGTCAGCCTGGCATCACTCATTGCACAGCTTGGATTGTGCAGATATTTAATATGGGGGTTTTCCTTAACTTTGTCATCAAGCTGGCAAATTGATTACTTTATCACTCCTCCAGTCCAGCAGTTACACCATTACCTGCGTTTCAAATATCACGTTAATTAAAATCTTCTGTAGATTATTGAAAAGAGTAAATATGTAAAGGCAAGGGAAGTGAACTTGGAAGTTTTTCCTTTGGGGTAGTTTCACTGATTTTTCATACATTTTGATAAGGCACTTGACTATTTCTGAATTTAGAAGCTGCTCTTAATATTTTGATTTCATGGGAATAATTGTGAGTGGCTAATTTAAGTTGCAGAGATTGCTACTTTAGACTCCCTCTTGAGCTCACTTATGTCCATAGAAAGACTTCTAATGACTCTATCATTCTGCCAAGGGTTTTCTTTCCCCCTTTCCAGTTCAACTTTCAATCTAGAATGTTCCTGCTATGACTCTTTCTAAAGTAGAATTGATTTATATAAAATTTTAATTTGAGAGGAAATGTGCCCTTTTTGAGGACATCAGCAATCACTGTGCCTTAGGAGGCGGCATACCTGAGCCCTGAAAAAAGACGCCATTGGACATAATACATAATTTGTTGGAATTTATTCTGCAAAATAGAAAAATGCTGGAGAATTTGTTCCTTTCTGAATGACAAAAGGAAGCCAAAATGGACATTTTTTCATTGCACTAGAATTCCAACAGAAAGCCTGATGAGTTAGATTTTGTAAAGCTGTGTTTCAGGAGGAAAGCTGAAGTTCTGTTGTAGTCATTTCTCCTAAGGGAAAACCTGTCCTCTAAACACAGTGAAGCACCTGCACTTGCTTGGAGACTAAAGCTGGTTTAGAGGTGCTAGACTAATTTAGCAGGGAAATGTAGCTAATTTTGTTTGTAGTGAAGCATAAAATTAGATGAGACTAAGAACAAGCATCGCTTGTTTGTTCCTTATATTTTTTGCCTTGATGCTTCTTCTGACCTCTGAATAAAAGCACTTGGCTTTAGTAAAACCAATGAGTTTTGTGACCACAGGATTCCAAACAGGGGCAAAAATCCCCCTGTGACCAGCCAAGGGAAAGCAGCACATTTCAATACTGACCAAAAAATACAGATTTTGCTGATCTGCCCCCAAAACAGGGGCTTGGGGGAAAAAAAATCATCATATATCGGTCATGGGTGGACATGAGGCAGGCGAGCCAAGAGCTCTGAAATCCCTCTGGGGAACATTCTGAAAAAATGTTTGATGGCAGAGAGTTTGGATGTGGAGTTTTAGTGAGTGTGTCACTCGCAGGTGGAGGTCGTGCTGTCTAGACAGGAGGAAAATTCCAGCTGTCTATTCCCCCGCTCCTTATTATTTGAGTTTGGTGTTTTAAGCTGATCATGAGATGCCAGAAAGACAGAGATTTTAGTCCGGGCAGATAGATACAGGGCTAAATCAGAGAATTAGATCAGCAGATCATAATTGTTGAGATTAAAGTTGAAATTATATTTATGAAGAAGATCATTGGAGACAAGATTTAGAGCAAAGGAATCAGGGAGCTGAGCCTGGAGCCAGCACAGCCCCAACGAGTGCAGTCATTCTGAGGGCCCTGAGGGTTCAATTAACCTTGACAGCCTGGAGTCTCTTAAAAGGAGCTGAGCTTACGAATGAAATGCAATGAAAAATTACTACTTTTAAACTATTGGCAGTTTAAAACCTTGTCTCGACAGCAAAACCTACTCGACAGACACCTCTAAAATGCTCCACGCTCAATGTGCTGTAAATTTATTCTTGTGGCAGGTTTATTTCTTCATTAAATATTAATGTTAGATGGGGTTTAGCATATGCATGACGTTGCTGTAAATTGAGTTAGAAATTTATCAGGTTAAGTCATGTTTGAGTCTAAAGGTCTCATTCTTGAATGTTCAGTCATGCAGCGAAGAAGAGAGGACCTACAAATAACAGTCCTCAAAGACAAATGTAATAAATTTGACAAGGCTGCTCTGTTTTTCAGTCAAATCATGTAGGTATCTGGGGATTTTTTTTTAAAAATAGATATATATGTATATATATATGTGTGTGTTTTTTTTCCTTTTTCCCACTTCCTATGTGTTGTGCCTGATTGTGTACAATTTTCTCACCATTTTCTGTGATAAGAGATGACTTCTAAAGCTGCGCAATTTAGTATAGAGAAGGAGAATCTGAATTTTCAATACTGCCTCCCTTCTTGTAGGTGGTAAGGAAGGAGGTCTTAGCAAGCTGTTCTCAATCTGTTTTCTTTTATGTAAAATGGAGGATTTTCCAGCATCCTGACAAATGAACTCTTTCGCTTGCTGTGATATACACAGAGAAGTACCAAATATTGACCAGATGAATGGCTCTCTGTCCCTGGGTGGAGGTTTCCTTGTCATTGGATCTATTTCTGTGCCACAGAGCTGCCATCAAATTGATGGCTCTGCGCTGCTTGTATTTAATGGTTACAGAGAGAAATGGATCAAGTGCTGGAGTAAGAACCAGGAGAAATATTGCAGGGCCAGTTCTCAGATGGAGGTCCCACTAAACCTTTGGAATATATGAATATCTCTAATGACCAAAGGATATGGATATTTGCTAGTAACAAGTGGCATGGCCTCATGAGCTACAGCACAATTTATATTTTTATTTGGAAGGGGAGGGGGACATTCCCAAATCCATGCATTTGCTGCTTGACCAGCTCGCTCTGACATACCACTGAATAAACTTTGCAGCTGGGAAATGCCCTACGGGATGTTTGGAGAAGGAAAGGATTTTGTAGCATCTTCTAGAAATCCCATCTGTGTCTCTGATAATATTCTGGAACAACTTCAGTGGCCATCTTAAAATCCATGTGGATCTTATTATAGTCCTCTGGCTTGCTGTGGGACACTCTGGGACCCGAAGTGAGTTGTAAAAGATCATTAGCTAAACTCAATGTGATTAATTAAACCTTCAGATTTCTAGCTTTGTGTCCTGATGTATCTTTTTAATTAAAAGGGAAAAAAAAAGGTTATTTGAATCTCATAATTTTTTAAAGAAATGTGGTCTTCATAAGTGGCACCTTTTTTTCCCCCCTTTTTTCCTGATATCTGGATAAAAGACAACTCGAATATAATAAGGCATTTGTGTTTATTAAATTTGTTTTACATTTGCTTGAACGAAAGAATTTCTACCTCTTATTTTCATTAAATGATCAAATATAGCGGCTGGCGTTGCCAGCAGAAAAATTACACCGGGGTTAAGTTTTTACCAAGGTGATTTCTACCTGCCTAGGATTTAGGAAATCAGTAATGCTAAGGATGAACCAAAGCACAAAGAGGAGGAAATGGCTGTAGAGATAAAAGGTTTTGTTTAAAATTACTATTTGTTGGAAGCTGTACACTTTGATTGCCTTAACTAAGTTGTTAGAATATAATTATTTGCAGCTAACCTGGCCAGTAACTTGCATTCAACTGCCATGCAAAATATCCCTGTTATTTTCTAATCTCCCTGACCCAACCTCTTGTTCCCTGTTCGATCCCCACAGGCCCCGTGTCATAGGAGGAGCAATGGAGAAATTATTATTGTGATGTTCACCGCAGTGATTCCTTTTCTGAAACCTCCAAACTCATTTTCTGATGGGTATCTTGTGGCATTTACAGTTACATGGAGGCTGAAAAGCTGAATGTGTGTCTGGACTTGTCTGTCCTGGGGTTTTTGTGTCGTGTGGGATGTCATAGAGCATTCATCAGCCAACAGCTTTTAAGGGAAAAGGGACAAAATTGGAGAGACATTGGGCAATTTAAATGCATGGTTCCTTCTCTGGATGGGCAGTTACCCCCATAGAATGTGAATTCCACCCAAACACAACCTCAGTCTGCAGGGAGGAGGTGGAAGAGGGAGCACCAGCCGGGAGTTACAGCCCCCCGTTCCCAGAGTTCCTGGTGTAAATGGCACAGAGGATTCTCTTTCCACAGTTTAATGAAGATTCTGTGCATGTTTAGTCCGAATTGTTAAATTCATATTATTTAGCACCTATAAAATTCACCATTTGTCATGGAGCCAGAGTACTTCCAACAGAAAGACTTGTAATTTTGAATTCCAGGATTAAGAATTCACTGTAAATCTCGATGTGTTACCCCAGTAAGAGCAGGATGGCCCCAGTATTCTTCCTCTGGCAGTGACCAGGGAGATGATAAAGGCAAATTCATCTTATGGTACATCCCACAGAACATTCACAGCTTAAAGTTTTGGAAATTGCCTAAACCAAGTGGGAATTTTTTGTGTGCATGAACCCCAGGGGTTTTGTGTGATCTCCCCAGGCACTGCTCATCTCCTTGGTATTCAGATGTCTTAGTTCCTGTATGAATCAATCATGATAAATAACAGGTTCTGCTTTTGATGTTGGAAGATTTTCAGTCCTCAATTATTGAAAATTTTAATACACTATTGTCTGGAAAATGCTGCATTTCTCTTCCTTTTGTTATATAAAGCCAAGAAATGCTTATTTGATTCTTGAGAAGATTAGGAGAGCAGACAAAATCACAGATAACAGCAATTTTCCCAGACAGAAAGCAGAGAGGAGACACTTAGATGAGGGTTTTTTTTTGTAGAATGTTTAAAAAAGAGGCAGCAGGACCATGAAGAGGGAAATAATCACTGTTTTCTTAAGCTCTGTTCTAATTGCACTCTGCATGGAGCTTGTGTAGTGTAAGACTCCAAGTACGATCTGCATTTATCCTCCTGTCTGTGTGCATCACTCACTCCACACCTTGATTTTCACAAATGGCCAGAGAACAATGGATATTGGAGCAACATGACAGGCCAGAAATGTCAGATTGGAGGGAAAATAAGTAAGAAGCAGATTATTACTAGTAATAAAAAGAAAATATTTCAGGCACTTGATACTTTGATACTCTTAACAATGAGCATTTCAATTGTGTGAAGCAATCATTTTCCAACTCGTGAATGACAAGTGCTAACTATGAAAAATAAACATAATGATGATCTAATATGTGCACCTGAGGAGGTCTTGCATGCATTATTTTCTCCTAATGCCTATTGAGAAAATACATATTATTAGGATATCCTGTCAATCATGTTTCTCCATTTACTCTAAACTGGTATCATTAAATTGGCCCTGGGTGGAAGGTGGGTGAGTGTGACACAAACCAAATCCATGCTCCTGTCTGGGATGGAAGTGAAGACAAAGATTTGTCTGTGTGAATTCCTCCAAATAGACCAAACCTCTAAAAATCTCTGTCATTTCTTGTGAGTGCATCCCTTAGGGCGTGACTGACAAGAGGGGACATTTGGTGTCTCTGATGAGCTGATATTGAAGTCTTGGCATTTATGATCTGTACCTCCTCTGATTTCAGAGGTGGCATTGATGATCTGTACCTCTTCTGATTTCAGAGGTGGCATTGATGATCTGTACCTCTTCTGATTTCAGAGGTGGCATTTATGGTCTGTACAGCCTTTGATTTCAGAGGTGGCATTTATGATCTGCACCTCCTCTGATTTCAGAGATGGCATTTATGATCTGTACAGCCTCTGATTTCAGAGGTGGCATTTATGGTCTGTAGAGCCTCTGATTTCAGAGATGGCATTTATGATCTGTACAGTCTCTGATTTCAGAGGTGGCATTTATGGTCTGTACAGTCTCTGATTTCAGAGATGGCATTTATGGTCTGTACAGTCTCAGATTTCAGAGATGGCATTTATAATCTGTACCTCTGATTTCAGAGAAGGCATTTATAATCTGTACCTCTGATTTCAGAGATGGCATTTATGATCTGTACCTCCTCTGATTTCAGAGGTGGCATTGATGATCTGTACCTCTGATTTCAGAGATGGCATTTATGGTCTGTACCTCCTCTGATTTCAGAGATGACATTTATGATCTGCACCTCCTCTGATTTTAGAGGTGGCATTTATGGTCTGTACCTCCTCTGATTTCAGCGACTTCCTGCTTCTGGTGCCAGCGATGAGACAGGGAAACTGGGCATAGTCCTACAAAGGAAACTCATATAAATGAGTGTTTATTTTTTCCCGTTTAAGTAGGAGTTTGAACACGTCACAGAGAATCTGGGCCAGACACTGTGAATCCATAAACCATTGTTTAAATTTGTATCAATAGAATGCAGTTGATTTTCCTCTGTTACACATTTATAAGAACTGCCTCACAGGAAGACTTGAACTGATATTTGTGCCAAATTCGTGGTAGCATAAGAAGGAATGTTCTGATAGGCAGCGTGGCTTGGAGGGGGAGGAAATCCAGGGCCTGATATTTTGTTCTGTACCAGTGATTTGCCATTCACTTAAGGTGTGACTCCTTGATTTATCTCCATCTATTGCTGTGCTGCCGCCTCGTTTTTTTGTGTCTTGCCTATCAAGGCCAGCCTTTCAGCAGAAGTGTTTTTATTGGTGCCTGTCCGAGGGAAGCAGGTGACAAATGGAGCTTTGAGCTCAGTTACACTCACTGCTATTGTACAGCCAAAACCATTGAAAGAACGGGAAGGCACTGTATGGAAGTTAGAAAATAACATTTGCCACACACTAGAGCTGTTATTCATCTCTTTCTTTGCTCAGTCTGCTCCTCCTGATGGTGGCACAGTGAAAAAGTGTTTTCCTATCGAGTTTTCCTCATCATGGTTATCTTTGCCATCCCTGTGGAGTCAGCTCGCTTTCAGAAAGTCCTCAGCACCTTTCAGAGTCTGTCTGAGCAGCATTGCTTCATTTGAAGACTATACTTAGAACCAGTTCATTGTATGAAACAGCCATGATAGTAATTCGTTCAGGGGAAATTGCTTTTCCAAAGGTGGAGAAGTTAATTAAGTGTGTAACAGGAGGAAGCTAAACCTTACTAATTAGCGAGAAGGGTAACGATTATGGGAGAGAACAGATGACACTTGGCTGAAGATGAACTCAAGAAATTGCTTTAGCCAAAAGCAAGTTAGAAGAGTGAATAGAAGATGAGCTTTAAGAAAGCAAAGACTGTGTCACTGTGTCCTGATGAATTATACCTCATTTATAGTGTGTCTGCTAGGTATTAATCAATAATTTGTCAGGATGATCCTTCATTGGGAGGCACAGACCCTGCTTTGTGCTGTATAGAATTTCACTCCATTCTTTAGGTGCTCCCCGGGAGGATGTGCTGGATAAAAGGGTGGCAGCTCCTACAAACAACTGCAAGGATGTTTGTGGGAACGTGGGGAGGAAAGTGCAGCCCCCCTGCTCTGCTCTCCATTTTTGGGCCGTTTCTCCTGGGTGTTGGCCGTTACTCTCACCCTGTTTATTCCCATCCGTGAGGAAGATTGGTTGAAATGTTGGGTTTGTGTTTGGTCCACAGTAAAATTTTTTTCTTGTGGTGTGCGTTGAGACCCAGTCACCACTCACACCTTGCTTTTTAGCTGCTCTGGTTAGTATTTTCTGCACATTGTAGCAGTAATGTAAATATTGGATGGGAAAATACTTTATTCAGTTGCCAGCTTCCCATGAAGTGACACACTCTACCTACAGCAAAATCAAACCATGGTCCAAGATTTTGAATAGGTTTCAATAACAGCTCTTTTAGAAAAATAATAACAATATGCTTTTTTTAATTAAGTAAAATGAATACTTTCAGCATTTTCTTTGTGTCCTTTGCCCCAAGGAGCTCTACTACAGAGCTCTGTCTCAAAGTCTACATCCATAGTGCACTCCAGTGCCTATTTGTATAACCAGATGAGACAATTATAATGTTGACCTAGATTGTTATAATGATAAATCAAATTCAAACTGCTCACAAATGCTATTTTATCCTGTCACTGTGGAGCACTGGGGCTCTGCTACAAGAAACTTGGGGCCTGATATTTTTAGCCACGTGACTTAAGCCTTCTTTAAGGCCAGTGCTCAAAATCCAGTGTACTGTAGGCAAATACCATCACATGTTTATGACCTTTTCTGGTTTCATTCTGTAGCCAAGGACAAATAAGTGCAGTTCACCTTTGGTTTCAATAGTTTTTTTCCTTTGAAGCAAAAGGTCTGGCCTTTCATCAATCTGGTTACTGGTACCTGCATACTGCAACCTGTTCTTTGATCTTTTATTTGGAATTAATTGATTGTCAGTGCTCTGGAATGAATCAAAATAGAAAGAAGAAAAGCTTGTTTTCTTTGCTCAATGTTTAGCTTGTGATGAGAGACAGTAACATTACAGCATGGAAAAAGCTGGTAAAATGTTTTAAACTATTAAATTGCAATCCTCTTTGTTCAGCAGATATTTTAACAAGTGTTCCTTTAAGGGATTGCCTGGTCTGAATTTAGTGAATTCTTGATCTCTTCTAGATAAATAATGTTTTAGGAGAGTTATTAATAAATGCAGAAGATGGCTCAGCCCTGCAAAGGAGAAAGAACACCCTCAGAGTCCTCAGCACTGCAGTGCTGTGAGGCAATTGCCTCACTGAGGTGAAAAAACTTTTAGGGTAAAGTGTATAATTTAAATCTAAACCAGTTTTTTATTAGGAGAATTCCTAATGGAAGGTGTTGTAAAAAAAAAAAAATAGAAGAAGTAATCAGAGTATATTAATCATTTAAACTTCCTTGGAGTCTGGGGCACTATAACTTTAATTAGTGATGCCAAATAATATAAAAAGGGTCCTCTGATGGGGAGCCATGAAGGACATGGAAACTTCTTCATTCTGCCAAACATTACATATTGCCCCTGTGATGCTCACTGTGCCAAAGCAAGGACTTTAACATGGCATATTTTGTGCCAACCAATATGTTTTTCTAATAAATGACAGTTGAAAGAGATATTCAGGCAGAGAAGGTTATCTATGTTTTTATCATTCACTGAGTGTTTGTAAGAATTTGTATTTACTCGCATTAGCTGGTGTGGGCTGCTATTTATTCACATTTCTGTAGTGCCTGGAGGTTTTCTTACTACCTAGACCATATATTTTTGTGTTAGATGGTTTGTAAATGATGCTTTTATGCAGAGAAAAGGACTGAGTGGATATATGTGTGTGTATGTACATTTATCTGGGAAATATCTGCCGTTAGTGAGATCTGCCATTCAGTGTCACATCTGAAATAAGTGGTTAATGGGATCATTTGTGTTACTCCATTTGTGCTTTGCTTTAGAATGCTCCTCAGTCCTTGGCCTGAAGCCTTAAACAATAAACATTTGCTAAAGCACCAGTCTGATGAGATAAAAAATGCTTTAGATGCAAAATATTGTGGGTAAAAGTCCGTGGGAGACCACCTCTAGCGAGGTTTATCAGGTTTAGTAAAGGAGACCGCGGCAAAAAGGTGCCAATATAGAAAGGATCCTAGAAAGGACCACTTGGAAAAATGGACAGAGGTGTCTCTTGTTTTCAGGAAAAATGTTGAGATTAATTGAGGTTCATCTGTGTTCCAGATGAAGGGGAAAGAGAAGCTAAATTCCAAATATAAGTTTGAAATTAAAGTACAAAATATATTCCTTCTGACTTGCCAGAGCCTTTAAAGGTCTTGTCACAAAGGCCTCTGATAGGATAAGTGTTTAAAATATAAAACTGATACCTTTTCCCCTATGCATACATGAAATTAATACTTAGAGAATGGAGCGCTGTTTTAAAATCCTTTGCACTCATGTCCATCAAGAAAATAAGATCTAAGATTTTTCTTTTGCATGATGCAATAAGGAACAGCAAAAGGGATTATTTTAGAATTTATTTAGGGGGGGAAATGGCAGAGGGAGGAATGAGATTAACGAAATAGCCTAAATTCATCTGCAGATAATAGGATTGCACCAGGGATAAACTTGCCCCATGTGTTTCCCAAGCTTTTTATGTCTGGAACTTGAGTTCAGATCAATAGGAGAAGATACAAGATGCCCATAAATGAGTTATAGGAGCTTTCAGTGCTGAATGAAAAATATTTAGATTTTTAAAATTTATTTTGGGATGGTGTTCATTCATTTAAAAACCCCAACCAAACAAGCTGATAAATGTCTAATAATTTGTTTCATGTTTACAACATTTCCTTTCTTCTCTGGTTGCATTTATGCAAAAATGAATTTGCAAACATTGCTAAAAGTAGTTCACAATACTCTGTGGACTTGCTTGACCTCAGGAGGTTTTCTGCTTGTAATTTGAAGGCTTCAAAGTTGTCTCCTTTTGAAGTGAAACTGGGCATTTGTTGTTCTGTTTAGGATGGGGGTTATTTAATTTCATTTCATTAAGTGTTCCCATCTAAGCTGTTTGCAGGGAAAAGATTTTTTTTCCTTTTTATTCCCCCTCTCCTAAAGATATTCAGGAACTTTATTCTGGGTTAATGGAACATATTTGTCTAACCTGTCAGGCATCGAACTTTAGCTGTGCTGGAGAAATGTGTTTTAGTAGAAGGGATGGATTTGTTCTCGTCACCTTTCCTTTCAAACCCTGATGTCCTCAGAGAGGTTGAGGCTCTCTGGCAGGGTCTCTCTGAGGATTCGTTCCAGCAGATCCCTGATTAAATTCACTCCTGCCACCCCAGGATGGGATGGAGGGGCTGTGAAAAGCCCAGCCAAGGGACAGGTGCTTTCCCTCTCAGAGGTGGAAAAAAAGACAAATCTCCTCAAACAAAGCATTTCCTCCATCGTTCATGTGGTTTTTCCAGCTGCCCTCTGAGACTTTTAGGAAAGGTGATCACAGCAGCTCTTTCAACTGCTTTGAAAGCATCTGATCGGTTCTTTACACATGAATATGACTGAAAAACCCTTTTGTCTCCCAAATTCTACCCTTGCCTACCTTCCTATGAGAAGTGGGCAGCTTTCAGGTTGGAGGTTCGTTGATTAGAGCACTGTGGGTAAAATTCCCCAGTCCTGGCTTCTGTTCATGGCACCACAAAGTTCAGAAGTTCAAAGTTGGTTCTTGCTGGAGCTTCTTCTGTTACATTCTCCTTTATGAGAATTATGTTTGCCTACTGGAAAGAAAGCAATGGTAAATAAGAGAGAAAAATGAAAAAGGAATGACCTTTTCAAGGTGGAGATGTATCACACGTGCTCAGAGCTTTTGAAGGGTATAGACATTGCTTTCAGTAAAGCTGTAGGATATAATTGAAGCTTTCTTCATCCCATCACACAAGTTCTCTGTGCTGGCCAGATAAATTCCTCTTCACCTGAGGTATTTGAGACATGTTGTTGCAACTGCAAAACTCAGAAGTTTGAATACAAAAGGTATGTCCTATAATTGCAGCTGCTTTCATGTCGATTTTTCAAAATACTGTTTATCAGCAGTGAACTTGACAGCCCGTCATTTTTATTTGTAAAAGTATTTTCACATTTAAAGAATCAGCACAGTCACTGACGCGGTAATGACTTAAAAGCAGCCATATTTCCTTAGGAAATTTGACTAGAAAATAAGGCATTGATGCTTTAGATGCAGAGCAATAGATTAAATAAAATGTCTAGGTTCTTCATTTGTTGGTATTTACATCCTGGGGGAGAAATCTGGAGAACTCTTTGCCGCCTGGCCAGTGAAAAGTCCTGCTACAGAATGAGTGAAAAAATCCAGTGCAGGGGGAAATATCTGAAGACATTTGTGCCCACTTGGTATTTAGAGATCAGAACTTTTTCTCAAGGAAAATACAGTTATGAAATTTCTGTGAAATGATTCAGTGAGGTTTATTGCTGTCCTCTGAGCCATGACCACAAAGGACAGTGAAAAAGGTGCCCTCCCACACAATTCTTTAGTGACCAGCATCTGCAAACCCCATGAAAATCCTTTCTCAGCCTGGAGGGGTTGACATTTTCTACTGGCAGCTTCTAAAAAAGCATCTCACAAGAACTGTGTGCAAGGATTCACTGCACAGGAGAGGAAAAACCCAGAGCAGTTCTGAAGGCAAAGACACTTCCTTAACGGAAGGAGTCCTGGCTGCTCTCTGGTTTATCTGGAGTATGGAGATTGCAGAAAAAAATCTTGGCGGGTGAGGAGAGGGATATTATGTCTTTTTGCACACTTTAGGCTTTTGGATGTACTCCTTCCAAAATGTTGAGTGGTTTGGAATATTTCACCCCATCATTTGATTCTTTCCGCTCTTTTAAAAAGCGTTGCAATGCTCCCATTGCCGTCTCACAGCTCGGGCTGAGGTCCTGGTTGGAAGGATGTGATGCTCTGTCTGAAAGGGCACAAAAAACCCGGCAAAGACAACTCTGGAGCTCGCTTTGATGACACTGTGTCATGTTTAATCAGTGAAGATTGAACCAGTCACCTTGAGATTCTGAGAGCATTGTTCAATACCATTTAAAACATTGATTTTCTGTAACTATGAATCCTCTCAAGCAGTCATTAGACAGGAAGCAAGTTACCTGGGGGGGTTTTAATACAGAAAATGTTAGGAAGAGAGAAATCTAGCCTGGAGGAGGCAAGCTGGAAACTGAGGAGCAGTTTGTCAGACCTGAAGCAAAGGTATCTCCCAGGACTGGCAGGGTGATGGTATTCCATTGATTCTCAGAAAGAGCTGGAACAACTTTCTGACCTTACCTCACCTGACAGCAGCACTTTTTAGATGGCTACAAAAGGACGGAGTGGTTAAAGAAAAAAAATCTTGGTAGATACAAAGAACTAAACCATGGATGTTTTTGAGAGCTAGCATAAGTTGTGGATGTTTATTGCCAACAGATGTTTCCCAAGCAGAATTAGCATAAACTGTGTACTGATGGATTTGAACATTTCTGTCTCTGCAGACAGTGTTAAAATATTTCATATTGCTTCAGTATTGAAATGTAGCAAATGGAACCAGTTTATCAGTGTTTCTTATGTAACATTTGTCATTATTATGTTTTTCTGTCCTGCTTACTCTCCTGTAAAATCTACAGACCTTAGTAAAGATTTTGCATCATAATTGATTTTTGGATTGTTGCAAATGGCACAAATTAACCTCAAGCAATGAATTTGTTAAAGTTTCCAAACACTTATTTCCCTTATCCAACATGGCTCTGGTGGTTTTACATTTGTCTTTGAGAAGATGCTTTTGTGCAGCATCTTTTGTTTTAGTGTGGCAGAATGTAAAAAAAAAAAAAAAAAAAAAAAAAAGAAAAGAAAAGAAAATAAAAAAGATTTAAAAATTATTTTAATTACTTTAGTTAATTTAGACAACTTTGGTAATATAAACAGGTTTTTGAGATATACTGAGACATGACAGTGGACAAACAAGTGTGGATATTGTCTAATTGCCTCCCTCTGATTAAGAAGCTTGAAAAGGAGTTTTATAAAAGCTACTGTTGATGCAGGGTCTTTGCTTCTCGTGTGCAACAATTCCTCTGGCACCAGTGGGAGAAGATGTTTATTTCAACATCGCTTTTTCTGACAATGACCTTCTCTATGCACCTCCTTGAGAACATGCTAGAAAACTCTCTGCAAGCAGCTATAACTGACCTCAGCAGGGACTAATTGCTTCATTACGAAAAAAAATCAAGGGAGTACAAAAAAAAAGGGGGTGAGAGTGCTGCAATTAAAATTGACAGCTTTTAAAAAAATTCTGTTGCAGTCTGATGGGAACTTTGGCAGTGGAAAAAAGGGGTACATTGGAAAACAGAAATAGTCTATTTAGAAAACATTAGAATGAAAGGCACTGCCTGTTCTTTCCATCAAAATGAGCAGCTTGGTGACAGTTGCATGATTTCATATAAACATTTCAGTTTTGTCATGGCCTTAGCTTAAACAGACATATTACGAGAAAATTGTACTTCACTATAAGATGTCAATCTGATTTATTTTTCCCCTTGTCACAGTAGGCCTTTGGTTTTTATTTACTTTGGACAGGGATCAAATATTTTTTTTTTCCCTTGTCTTTTTACCTACTTTGATATATCTCACCTTGGTTGCTGTTCTAGAGGTTTCTGTGCTGGAATATCCAGTCAATACTTCATTTTGAGTAGCTGGGAATGAAGGGCCAGTCATTTTTCACTTGCAAATGTATCTTAGAGAGCACATGATTAATCCATCATTAACTTTGATCAGCTGCTCCCAGAGATATGGATATGCAGAAACCCAGCAGAGCCTCCACAAATTTCTCCATATAGCACAAGTTTATTTGTCTTTTCTCCTGGAATGCTTTTGAGGCATCCATAAAGCATGTCTTCTTATTTTGAATAATGTTCATGGGGCTTAGGTGATAAAATCCGTGTGTCTGGCATCTGGCTCAGTGCTTATTTTCTTGTGGTTATCCCCCTGAATGCATGTGTCCATGAATAATATCAACATATATCCCCCCTCTACAAAACAAACCTTATATATATATAAAAAACTATTTATCATGGATGATTCAAAAGTTGTTTGTATATAAACAAAAATCAGAAAGCCATCAGCTGCTAATACTTTGAAATATTTAATATGAAATGAAATATTAATTGGAGATTACATATATTATTATATTATATTAATAATAATAGTATAATATATAATTATTATTATTATGTTATATTAATAATAATATATTATATTATATTATATTATATATTATTATAGCAGACAGGGGAGCTTTCCATTTCTCCTGTGCTATTCCTAGCAATTTTTTTTCAAATTACCCACTGTTTTTGTGTGCATGGAATATCTGTGGCTGTTCGATTCACACACTGTTCCTGTGCCTTGACACTTCATTGGGTAATTCTGGTATCAGCGTAGCCTAGAGCAAATCCAGGCTCCACACTGCAGGGCTGGGATGCAAGGTGGATGTGGGAGAACGTGTGGATCATCAGCCCTTCTTTCCCAACACACACCTACTTTTGGTTTGTTTGTTTCAAAAAACTGGCCAAATGTTCCATAATCACATTAAATAATTCTTGTGGTTCAGGGATTCTGTAGATAAAAGCTCATTTTCAGAGTAAATCTATTTATCTTACGGAGGAGTGGCAAAATCTGGCCTAGATAGTCAGTGAGGCTGGTACTCCTTGAAGATGGAAATAGTTTTACCCCAAATATTAATTAGATGTGCAATTATTTATCATATTAAGGGAAACAATGCACGTTGGTCTCTGTTCTGTTAAAACACGGAAGTTTTAGCCATACCAACATACTGATATTTCATCAGCTGTTCAACTGTTTCAAGTATAAATGTAATTGATGGCAATTACGAAACTTAAAGCAGTTAATTCTACCTAAGATTGTTTTTTTTTAAATGTGCATTTAGCACTCAGCTGTAGCTGTGGCAGACACTGTAGGAGAGTCACAGAGCTATATAACTATTTAAAAATTCTTATCTGCCAATTGTTTCATTTTTCCATTATTATTTTAATCTGTTGCAAACAATGCTACTGAGTTGTCATG
Source organism: Pardalotus punctatus (assembly GCA_013400915.1). Taxonomy (NCBI): domain Eukaryota; kingdom Metazoa; phylum Chordata; class Aves; order Passeriformes; family Pardalotidae; genus Pardalotus; species Pardalotus punctatus. The sequence continues at coordinate 11,188 of VZTX01004438.1, read as the reverse complement.
CCCTATCTGCCATAGTGTGAGTCACTGGAAAAGCAAAGAGAATTAGTTTGGTTCTGCTTCATTTCCTGCAGGGTTTATAAGTCCGTTTCCAAGCAGTCTCTAAAATGTTGTGTGACATTAACTGGTTCACAGCTTCCATGCCCCTTGTGCTAAAGACAGAGCTGAACAATCCATAGATACCAAACAATGGACAGGGACACCCAGGCTTGGAATCCCCAAATATACGGCTGTGCCCTTCAGCTGAGCCCCAAATACGGACAAAGCTGGGGGAAAGTAGTCCCAGGACTCTGCCCTGGAAGGGGAGGCCCTGGCACAGGTTCCCAGAGAAGTTGTGGCTTCCCCTGGATCCCTGGAAGTGTCCAAGGCCAGGTTGGACAGGGCTTGGAACCACCTGGTGTCACCGAAACTGCAGGAAAAACAAAAACCCTCCAACAACATTTTTAGTGTTGGAGAGTCAAGTCATTACCTTATTTTCTGACCAGGATGTTGTTCTGGCCAGGATGTGCCACAGAAATCATCTCATCCACACAGAGCCAGGGTGTGCAGAGAGAATCTTTCTATGACACATGGATTTTACAGGATTTTCCCTCAAACTTTATACAGCCAAAACCCATAGACATACATTGTTTTAAAGTTCATTGGACCAGAGCTGAGTAACACCCAATATTCAGTCTCTCATTGGACCCGAATTTCCTTGCCTCTGATGCTAATTAGATTTTTCATTCTTCAATTTTTCTTATCATTCTTTTTAGACCAGATGTCTTCACCCCTGCTGGAGGTGGAGTCTGGAGTAGATGTTTGTCAATAGCCACTGGTGTCTCATGGATGTTCTGTTGGTGGCCACTGATGTTCTGTTGATGGCCACTGATGTT